>CM053599.1:119551381-119573013 GCA_028646575.1 Pseudocheirus occidentalis | reverse complement strand
TTAAACCTTAGCTAGCAAGTGAGGTTTTTTGAGGAAAAAGAGTCCTTTTCCTATAGCCAATCAAGGGCTTAAATCTTCAAGCTCTCTTCCTCCCTTGGAAAATGTGGGGTAGCACTTCAATCTATTTTTGGCGGGGGGGGGGGTTAAAAATCTTTCTCCAAACAAACAAACACATCATTTACCTAGTTCAGGGAGAAAAGTCAGCACCCTGAACTCCAGAGAATACAAACCTAAGTTACAAGCACAAGTTACAAACACAAGTTACAAACAGAGCAAGAAACAGATCAGCAGATGGGCCCCCAACCATCTGACTATCACATCCATTACCCATTCAAGTCATCAGAGAGGAAAGCACCAACATCTGGTCCCTTCAAAGCTGGGGGGCTCAATGGCCCCCCAGAGTCTCATCTGGTCAAATCACACAACTCCTCTCAAAGTGAGCCCCCTCAATCTATTTTCACAAGAGAGGACTGTCATCCATATTCCCTCTTATTTTTCCTTTCACCAAACACATCAATTTTCCAACTGCCTTACTGGAATGGCCATCCAGTCTACAGTCATAGAGCATATTTTTATTTTGTTGTTGTTGTGTATGTGTGTGTGTGTGTGTGTGTACTTGTATATTTTCCCCCTATGCAAAGGTAACTAATCTACATGGTGCAGTGAATAGAGTGTTGGACCTGGAGTCAGAAAGACTTCAGTTCAAATCCAGCCTTAGATACTTAACTACCTATTTGATATTGATCAAATCACTTAATCTGTCTGAGTTTCCTCAATTGAAGAATGAAGGTGATATTACCTAATTCACAATTTTTGGGGGAGGATCAAATGAGATTCAATCAAATAAAGTCACTTTTAACTTTGAATCTACGATCCTATGCTCAGTAAGTCCACAACAGAATGAGATATTTGCAAAGCACTTAGCCCCATCTGCATATAGCAGGAACTATATAAATCCCAGCTATTGTTGATGCTGTTATTGTTGTAGTTATGTGGGGTTGAAATAATGATGTTGATTTCATTAGCACTATACTTTCACCAAGTCAGTTAACAAATCAGACTCCAAAAGAACCACTAAAAATGTCTATCTGACACCAAAACAAGGAATTTATTTAGTCCATTCCACTTGGGAAAAATCAGTCAATCCAGATAATATCACTCTTTAAACTGGTTTTTGGTTCTAGTCTCATCCTTCTTGACCTCTATCTAACCATTTCAGTGTCCCAATAAATGAGCTCCAATTGTTCACTATTATAAGTTCAAAACCTAGTTCCTCTCTTTGTTATTGACAGTCCTCCATAACTTGGCCCCAACCTATTTTTTTTAATTTATTGACTTGTTTATTTACTTTTAGTTTACAAGATTCACTTATAGAATCACTTGAGTTTCACATGAGCCTGGTGCTCCTGGAGCCCCACTGCCATGGTGGCGTACAATCACTTATGGGATCTGCAAACACTTTCACATTGTACAATAGTCTTGTTGTATAGAAGCGTCGTAACCAATGGAGCAAATAATGTGAAAAGAAAGAGGGAAAAAAAAGAAACAAAAGAAACAAAAGCAAACATGGAAGAAAACAATAGCATGTGTTGCTTCAGTCTCCATTTAAACTCTGGTCTTTCTAGATCTTTCTCTGAGTGTAGGTATCTCCTTGCATTCTGAGACTTGTAGAGTTGTCTTTTAACTGTGGATTGCTGAAAAGAGTCCAGTTTATCAAAGGTGGTCGTCACACATATGATGTATCTGTGACTGTATATAAATTTTTCCTGATTCTGCTCTTCTCACTTAGCATCAATTCATATAAGCCTCTCCAGGTAAATATGAAGTCCATCTCCTTCCTATTTCTTATAGCACAATAGTATTCCATTACATTCATACACCATAACTTGTTCAACCATTCCCCAATTGATGGGCATCCCCTAAGTTTCCAGTTTTTTGCTGCCACAAAGAGAGCTGTAATAAATATTTTTGTACCTATGGGTCCTTTTCCCACTTCTATGATCTCTTTGGGATACAACTCCAAAAGTGGTACTACTGGGTCAAAAGCCCAACCTATTCTATCAACCTTATTATACATTACTCCCCTTTCCAATACTCTATAATCTGGACAGACTGACTTTCCTGATGTTCCTCACATGATATTTAATCCCCATCTCTGTGCTTTTGTATTGGCTGTCCCCCATACCTGGAAAGTTCTTCCTTTCTATTGCTTCAACTCCTCCACCATCTTCCCCATAAAGTCTTCCCTGATCCCCAAAATTTCTCATGTCTTGGTTCCCATAAATAAGCTTGTTTATGTATAAGTTTTGTCTCCATTTGGATGTATGCTTTTTGAGAGCAGAGATTATTTTATTTTTGACTTTGTATTCCCAGCACTGAGCATCGTTCCTGGCCCATATTTGGTATTAAGTAAATATCTGTGGATTGACTGACCACAGGATCATAGACTTAGAGTTGAAAGTGACTTTTTGTTGTTGTTATTCAGTCACATCCAACTTTTGTGACCCCTTTTGGAGTTTCCTTGGCAAAGATACTGGAGCAGTTTGCCTTGTCCTTATCTAGTTCATTTTACAGATGAGGAAACCAAGGCAAACAGGATTAAGTGACTTGCCCAGAGTCACACAACTAGTAAGAGTCTGGGACTGGATTTGACCTCAGGACAAGGAATCATCCTGATTCCAAGCCAAGCTCTCTATCCATTGTACCACCTAGCTGACTGTAGAAGTCACATAATTCAATACTCTCATCTTACAGATGAAGAAATTCTGATCCAGAGACTTGCACCAAGACCTTTAAATGACTTGCCAAAGTTCACTTGGGTTGTAAGTGGCATAAAAAACATTCAAACTCAGGTCATCTAATTCCAAATCTAGGTTTCTTTCTACTGTACCCACTATTTTTGGTATAATTTTGGTTTAATCATCACCTTGATACTATTTAATGGTTTGAGTTACCGCTCCCTCCATCAGAGCTTCCCTCTTGAACCTCAGAGGGCAGTTAGGTGATGCAGTGGATAGAGCACCAGGCTCATCTTTGTGATTTCAGAATCTGGCCTCAGATACTTACTAGCTGTGTAACCCTGGATAACCAGTCACTTAATTCTGTTTGCTTCAGTTTACTCATGTATAAATAAGCTGGAGAAAGAAGTGGCAAAATATGTCAGTGTCTTCATCAAGAAAACCCCAAATGGGGTCACAAAGAATCAGATATGACTGAAATAACTGAAAAAACAAATAAATTTGTAATACAGTTATCTGTGTATATATTATCTCTGTACTAGCCTACAAGTTCTAAGAAGGCAGGGGAAATAATTTAAGCTTTTTTTTCCCCAAGAGGTACTGGGGAAATGTATGTTTAAGGTTTTGAACTGAGAAAAATGAGTGAAGTGAGAATATGAGCATGATAATTGAGGGAAGCATTCTTGGTAGCTAAGAGGAAAAAGAAGATTCTAGGAACAGTATAAAAGTTTAAACAGTAAAAAAAAAGTATAAACAGTTTAAAAGAATAAACAGAGACAAGAATGAGAATGGTAAATTGTAACTTAATTATTTATGTAATACTCTAAAACCTTTACAGGAAATGAAAGTATTTTTTTTAATAAAGTAACTTTTCCAGATTCTTCTGACCTTCTAAAGAGATTTGAATCACCTTTGAGATTTGAGTTTCCAAGGAGAAATCCTATGTGAAATAAAGGTGAGTACACTGCAAAGGATAAGAATTTGATCTGGTTATATTGTCTCTGACACCCATTAAAATTATCAATGGAACTGAATGGAATGGTTGGTTCACTAGAGAGTTAAAGAAAAAATGGTTAGCAGCAGTCTTTGTAAACCGTAGAAATCTTCTCTGTTCATTATTTCCCAGCATTTACGTGGGGAAAAATGTGTGCCTTTGTCCACAGAGTCATAGTACTGAAGATGGCCTTAAAATAGAAATGTGACAACAGCACATTTTCTCCCAAGCAATTGTCACCACCTGGCCCAGAAGGCAAGAAGCATTTTTATTACTCAGCCTCATTGCTAAGAAGTGAACAGAGAATAATTTGCATAATGGAGAAGACACTGACCAAAATTTTTCGGTTCCTTTTTTTAAATTAAGGAAAAGTTCAATGCAGGGGGCACAATATGATGTCATCTGGCTAAGTTATCCTCTAAATACAATTTGCAATCCTTCCTGAGTGTTTTTTGTGCAAGACTTTCCACAAACCATTCTTAAAAGATTCCCCCCTAACCCTGCCCCAAGTGCTAGGGACCTTTTCCTCATCCTTCCATTCTTTCAAGGCCATGATTTTATCACTCCATCTGTCTCTTTCATTCCTACCACATGCCCAGCCTACTTCCTTCTCTAGTCATACACATCTTTCCACAGTCTTTTAGACCATTCTAAGATCCAAAGTTATTGTTGGCAACTTGCAGCCTAATTCCACCCACCATGTGTCTTTGCATTGCCCTTTGGATTGTTTATCATTGTAATTTTTCTGGAATCATGGTGTTCCATGATTAAAGGCCATATAGCATCACTGGGAAAATATCCATGTTTTAAAATTGGCTTTTGTGGCAAAGCATACACATAATTGGTCATTGAAATCACGGTAACATTTTTATAAATTTATGCTGTCAGATCTACTTCTATTCAAATCTGGGCTCAGGTTATTGTCTGACTGAAAAGCCTGTCCATGATGTATATGTCTACAGACTAGCTCAGTGAATTTTCCCACTGGACAATATGCATTTTTTATCTTTTATTCCCCCCACCCCACCCCATGGATATCTAGCCTGAACTCTAGAACTATTGTGAATCTTCTCACTTGTAAATGTCAATAGTGTCTCTGGCCCAGTGCAATTAAATACTGCAGTGGGAGAGTGGATATTAGGAGAGGAGGGTCAGGAGATCTTTCATCAACTGATTTCTCCTCAGTACAACTAATGAAATTACACCATGTAAAAACAGGTAACAGAGTTTAAAAGGTATTACAGTCTTAATCTTAAAGAAATCTTTAAGCCTCGTTATCCCATTATCAGTTTTAGAAATTCTCTGATCAAATGTGATAAAAAGAATCTGTCACTGGTTGGCTCAAGGTTTAGGTTCTGGCAGACCTTTAACATTAAGGCACATCTATAGTAGATCAGAGTCAAGGAAGAAGACAGCCCTGAGGACTAAATCCTACTACATGAGAAGAGAGTCTGCTATGGAAGAAGAATCCAGCTTTTGAAAAGGGTTTGCTCCTTGTTTCTTAGAAAGGAAGAGATTTCTCTCCCCTTTCCATCAGCCATGACAAGGTGTCTTGGAGCTACTTTTCCTGTTTCCCACTAGGAAACACCACATCCTGCAGGAGGCAGGTTCAGAAGTACAGCAGGGTGACATACCGATCAGAAATGTAGTGCCCGGGAACCATGGTGATGACTCCAAAGAAGACAAAGTGTGTTCCTCTCTACTAGTAGAATCCATCCGTGTACCTTGTCTTCCTGCTAAGGTAGTTGTGGGACAGTGTACTACAGATTTATGAAGGGATATTTTCCTATTTTTATTCATACACTGTTATTTCAGTAAAAGTCATTGCTTTAAGTTAATTGTTTCACCTGCTTAAGTAGTAACAATAAATGAACTGGGATTAATGACCTATATTCTGTGAATACCCACAGAGTATCTCAGTACTGAGTAGTTCTCCCTACCCCAGGGGATCTAACCTTCAAATGTTTGTTGGAAGGTAGCACAAAAGGAGTGTCTATGAAAGCAGACCAAAAATAGGAATATAAAAATCTAGAAACAATAAGAAAATATCCCATTACCTTGGATAAGGCTCAGAACTTTACTAGTTTCTCACAAGCAACACTAATGCAGCAAGAATTAGAAGAGTAATAGCTAAATGACGGAAAATATTGATAGCAAATAAGGGATACAATTCTGACATCTAAGACATGTAAGAAATCAATGCAAATATTTAGGAACAAAAACCAAAGCATATAAACAGGAAGTTTCAAATGAAGAAAGTTATCAACAGTATGAAAAAATGCACCAAATCACAAATTATAAGAGAAAAGCAAATTAAATGACTCTGAATTTCCATTTTACATGCACCAGATTGGCTAAAATGACAAAATATGAAAATGGTAATTTAGGGAGAGATCATGGGAGAACAGACACACTAATGTATTCATAGCAGAGATATGAATTAACCCAAACACTCTGGAAAGCAATTTGGAATTACAAAACAAAAGTGACCAATGTCACATTTCATTCAAGCAAATGTTACTTCTACCAGGCACATAATCCTAGAGATCAAACTCACAGAGAAAGGACTCATATGTACAAAAATATTTACAGCAGTAGCTTTTTTTGTTGTGGCAAAGACTTGGAAATAAAGAGGATGCCCATCAATTGGGGAATGGCAAGACCAATTTAATGTGGCCATATTAATATAAGGTAATAGTACTGCTCCATAAGAAATTACAAATATGAAGAATTCAGAAAAACTTGGGGAGATTTATATGAATTGATACAGAGTGAAATGAGAAGAACCAAGAGAACAATTTGTATGACAAACACGTAAAAGAAAACAACTTTAAAAGATGTCAGAACTCTGATTAACACAGTGACCAATCACGACATCAGAAAACTAATGATGAAACGTGACTCGAGACTAGATTGACTGTAGGAAATTGCAATGCTTCTTTAATAACCCCAACCTTTTTCCTGCAACAAAAGTCAGTTTATTTAATACCAATATTTTGTTTCTACAGCTATACGATGCAAGAAATAGAACATCATAGTCTACAAAGAGTTTGGAATGAATAAACTAAGGCAATGGAGAGGTGCATGGTGGGAAGCAACCAATAGGAATGACAAAGAACTATAATAAAGAACAATATCAAAGAATTGTATATTTGTGAATGTGATGTTGCCACAGGAGGTAGAACTCAAAGCTATAGGTAGAAATTGTGAAGAGGTCAATTTGATGCCAGAAGAAAAATTCCTAACAATTACAGCTGTCTCAAAGTATAATGGGGAACCACCCTTCTAAATCTCAAATTTTGTGATTCTGTTTTATAAATGAAAGATTAAGCTGGGTTACTAATGACATATTGACATAAAAGGGAGGCCCATTTATGCAGGGGTCAAGCACATTCAATTTTGTTTCTTCTATAGTGGATCTATAGATGCCTTCACAACAGACTATTAAACTGGGGGACATAGACATTCCTTATTAACAATTTACATATCTGTACCCAGACTTCAATTAATTTTGGTAACAGATATTTCATTTTAATAAATTTTAAAAATACAATATTTTGGGAATGGGAGAGGCAACAAGGAGCTATACCTTAATCTTCCTTTGGCCACAAAACAACAAAGGCAATAAAACAGTGGCATACATTAATTAATAGCTTCATTCTTCTGAGATGGTAAACCTTCAATCTGCTGAGCAATAGGCCTTGATTATCTAGGAAGGAATATCTTCTTAATGGAGACTGACCCTTCGTAGCCTTTATCAGGAGCTAAGTAAGATAAAAAGCGAACTTATTTGATACTGATTTTTCACATGGAATCCTTAATTAGGGCATTTCACTTGGTTAAAGGCAGAAGGAATTTTCATTTAGACAAAGTTATTTATACTCTGCTCTGAGGCCTTTCACTGTTTTAGATTACTTGGCATAAATTATCTCTCCCTCTCTCTACTTTGCCCATACTAACTTCTTTCTGTCTCACTTAATCTAGGAATTATACTCCCAATTCTGCCCTTTCATAAACACATGCAGCTCACATCTGGAATAAACCTTGGTGTCATTCTACAGGCAGCATTCTGACCTACCTTTAAAGAGGTGTCCTTAGGCTGTTTTGACATGGTTAACAAAAGAGCTATTTGAGAACTCATCATACCCATCTTAGCTACCATCAAGTCAGACTATAATAATAGAAATTTTCCATCAGAATGCAACCATTGTGAAACCACCAATATACAGTGAGCTAACAAGTCTCAAATCTCTGTCTTTTCCATAAAGCTCTCTAGGACTGAATGGAAAGGATAAATGTTTCTTCCAAATTCAAAGAAATAAAGACTTCACATCTTCCTTAACACAAAATCAATAAATACTAAACCCTGTCTACAGAGTAAACGTATATTCATTCTAGGGCTTGGTACTTAATGTGGTTTCTTTCCATTTTTGGCATAGTTGTCTGTATTCATGTTGATTAGTTATATATCTTTTTATCGTTATGAAGATTTATCAGTAAAATTCATTAATGATCTGTCATTTTAGACTGAGTCTTCTGAAGAGTAGAGATCTTATTTCTACAGCTTGGTGGATTGGTCCTGATGGGAGCCATTTTTCAGTCTTAATTTTATGGTTTATTAAAGTAAATATTATCATACTATTGGGAAAAGTTCTAAACTGGTCGGGTTTTTTTCTGAACTGTAACTTTTAGTCTTGCTTAGAATATGAGGCAAGACAATAGAGTTTGTTTAGTGCTAGCCTTGAAATCAGAAAGGCCTGAGTACAAATTCTGCATATGGCCCTTACCATCTTTCTGATCCTGAACGAGTCATTTAACTTGTATGTGCTCCCAGTAATTCTCTAGAAAAGCATACTTAACTTTTTATGCATCATTGAATCCTCTGACAGTGTGGTGAAGCTTATGAAGCTGTTCCCAGAATAATGTTTGTGGCCTACATTCATGGCTAAAGAAAATGCTAGATTTCAGTTAGAAATTAGTAAAAATACTGATCTCTCCCTGTCTAATGACAGTTTTCCTACTGTCTAAAAATATGAGCATATCTCCCCTACTCCTCCCCAAATTTCATTTGGTTTATCCATTCCTGATGACTATCATCCTATATGACTCTTCTTTTTTGTTGTTGTTAAACTCCTCAGAAAGATTTAATATATTATATAAGTACCTTCACTTTCTTTCCTCTCTTCTTAGCTTTCTGGAGTTTGGCCTCCAACCTCATCATTCAACTGAAATAGCTCTCTTTAACCTGTCTTCTGCATTCCAGTTTCATATTTTCTCACCTATTGAACATATCAAATTGTATGTTCTATAAGCATATTAAAACTCATTATGTTCAAAATTAAACTCATTATCCTCTTTCCTCCCTCCAAGCCTTTTGTTCTTTCTAAATTTCCTACTGCTGTAAAAGGCGCAATTATTCTCTCAGTTACCCAGACTTGCAACCTAAGTATCACTGTCTCATTCTTTCATCCTCTACATTCAATCAGTTGCAAGGTCCTATTAGTTCTACCATTATCTAACATCTCCCATTTACTTCCCCTTCTCTCCCCTAAAACTGACACCGCCTTACATAGTCCCTCATTACCTCACAACTAGATTATTCTAGTAGCCTGATGGTTGGTGTTTCTGCATCAAATCTCACCCCTCAACAATCCATCCGCAACTCAGCTGTCAAAGAGATTTTCCTGAAGTCTGACAGTGTCATCCCACCCAACCAATAAACTCCAGTTGTTTTCTGTTTCCACAAGATTTAAATACAAAATCCTGAGTTTGACTTTTAAACTCTCCATAAGCTATCTCCTTCCTATATTTCCAGTGTTCTTACACCTTCCTCCAGTTTGAAAGGCAGGTGGTGGCTCAGTGAATAGAGCACTGGACCTGGAGTCACAAAGAGCTGACTTCAAATTCAGACACTTACTAGTTGTATGACTCTAGATCGGCCACTTGGCCTCAGTTAAGTTTTGCCTTGGTTTCCTCAATTGTAAAATGGACATAATAGCACCTCTCTCACAGTGTTGCTAAGAGGATCAGATGAGATAATATTTGTGTGGTTTTTTTCAAGTGCTTAGCACCGTGCCTGGTCCACAGTAGGCACTGTATAAATGCCCTATTAGATTGTGAGATTCTTGAAAACAAGGGTTGTCTTTGCTTTCTTTGTGTCCACAGCACTTACCACAGAACCTGGACCATAGCAGGCACTTAAAAGGCTTACTTCTTCACTGACTGACTCTAAGATCACCTCCAATCTAACCTATCTATATCTTGTTTTCATATTGACTTTCCCATTAAACTGGGAGCTCCATGAGAGCATTGTTGCCGGTCTTCCTCTCCTCAAGACTTAACACAGAGCCTGACACAAAGCAAGTGCTTAATAAGTCCTTGTTGACCTGACTTGACATGACTTGAGTTTTTTTCTCATCCAGGTTCATAGACCCTCTGGAATCTAACCATGGAAGCTGGTGGGAATCCATAGACCCCTGGTTAAGAGTCTGTGCTGCAAGGAGTAGCTACTAAGCCATCAATAGCTGAATGGTGAACTACATTGGTAGAAAGAGACTTCCACATTGACAGAATCATAGATCACCCATGTATCCACATTGGTATGTAATCATAAAGCTAAAAGGAACCACAATTGATCAAATCCATTCATTTGGCAAAGACCTATTGAAGTAAAGGATTCAAATTCAACATGGCTAACTCTATCTAGGCAGAATTGTTCTGAGACACCATCTAGGACTCTTTCCAATACACCACCAGATATCTTACAATAGCCTACACAATTCTTCAAAACACTACGGAGTTGTTGCATGAAATGGCTCACTGCAGCAACAAAGGTATATGAGTAGGAAGGAGCGATTCATAAGAAAAAAATCACCATTACATAAAATTTCAGCTGCAGACCACATTTGTACATTAAAGTCTGTCCTCTGGCCCAATGAAGCAAGAATAACCTTCCATTTCTAAAAGCAAGCATCTATATGTGGCTTCTTAGCATGTTTGGAAACAATAGCTGAAGACCACAATTAACTTATCAATAAAATTTTGAAGTATATCAACCCCCTCCTTCTTTCCTATTTGTTATTTTTCAGATAATACAAAACATATTACAGCCACAAATTAGAGAAACCACAGAGCAAACAATATGTAAGAGTTTCTCTCCAGGCAGGATTGTCATGCTTTGTTTATCAGTTTTCATATTGTGAATGAGCCAATTAATTTCAGGGTTTTTTTCAAAGTCCATTAAAAACAAACAAAACAGGAACATAATCATCATCTTGAGTTTTCTTACAAATTAGAATTAACTAAGCAGTTGTACTCTAGAAAGCTCCCCTTAAATTGTTTTTTAGTCAATTTACATAAAATCTCTCCAAATGAATGGTTCCCAAGGTGTGGTCTTCCATTGTGGTCTGTGGTCTAGTTCCAAATTGAAATTACCCAATATTGGGTGTGTTCTTTTAAGGGAATTTTACCCTCTAAATTTTTAATTTATGCAAAAAATGTTCAAGGATGAAAAAATATAACCACATTTCCTGTTTTGTTTTGTTTTGTTTTAATTCAGGGGGGAATAAAACTATGAAAGATTATTTCCCTTTTTCATGGCATCAAGTTAGAATGGAAGGGGTAAGTGGTCTGTGGTGCTTTTTATCCTGTTGAAGGCATCCACAAACAAAAATGTTTGTTCTAAAACAATTTGAAATAAACTGTGTCTACAGGGAGAGTTGATGTTGCATAGTTACAATGGCTGGCTTGAATTCAGGAGGATCATGGTTCTGTTTTAGACACGCACTAGCTATGCAACCATGGTCAAATCACAACTTCTCTGGGCTTCTAGCAAAACCATGAGACATCTACAGAGTTATAGATGAGTTGAAATCTGTGTTGGGACACCATAGCTTAAAATGAATTCTTGATTTAGTGATATGTGTCTACAAAGACATGCTCTTAGATATGATATGATCCTTATCATCTTACTCTGGAGATATGCTACATTTGTGAATGTTAAGCAAGATCTCTAGTTCTTTCCATTTGTCCACAGCCAAATGGAGACCAGCAAGTCACCCAATGTGAATCTTCTGTATGGTTTTATGGCACCATATTTATCGAGTCATTCAAGAAAAAAGCATATGGATATACATAATATGCAATAAAGAATGGCATTCACAGACCACCATGGTCAGAGAGAGCTTCATTATTCTTGAATGAGTTACAAATGGAAAAAAAATCAAACAGCAATTTTATGTTTAAAACTTATTTTAATATTGCTAAATCAATTTGTTTTTAAAAGTCAGATTCTCCAGCATTAGGGTTTTCCTGCAACTGATTTTTATCAGATACCAGTTGATTAAGGGAAGCCCTGGTGGTGTTGCTGTAGCAATGTATTCTTGTGCCACATGCCTGGGAGTTGAAATTCCTTTTGTCCTCAGAAAAGTAATGAACCTCTCAAATGTCCATTTCACTTTATTTTCTCTCCATCTCCCTCCTCCCCATCCTTTCTCTTTTTCTCTCTCCTCCACTGCCCAGTTACTCATACTTTTGGATTTGTTATGGCTTTCACTGGCTGAATGTGAGCAGGTGTGGCCAGAATTTCTCTTTTGTATCCATACATTTCAGACATAATAGCTCTGCAATAGGAAAAGAGCCCAGTTCACATGGTGCATATTTAAATTCTGTTCATGATGCTATCACTGACTATCACACCACCTCTACCACCACTCTGCATCTTCTTTTATCAGCAAAAAAATTAATATTAACTTAATTAATAGAAAATAAGTTCCTTAGGGGTGGCTAGGTGGCGCAGTGAATAGAGCACCAGCCCTGGAGTCAGTATCTGAGTTCAAATCCAGCCTCAGACACTTAATACAAAAAACTAGCCATGTGACCTTGGGCAAGTCACTTAGCCCCAACTGCCCTCCAAAAAAAAAAAAGCAAAAAACAAAAAAAAAACGAAAATAAGTTCCTTAATTAATATCTGAAAGGAAAGAAGACACAGCTCTGTAATGGGAAAATAGAGAGAGGGTTTCATATTAATCTGTCCACATAGTTATAGAAACCTTAAGAGGCTTGACCAAGTCATTTTCAGGCTGCTGGTGTTTTTTTAATTTTAAAAATTGTTTTATTGAATTAAAATATAACTAAGATATTGCACAAAATGAAATTGGATGCTCCTTAAAGACACATACACCTGAATAAATTACTAGCAATCCCTACATACGTGGGCAGAAGATATGGGAAATTTCTTAAAAGCTGCCTAGATTATTAGCCAAGAAAAGGAAGTATCCTATGGAAATCACAGAGCTTTCTAAAATATTCCCTTATGCTATGAGTATCATTTTGTTCCTTTCTATTGATCACCATGCTTTGTAAAACAAGTTTTATAAAAAATATCAGTTATTATTACCACTTCATTCTCATCTTTTTGTTGAATTGAAGCCAGGCAGAAATGCTCCTAGGATTATCCTGGAATTATTAATTTATGCTTTGTGTTTAAAAACTATTGTACAAGTGGATAAAATGATTGATTCTTAAAAAGTTTTTTAAAGTACTATAGAATTCAGGTTTATCTTCTGTGACTCACTAAAACCATATTCAGAAAAACTTTATTACAGCTAGATCTCTATTAGTACAAATAGTGAATCCACTGACGTGGTTGTATGTATTCAAATTTGTACTATTTGGGTGTTACAATTGTATAAAATATGGTCATTGACTCCAAGTAATGGAAATATGCAGTGGAAATTGAAATAATGCAATGACTTCAGGAGGTTCATTGTTCACATTAATCAGGACCTAGATGTAGTAGGCAGGATGTGAGAAATGATATATTCTCTCTACAATTCCCTTACGGTTTTGATGCTATCCACTCGATCTCTATATATTGTGAGCTTTCCATTCTTCATAGATTTGAGATTATGAGTGTTTGTCATGGCAATATCTACTGAAAAAACTATTCTTAAATTATGTTTGGTCTAAGCAATCACAAGTGAGTTTTATATGTGATAATTGTCTATTTCCAGTACAGGTTTTTTTTTTGTTGAATTTCGGAGGTATTTTGTGATTTCCATAAGTACCAAGGGGATTTCTCATCTGTTTGTGAAGAAAATGTCTTTCTAAATATTTAATAAGTATTAAATTTCTGTAACTTGTCATGATACATCACAGAGTTTTTGGTCTTTCTTTGCAAAGATAACATTAACCAACAAGTACATTTTCCATAAGAATGATCTTTTGGTAATTTCCAGTGCAATGATCTGAAATGGGACATTATCATGAAGCTCTTCATTTCTTTAAACAAATCTACCTAGCTCAATTTTGTATCTGGCACTTCTTTGTCCACATATAATGGGTTGAGGTTTTATGGATGTTACCTACCAAGAACCCTTTGGTTTCTTTCTTGGCTCTTAACTACTTCATAGGTTATATTCAATAGTAAAAATATATCAGGTCAAATAATAATATTTCCTGAATATCCACTTCACAAAATAGTAGTAAAATGTCAGTATAAAATTGCTAACTTGCTTGCAATACAATCTGAGAATATCTACTGGTCTTCTTTCTCTTTTCTGATGAATTGTTAACTTGTATATAGCTGCCTTCTACAGTGAACTCTATATTTCTTTGCTTGTGTATGGCTTTGTGCTTAGATATGTCCTAAATTCACTATCTTCCTTACTATTCAATGGTACACTTTAAGCCTGGTATTGAAAAGGGGTTAATCTTTCCTTTGTGACTTTTGTTATTTCTATCATGGTGGTGTTGTTGCTATAATTTGAGAAACATTGAAGAGTCATGATAATTCATGATCCCAGAATATCTTCCTCACCCAGAAACCAGTATTTTGTATTTCTTCATTAGGTATTTATTCCTTTGTGATAAGCTTGGGCCTTTCTTAAAATGCAAAATCTCTCAGAAAGATGTAGAAATATGTGAAGTGTGGGTTTGTAATTTTAGGTTATTAACAATATACTCAGCGGCAAACACCCACACATATACACACAAACATTTCTCAGTCTACTGCTGCTTCTTCTCCTATCCTTTTAAACTTTCTTTCACAGGGTTCAAGGTAGCCTAATGGATATGATCTGGAATGTTTTCATTAATCAGTACAATTACAGACAACTCTCTAATTTATTCAGCCCACACCTTGAAGTAACCTTGTGGAAATCTCTCCTACCATGGGACAGTTTTTCCCTCTCAATCTCAAACCCTGAATATACAAACTTAGATGAAAACTACTATTGATAACTGTGTAATTTATGGCATTATCCAATAATTTTTAAAATAGGTATGTAATGCAAAGTTCAAAGTCCATTTGCATAATACTCTCCTCATTAGTGAAAATTTATTATTCAATAATCTGTATGTGAGGGGCATAGTTGGCAAGAGCTTAGAAAAGAAGCAATAATCTGATCTTCTTGCTTCTTTCTAGCTCTAAGAGAGAATACACAAGGTTTCAGACTCTTCATATCTCTAAAGAGAGAAAAAGACACTGGGAAGAAGTTAACATGTTGAGGAACTAGTACCTTGATCTGCCCGTATTTCTATCTTACTGCATTAGAGACTTTGAAAAATTTCCTCTTAAGACCTCTTTGGGTTCAGCTGAGCTTTCTTGCTTCCAATGAAAGACTTCATTTACTATTTGTATACTTTCTCTTATTTCTGCTTTCTATCTGCTCAGATAAATGGTTTTATTTGACAGGAAGGGAGCCAAGAAGATAGAGATAGAGATAGGATATGTATATATTTGTATACATGAATATGTGTGTGTGTGTGTGTGTGTGTGTGAGAGAGAGAGAGAGAGAGAGAGAGAGAGAGAGGGAGAGAGGGAGAGAGAGAGAGAGAGAGGGAGAACAGTATGGATTATACCTCCCCCTTTAATGGTACTGTCTCTGGGGAGAGCAGAAAGACTCTGGCTCCAAAGTCCTGCTTTCCCTCCTGCCAGAAATCAAAGCCTTCCTTGGGGAAAGATAGAAGAAGGAAACTCTAGAGACATTTATTCATGCTTCCCTGCAAGCCACTTCCAAGTAGACCCATATGGACCCATATAACTTACATAGGCAAAACAGACAGCCCAAGGTAGCCACAGCCATAAAAATAGGTCCAAATTGGGTCTTGGTAGTCTTAATTGGATGGGTCAAGACACCATACTAAAGCAGTTTTATATTAGTTCTATCCAGATGGTTGGAGTAACTTCTATTTTATGCAAGCTGCTCCTTGTGTTTTGAACTCTAACATTATCATCTCTACTCCCAGTTCCTCCAGGCTAAGTTCATTACTAGAAAACTTATAATCATAGAGATTTCTTCAGCTTTGTTATTCACACTTCATCAATACCGACATTTGCTTCTACCCCTTTGATTATGAGGCTGGAGGGTAGGAAAAAAAAACTTTTCTCATAGCCTTCCTTTTTAAAGGGCTCAAAATCTCAGCCTTCCCTTCAGCCACCAGCTGTTCTGCTTGGGTTTGACTCCACCATCATCATCATCATCATCATCATCGTCTCTCCATACAGGTTATACTCCAGTACACACACACACCCTACCCCCTTTGCAACTTCCTTTCGCATATTTGAAGCTACTTGGGGACAGGTACCATCTTTCTTTTTCTTATTTGTATCTCTAGTAGTTAGTACAATGTCTGACACATTGCAAGTTCTTTAAAAAATATTTGTTGTATCATACTGTAAGAAGGAAGGGAGACCATGTTGCCTCTTTGTTGTTTGGTATATAAAAGGTGAGTTCAGGGAGAGTTAGTGTTAGACCTTTACTTTTTTTCCAGGCTGCTTTCTTGGGAAATCTTTCTTGATTGTGCTAATTCTCCATAAGATGAATATTGTTTTAAGCCTTATATCCTTTTAAGTGATTGTCATAATCTTTGATTTAATAAAGTGTTTTTTAATCTACTTCAAGTATTCACTGCATTGTTAAGCCTTTGAATTTTATTCGGGCTTGGCCTGTAATAACCCACTACAAACAAGCTGCTCTACCCTATTTAGAATGGATAATAATCAGTTTGAATTCCTTGTGTAGTCCAGAAATAGACCTGGAGGCTTGAGAAGTTGATGCCCAGACAGGCCGGTACCAGCTGTGAACAGAATAGACCATCCCAGTCTTCTTCAAACCTATAACCTGAGGAAAACCTCAGAAGGAACTAGCCCCCAGGACTTGAGTCAGAGGATGCCCAAGGATAAAGTATTAATCCTTTGCTGGAACATGATGGTCTTTCTTATTGGGAGACAACAATTGTTCTTGTAGGAGCTTCCCTAGATATCACAAACCATCAAAAATCCTTTTCTTTCCTTTGTAGCAAGGACAGTAGTTAGCAAGAATGCAACATCATAAGGAGATTGAGTTTTATTTTTAAATTAGTTTCTTCATTTCAGCTGCATTCTCCTTACTTGAATCTATTTCTAATAACCGATTAGCATCCCTTTGGAAATGCATAAACTCCTTGGGGAAGAAAGAAGTTGTTCTCTATCATTACAAACATCTGCTGCTTTTCAAAGTATCAGATTTCATGCAGTCCAGCTAAGATGTGATTTACCTAATAAGTATTCTAGGGAAAGGTATGGCATATTCCTGCTCTCTGCTATGACACTTGAGGACAACTGTGTGATAAAAATCTCATGATCACTCTCATGCTGGTTTAATTTCATACAATTGTTAGTTAAAATAAAGGCTTATAAAAATAATCAATTAGTGTTGGCTGATTTCTTTAAAAATATTCTTTTATGAATGTTTGTCATGAATATTAATGCTTCTTGCCTTCTCTTAACTCTGTTTCTATGCTGTTTCCACTCAGACAATAGATAGTTCTGAGACTTGATCAGGAAGATTCTTTACCTTAATAAAATAAAAGGCTTAAAAATGGAGTATTCTGGTTAATTGATTTTTCTGGTTAGCAGGGGATTCAACAGTCAGACAAACTTTTTCCTTTTAAGTCCTACTTAAAATACAGACAGGAAATCTGTTTGATTCTTCTAGAAAGATCTCAGTGTTCCATGTAGTGTTTTTTGATTATTAAGTGCAGGCAAATTTACTGGTAGAAGTAAAGAGGGCTCAATCTTGGGCCAAGTTAATTTGGCATCCAATGTCAAACCAACAGAGTCCTTTAACAAAGGACTTCTGGACCTCTCCTTCTATTCTTATCTCTTTAAAGTTTGTTTTAAAAAGGGTAGGCTCAGTGGATAAAGTACTGGGCCTGGAGTCAAGAAGACTTGAGTTCAAATCCAACATCAGAAACATAGTAGCTGTATGTTCCTAAGCAAGTCACTTAACCTCTGTTTTCCTCAGTTTCCTCAAATATAAGTTGGAGATGATAATAGAACCTACCATATCCCAGGATAACTGGGAGGATCAAATGAGATATTTGTAAAGTACTCAGCACAGTTCCTGGTGTATCATAGGCACTACATAAGTGCCAGTTAATATTGTTGTTATTAAATATTATTATTGTTATCATTCCATATGTCTATTTTAAATGACCATTCTGGTAACAAAGTGTCAAAGTCATTTTCCTTTTGTGAATGTTTTCTTTCATTTAGAAACCATACCAATCACTAGACTCGAATATTTCTGTGTTTGTGTTTGTGCCCATGTGAATAATTGCTAAGGACCAAACACCAGTTAGCATAAGGGGAGAAGAATCGTCAGATTTGCATTTTTAGTGCTCTATTTTGAAGGATAATTATTTAAGTAAAAACTTTTCCAAGAGGTGTGCTGTTCAATGTTTAATAACTGGCTCTCTGGTAAGAAAAATGTTACATAACCCACTTTTAATTGTAATCTACATCATTAACATTTTGTCCATCAGTTTCCTAAATCTAGACAATCAACAAAACAATAAACTAATTTGTAGTGTTGCTGATTTCTGAGGTGTAACTGTTCACATTGAAAATGTAATAAATCAATTGGTAACAATTATATTTAGGGCATTAAGGGGGTTCAGCGGATAGAGTGTTGGGCCTGAAGTCAAGAAGATTCATCTTCCTGGGTTCAAATCCAGCCTGGGACACTTACTAGCTGTATGATCCTGGGCAAGTCACTTAACCCTCTTTACCTTAGTTTCTTCATCAGTAAAATGAGCTGGAGAAGGAAATGGCAAACCATTCTAATATCTTTGCTAAGAAAACCCCAAATGGGGTCACAAAGAGTCAGACATGACTGAAAAATGGCTGAAAAACAATAACAATCAATTTTAACAAGTTGTCACAAGTCAATGTGAGCAAGCTCCAACACACCATTGACTTGTCCCTATTACTAAATGCATAATAACATCCAGTATGGCATAGCAGATAGAGTCTGCAAGAGCTGAGTTCAAATTCTGCCTCTGATATACACATACACACACACACACACAAACTCTATGATACCAGACAAGTCACTTTACTTCCCACTGCCCCAGTGTAATTTATAAGGAGGAGCTATAGATCTGCATCAGTAAAATGTATCTCCATGGTGAGAATATTCCACACTGATAAAAAAATATATATATATAATTTATGACCAAGATACGTTGCTATTGCTTTTTAAGTACTCAAGATATTTTCATATCAATTAGCTCACTTCATTTAATCCTTACAACTCTGCCCAATTGGCAAGACAAGTACTATCACTCCCATTTGACAAATGAATGAAAGGATCAATGATTTGACTGAGGTTTCTCAGCTTATAGGTAGAAAAGCCATAATTAAAACTAAAAGCTCCAGACTCCTAATCCAGGGCTCCTTCCATTTCCCCATAACTACAGCTCCAAGCATATGAATCTGGGATGCCATTTCCACAATTTTATGTTTATTTCACAACAGACAATCAGGTTCGAAATACACCTTTTCATGTGGTAAGGGCTCTTCATCAAGGAAAGGAAAATGTATGATGAATGCTTCCTTTTTCTCACTCCAGTGAATCTTGTGATTCATTGATGGAACTGTCCCTTCCAAAAATGAAGATCACAACTCATCTAAACTTATCCAACTTTCATGACCCTTGTTCTTGTCCTCCCACGAATCTTCCACAGGGACTCAACCTAGGGAAACCTAAATTCACTATGCCTCAGTCTTCTCAACTGTAAAATGAGGAAACTGGGCTTAATAGACACTGATATTCCTCCCAACTTCAATTTCTGATCCTGAAATGAGGAAAGAGTAGCAAGAAGGTATATTTGCAAGCCCTACCTTACCCAAGCATTAGATAGGGATTCTTTAAAAAGTAAAAAAAAAAAAATTACTTACAGAATTTTACTAATCTTTACATTATTGATTCACTAACTGAGCCTTGAAAAGTGATTGCCAAGTTACTGAAAATCATCAACAATATTTCATTGAGTAAACCAGGCACTGGGCTAAACCCTGGGGTTACAAATAAAGGCAAAAATCTAATCCTGGCGCTCAGTGTATCTCATTGTATAATATAAAGATTCTAATCAACTTTTAATTTGGAAAATCTGCATTTTCCCCAGCCTAAGTAATCCTTTTCCTTACCTTTCTCATTCTGCTCCTAAAATTACAAAATTAAATAGCAGAAAAAAATGTGAACCAGCAGTCAGCACACTCAGACTCAGCTTCCCAAGGATGTCAAAAGAAAACTCAGAGAAGGGAGGGAGGAAGAGAGCATGTATTAAGTTTCTTCTCGGCCTACTGCCTGATTCTTATTAGACCCATGTTGGTCACACAGTGCTGACTTTGGAACAGATCAAAATTCCAGGTCCAGTTTGCAAAGGGGGAGGAGACCACTGTGGCATTTCAGTCTGTTACCCAGATGCAGTCATCAGGATTAACTATTACATGTAAAATTGAAGCTTGTTGTTCGACATCTAAATTAGTCATAGGAAGGAAGATGATTAGGCCCTCTGCCTGATTTCCATTAGGTCTCCTTTGATTTCCTTTCGACTCTGGGAATGTGGATTTGTGTTTATTTTTGTGGCTGCTCAAGCTAAAGCCTTCCAAGCTGTTTTGAGCTCAGTCATGAACACATTAAGCATATAGTATATAATACACATGATAATCTTACTCCAAACTCATGACAACTCCCTCTGAAACAGCTTAGGTCATGTCTTATGTCATGAAACTACTTTAAATCTGGGTTCAAAAATTTTGTTGAAAATCTGTTTAAGATGTTTGGTGGGAGGGAAGAAGATAGGGGCCTCTTAGCAAAACATTTTCGGGGATCCTTTGTCTGGGGCAGTTTATCAAAGCTAACTGAGCTATGGTCATGACTGGAGAATTGCTAAGGGCAATTATGGAATGCACATTTCAAAGGAGACAGATCCAGGAGCTTCTAGCTAAAAAGCTAATGGGAAAGGGGATATTTTGTTCTTCGTAAGAGTAAAGTGAAAAGTTAACTCATTTTGATTGCAAAGAAATGAATCACAGAGGCCAAGTGGAATTATATCTTCAGCATAAGGATAGCCTATGTTCCATTTACTCTTTCAGTTCTGTTGCATCCCAACCTAAAACAGGGAACAGATCAAAAAAAAAAGGATTTCTACAAGAGAATAGAAACTTATAACAAATAATTTCAATCAGCTATGAGAGAGGGCAGTTCCAAAAATGTAGTTAGCTAGGTGGTGTTTAGGCAGTGCAGTATATAGAGTATCACATCTAGAATAAGGGAGATGGGAGTTCAAATTCAGACTCAACCTCTTCTGTGTGACGCTGAGCAAAAGCCATTTAACATCTGCCTGCCTCAATTTCCTCCTATGTAAAATCATACCAACCTTCCAGGATGGTTGTGTGGATAAAGTGAGATAGTGCTTAGAAAGCACTTTGCAAAACAAAAAGGATTATACAAATGATATATTATAATTATTATTATTAACCCACAGATGGTAACTTACAATATGACCTAAAGTCTAAAAGTTAAAAGATCCATTTGCCCCTATTATAAGATCCAAGATGAGCTGATAAG
>CM053599.1:119504866-119543289 GCA_028646575.1 Pseudocheirus occidentalis | reverse complement strand
CTCCCTGCCCTACCAGAAAGTTAGAGAGCAGACCTGGGGAGGGGCTCTACAGTGGGATCGCTGTTTTGGGGTTGGGGTAGGGGAAAGATGGGGAGAAAATTTGCAATTCAAAAATCTCATGAAAATGAATGATGTAAACAAGAAAATAAATAAAATTTATTACAACTGAAAAAAAGAACTATCATGGAACTTAGAAGCTTCTTAATAGTCATCTTACAGAAAAGGAACTAAGTAGTAGAGAACTGAAGTGACTTTTACAATATAAATGTTAGAAAACAATCAGACTAGTTTTCATTATGTGTGAACCTATAAGACTGAAATTCACTTTTCAAAAGGATCTTTGTGCCAGAACATGGGTGGAGAAAGGAATGGTAAATCATATGAAGGACACAGCATGGGAGAGAGTCTATGAGATGTCCTTTATAATCCAATGCAAACAGTCTTGTGTCAGGAAATAAATTCAGGAACCAGGGGATCCGTAGTGTTCTATGGTCAATAGCAAGTTAACAAGGAATGAAGGAAGTCATCAGTTTCAGATATTAATGTAAGCATGGGTGAGTCAAATGTCCAAGTCTTCTTCAATGAGTTGACTATTACCTGTTCAAAGGTAAGAGTAGGCCATACCCAAGTGTGTCTAATCTCTTTTCCTTCTATGATCTTTTATACTTCTCCCTATAGAGCATATGTTCTGTACCTGTTTGTACAGGTGTGGAGAAGTGGTTGTAGGTGGTAAAGGAATGAATAAAAGTGGAATTCTCAGACTCTTGACCTTGTTGCTTCTGTAGTTCATAAGGAACAAGGGAAGGAAAATAGAGAGGCCATATTCTGTTATCTCCAGTATTCCATTCAATGCTGTTTTATATATAAAATGTAGTTGAAAGAACATATGACTGGTGATCAGAACAACAGAGTTTAAGGCTCAGTTCTCTCACCTGGATAACTGAAAGCTACATCCAATCACTTTCTCTTTCTGTACCTTAGGATCTTTGCTTATTAAAGGTACTGGACTAGCTCAGAGGTCAACAGACTATTAACAGAGTGCCAGATTCCCCTTTGCTTCTTTTTGACCAGGTTAAAAATAGTTTTTACATTTTTGAATACAATAAAATTTATTTTAATGTATAAAAAATGTTTTTTAGCTCACTGGTCACATAAAAACAGTCAGGAGGACTTGCTTTGGCAGAATTTGGTATAGATGATTTTTAAAGGCCTTTTATCCATAGAATATGATTCTGCGAAGTGGGACAGTATAGAGAATAGTAGATGAGAGAGGGTGGGAAGAGTTTGGAAGATCGTCAAAATGGTGAGAGCAAGCAGGGGTAATGAGGAAAAGTGATGGTGATAATGAGAAAGTTAGGTGATATAACATGATCCACAGATACCTCAGGTACATAAGCATAGTTTGTCTGTGTACCACCTAAGGATATAAAGCTCATAAGTTTATAGATTTAGATTGGAAGAGACAGTAGACATCATTAGTCCAAATACTTTATAGATAAGGCAACAGAGGCCCAAGAAGTTAAGCAATTTACCCAAGACCATATAGGCGATAAGTAGCAGAGACTAAATTTAAACCCAGTTCCCCTGACTCTAGATTCCATGCCCTTTCTACTCTACCACCCTGCCTTTTCTTTATGAAATTCCTAATGTAAGCCAATAAAACTAAATGCAAAAATATTTTAAATGTTTTCATGATATTTCTAAAGTGACTTAAGTTTCTAAAAGATGACAAGAAATAGGTTCATCCCTGCCACTGGAAAGAAAGTGCCTCTTTTTTTGCCCCTTTCAAATCCTTCAGAACAATAGGAAAGTAACGTTAATGTCAGAATTAGCATTAGATGCCATTCAGTCAATGTAAAATTGGTCCATTTAGAAAATGAGGTCACTTTTCCAAATCCCATATGAACTGACAAGATTGATCCCCAGAGAGCTACAACTATTGGTCTCTTACAGATAAACTTGAGTGAGGTTTTGGGGATTTCTAGTATGTCATTCATAAGCCTCTATACACAGGCTCCCTGTTATCAATCAGCCAATCGAATTCAATTAGGAAACACTAGTTATAAAATAATAACCTCTTCCTGTACCCTTGCACACAAAGCCCCTGTGGACAGTGGCCTTAAATTCAACATACATGTGTCAAAACACCTCCCTACCCCTGGCTCCAAAAGTTCTTTTCTCCCATTGTGAGGCCTCATTAGGTTACCCTTTGACTTAGCTTACTCTCTGCTGGGCTCCAAAGAACCATACCTTTTCAGAATCTGTAACTCTCTCTTCTTCCCACCTCACCATGAAGGGTCATACTTCCTGAAGCACTTAGAGCCAGCTTAAAGGAATAAATATAGGAGATGGAATGTTGTGTATAAGAAACAATAAGATGGCTAAACCATAAAATGCATGAAGGGAGTTAATATTTAATAAGGATAGAAAGATAGGGTGGACCCAATGCTTTAAATGTCAAACAAAGGCCCAATGCAAAACGTCTAAAACCTCGTTTATTTCCTCTATACAGAATCCTAATTAATAGTCTTTTTGCACTGGTCCATCAAACTTTAGTAAAGAAACTTTCTCTTATTAAGTAAAATCCATATTATTATGGCAGCTGGTAGTCCATTCTTTTAATTTGCCATTATTGCAGACAAAACTGTTCTTAAACTCATGACCCGTGGGCTCTCAGATGCATTGTTAGATCTTCAGTGTAATCAGTACCCTTGTGGTTGCTTTTCTGTTGGGTGCTTTATCACTGAGTTAAGTGACTAGCTTGCCTTCATGGTGAAAACAGGAAGGGATCCAGAGAAGCTGAGACAAATAACGTCTTAAAAATCTCCTCCACAAATACTTGGCAAGCAGGTGAGGAGGTTTTAATACAAGAAGTCAGGGTAGGTTGTAGAGGGGGAGAGTAGGGAGAGCAAAAGGGAAGGAAAAACTTGAAATTTTGGAGTCATCAATCATAAACAGGTTTCACTGAAAAAAGGGGGGGGGAGGTTACTTGAGCCTCTGTAAAACCCTCGCACCCAACGTGCCCTTCAGGAAACCTGAAACACCCATCTATGTTGTCACACATCAACCCCACACCCAAAGTGTTAAGTATCACTGGCTCCTGGACAGAAAATGTCATCATTGCTGCCTCCTGGCTGGCTCTTTAAATAGCTCCTTTTATTTACGGTGTACATAGTGTTAATGTCCTTCAGTTGCTCTATTTTCAAGGATGGAAAAGCAGTTGCTAAGCATTTCTAAATGACAGCCCCAGGGTTCATTAAAAATATAGCAAACATTTGCTAAGCTCATTAAGTGCAATTTTTGTGTGTGTATCAGATTCCTCCTCTGCATGTTCTGCGTGACCAAACATCTATTAACCCTAATCCCATTGATGAGTCTGATACATTCAAACCAGCAATTAGACAAAACAAAAGGGATATTTATTGAGAGACTCATAAATGGGCTTTCATATTGGTCTAAGCTGTTGCAAAAACGACAGTTTAATTCCCCTCTGTTAATCCCTACCTACCCAAAGTACTCCCTTTGTTTGATTATAGGTTGTCAGATTCAGGGATTCTGATTGAATCCAAATTTAAAGGAAACTAGAACCACGTAATAATTAGGCATGGCTGCTGACTGTATAAGTGAACCATGGGTTACACAAATGAAGAATCCTCCATCAGGGAGGTTTCAGAAATTCACTGCCCAGGAGATTAAAAAAAAAAAAAAAGAGTCCAAAGATAGGAATCAGGTGGCCCTTCCCCTCCCCCCCTTTATAATTCTCCAGCTGAGAACCTATCACTGGAATCCTGTTGAATAGACAAGAATATTTTAAGAGAGGTTCCCTATGTCCTCTTCTCACTCCCTATCCCAGCACCCATCAAGCTGACCACAGCTGTGGACTCGTCTGACCCATAGTGGTTAAAACGGAGCACTCAGAGCACTAGCTTCCATAATGATCTTCCAGCTTTCCATTAACTCAGAGTTCTCATGTTATTATTAGGGAAGGAAAGGCCTCTGCATCGCTTACGTGGTGTAAAGCTGGACAAATAAACAAGTACTGGCTATGGATGGGTTCCCAATTGAACTGGAGCTGGGCTTTTGAATGTGTCCTTTTAAATAGCAAAATGACCCTTCTCTAGCCTGTAAAAACCCCTCTTTGTTTTCCACCCAAAAAGAGGAAACTCACCCAGAAAAGAGGACTTCTGACAGAGTTCCACAGCAGTAATAACATTTTGAAGTGGCTCTTGACCAGCTGAGCTTTTTCAAAGTGCAACTTTTATAGCCACAGAGGATCATGACTTGTTTGGGTTCATTAAGTTTCCTCTTACTTTGCAAAGAGCTGACCAATCTCACAGCTGTTGCTCGTGAGGGAGAAGCCAGCCCTTCATATGGGAATCTAGAGGTAAGTCTTCTTTTATAGGCAGCAGTGGTTAAAGTCTTATTTAAGATAACAAATCCAATTTTAGGTTTCACCATCATGGTACAATGAGGGAAAACATTGGCTGTAGAGTAAAAGGGCTGGGGTTCAAATATAATTTCTGATGTTTATTATTTGTGTGACTTTGGACAAGTCAATTATATCCCTGGAACTTACTTTCTTCATTAATATAATGAAGGGGTTGGGCTAGATGACTCCCTAAGGTCTCTTCTTACTCACTCTAGATATCTGATCCTATGATAATAAAAGACATTTAGATAGCACTTCAAAATTTGAAATGTACACATAATGACACTGGGCAGTAGAAACTCTAAGTATTAGTATTCTCATTGTACAGAAAGAGAAACTGAGTCTAAAAGAAGTTAAGTGACTTAGATATTATGTGTCAGAGGTGGGATTTAAACCCAGGTCTTCTTCACTCCTGGTCCAATATTTCATTTAGTGATGAAAACCCCCCTCTTATTGTGTTACTGTTGCAGTCCTTTTCACCAAAGCAAGGAAAACGTAGATTTTGTAAATGTCAATTTCACAATTATATGCAAAAGAAATGTATGCCATCTTTAGCCCATTTTAAAGGATCACTGCAAAATCCCTTTTCAAGATATGTCAAAAAGGTGAAGATTCTAAAATAATGGGAAAATTTTATGGCTGGTAATATCACTTCGTCCACACAAAAGACAACCAAGATCAACAACTATCAACTTCATAATCTACTTTCTCACATCTAAAATATTGATGATAATGGTCTATGTACACATCAAGGGTATCCTTGATGAATACACAAGGAAAGAATTGAGAAGACAGACTTTTTTGAATGGTAGACCACATAATTGAGAGTTGTGAAGTCTTTAAGATCCTACTCTATTTACAGATTTTGAAAAAGCATTTGGTTCAGCTTAATAAAATGTAGGTA
Source organism: Pseudocheirus occidentalis (assembly GCA_028646575.1). Lineage (NCBI taxonomy): Eukaryota > Metazoa > Chordata > Mammalia > Diprotodontia > Pseudocheiridae > Pseudocheirus > Pseudocheirus occidentalis. Next base: position 119,537,956 of record CM053599.1, on the reverse strand, counting down.
TCAAGCTCTTCAAAGAAAATGCTAAAAATTATACAAGAGCCTATGACAAACATGATTCATAGACAAATTTGTTTCCTTGGGCATAAATGTAGTAGGAGTAGTAGTGAGACATGCTCATCAATTATGTTCACTGGTGTCTCTAAAGATGTCTTATGCAAACAGGTCCTCAGTTAATGCTGTGGTTTTCCACATACTCCTTTTTTTTAAGATAACATGTTTTTTGCACAATACTAAAGAATACTACAAAGCATTCTCAATATGAAATGCCCAGTTTCCTTCATTAGAGGTTTTTGAGACCTAGTTATGTGACTACCCACACAAGGTATTGTAGAAGGGATTCTTTTACAGATGTGGCTGCACTAGATTGCCATGAAGTTCCCTTCCAACCCTGAAAGTTGTTAATTTGGCCAAATTCAAGGTAATTTGAAAGAGATTAATTTAGCCATCTATTTTGGGAAAACAAATTGCATGAAAAAAGTCCATATTGCCCAAATTTTGACATGTTTCTATACCTATATAATCAATCCATAAATATAGAGAAATCCTGGATAGGTATTCCAGATGATATTATAGATAATTAGCTGGGCCTCGAACTGAATAGGATAGGGGAAGTGAACTGGATTCTACTTGGAAAACTGCACTGTACTTTATATGATGTCAAACAGTTCACCACTATAAAAGCTGTATCTGCTTAACACCAATATTCTCTAGTGATCTGCAGCTATGTGATTGTAAATCCAACATGATTTATATGATCTCATAAGAAGGAAAATTGCAGAAAACCCAAAGAACAATGGAAAAATAACTAATAGGAATAAATAAGCTGCAGCATATTACCAATGATCACTTTTCATCAGTCAATCAGCGTTTATTATAGTCTTGCTATATTCTGGGAACTATGCTAAGACCTGGGGAAACAAACCCAAAGTGCCACAATCCCTGCCTTCTTGAAGTTTGCATTATAATAGAAGAAAACATGTATAAGTGTTTAACATAAACAATGAATATTTGGGGAGGGATGGCACTAGTAGTCACGGACATCAGGAAAGGTTTCAAGTGAGAAACGGTATGAATTATGAATTATATCATCAAGGGTATGTAAAGCTGGAAAAGTTGGCTGTCCTTGCCAAAATAGCTGACATCTTTATAGCCCTTTAAGGTTTGCAAAGTCATTTAAATTGACTATCTCATCTGGTCCCCACAACAAGCCTGTGAGGTAGGTTCTGTGCTATTATTATTTCCATTTTTGTAGCTCAGGAAGCTGTCAATAGATGTGAAGAACTCATCTAGGTTCACACAGTTCATTAAATGCCAGGGGTGGGCAAGGGAGGAATCTGAGCCAGGTCTACCTGCATCCAAGTCCAAAATGGAGTCAACTCAGTGATAATGCCTCTCATGTTGAATAGAGCAGTAGTGAATAGACAGGCATCCCAAGTGACAAACGAATGATTTTGAGATATTAAAAGAACAAGGGGAGGGTTTCTAGAATATTCAGTGGATCCTCTGGAAAAGATCTAGAAAAGAACTTGACAAGAATTGCCACAGACTGAGAAAAAGTGGGTTGATTGCAGTCTTTATTGGTAGTCATGGAACCACCTAAGTGGAAAAGCATCTAAGTAATTTGGCAATGAGCCAAGAGGCAGCCTTCAGGAATCTGAAAGGAGTAGATCAACCATAATGGCTATGGACTGGAACAGAAAGGAAAAGCATCCTAGGAAGAGCATAGAGAACAAAGAGTGGAAAGGAATAAAATTCAACGATGGAAGGTAGAAAAGAGAAAACTTGTGGAGAGTTGACTTGAAGCCTACTCCTAAGGGATGAAATCTAGTTCAAAAGAGGTGGGAAAAAAAGAAGTAAAGTGAATAACCAACCCTAGATGGCATCGACTACCTGGGAACAGAAGCTTAGCTTGGTGGTGCCCACATGACCCACCACAGACATTTCTTTATTAATTCAAGGACTACAGATTGCAAGAACCTAGGATGTGGCTGGGGGTAGAGGTGGCAAAGCAGTATGGAACTAAGGATAGAAATCAGATAAAACTCAGCTTTAAGTAAATCGTGTTCCTATCATTCCCTTAACTGCATGAAATCACATTCCATAGATTCCTTTCTTTGTAATAAAGCACTTTTTTCCCACTCTCCCCAACAAGTATTTAAGTTCCCTCCTCTAAAGCATAGTGGCTGAATAACCCTGGGTAAATCACATCATCTTGGGGTCCAAAGCAATTCTTTAATACTTGAAGTTGAAGAATAGGTGCTAATTTGCAATGGGAGAAGGAATTTTCCTCCCTAATTTCATATACTAATGAAATCATAAGTCCTATCCTCTCTTTCATGTTCCCAAAGAACCCTCCCCTGCTTCATCCCTCTTTCCCCTAAAAAAATGTTGATTGTGTAGTGATTTGTGTGACATATGAAAGAACAATGCTGAGTAGCACTGAGAATTAAAGCCAGCATTTCTAGGTGACAGTCTACTTGCTGTCACAACTTTAATACTATACTTCACCTGCCTCCTGCAACGATGAATTCCCTAGAATGATGCCTGGTTTGGCCCTCCCTGATATTGATCACCTGCCCAGCCACACCTCCATATACTATTGCCCATTGCTACGTTCTCCATCTGTTTCAACAACCTGGACCATGTCCTGGATACCCTGCTGGGGCCTTTCTTGGTCATCTGCAGTACTTCTCATTGCACATATATGTCTGGCCAATCAACCACCTGCTGAGCTCTGATGCTGACATTCTATTAATCTGGCCCTGTTGAGGGCAGCCCTGCCTTTTGATTTAGATGACCCTTTGATATAACTGTCAGGCTTCTTATTCCACAATTTCTCATCTAGGGAAACCCACACAACCTCAGAGGAATGCCCTGTGAATGACACAGGTTCTTATTTCTACAGAAGGAAATTAATTCAGAAAGAAAATGATAATAATCTACAAGGAGTAACACCCACACACTTATCAGTCAAATTATCCCAAAGGGTTTTTGAACCTGATTAGAACAGTGATTCTCAAACTTTTTTCTTCTCTGCTCTATTTCTGGCATCTTATTAATTGTGAGAAACCTTTGGAATATGATTAAATGGCCTCAATCCCCTTTCTGTTTTTCACAATTTTCATCTTACAGTCACTGCTCCTTTACCTTTCCATATCTTCCCCATTCTTTCTCCCTTCAACACATCTCTCACATCTATACTTTCTTTCAGAATGCCCAGTCCAATTCCTTTTAGGTCATCTTCTCCAGAACAGGTGGTTGTTCTGTTGTTGTTTGTGGTTCATTCTGAAAGAAGACCACGATGTGCAAGTGAATTGGATTTAAGTGAGAGAGGGCTGTGCAAAGTCACCAGCCTCACTTTCTCCTCCGGAGTCATCTAGGTCCAGGAGCCAGATACAGATCAGCATGACTGGAGATGGCCCAGGATGCATTGGGAGACCTCAGCCTTTTCAAGCTAATGTCTTAAAAAGGTCACAGTATGACTGAGACAACACCCATTCAGTGATTAAGACTTAGTAAGAAAAGGAAAGAATTCACTCTTATTAGTGATGATGATTTATAGATGATGATGATGATGATGAAACTGATGACAATAGTGAGTTAGAATCAGAGGCATACTGGTAATTATTTAACAACCAGCTCTCTAAAGCAGAACATACTTTTATTCACCCTTATACTACAGCAGTCTGATTCCCACACAAGTAATCCTGCTTGCTAAATTGGAGGGGTAGGAAAGTGCAGTGTAAAGAATTTCAAAGTTGGAATCCAAGCATGTAGGTTCGAATCCATGTTCTGCCACTTAGAATTCATGAGACCTTCTTAACCTCACTGAGTCTGTGTTTCCTCATCTGTCAAATAAGAGATTTGGACCTGATGGCCTCCAAAGTCTCTTCTAGTTCTAAATCCTAAGGCCTCTGGGGTAACTTCTATCCCAAATTCATGATATCCTTTTATGGGTGTGTGGCTTTGCCTCTCTTTCAGAAATAGGGCATTCTCCAATTTATGAACACAACTCATTGGGGTGACCTGTGTATAAGTGAAATTACTTGTCTTCCCCAGATGTACATATAGTCAAAAACCAATGCAAAACAAGGAGAGTGCAATGAAAGGAACATGGGATTTGGAGTCTTAAACCCTGAGTTCAAGTCCTAGTTGCTAGATGCATAAATATAAAATTATTTGATTTCTCCCACATCCTTGCTATTGTCATTAACCAAGCCCTAGGTCATTCTCTCAATATCTTTACTGACATTTAACACTTGCCTTATAAGTTTTCTCTTCACCCCTCCTCCTGTCCTCACCTTCAAGGACTTCAATATTTATGTTGAGAACTCATGTAGCAAGCTGACCTTGTAGATCCCCACTACTTTCACTCTAACACTTTATTTTCCATATTATTTTAGTCACATACCAGCATGCTCTCCCCTTAGATTTCACTGACTCACCAAATTGTATCATCTCCAATAAAGCGAACTCTGAAATTCTATTCTCCAACCACAACTTCTGCTCCCTCCATCCCACTAAATATCTTTTGTGTCTAGTCATTCTGTCCAGCACTTGTCCCCTTTTTATATTTATCTATCTCCCCTGCTCTGTAATCATCATCCTTGACCTTGTGACCTCCCAGTTCCACAATTAACTAGGGTTATTCTGAGATCTCTGAAAACCTCAAAGTGTTATATAATTTTGTATTATTATTATTATTATTATTATTATTTTAATCCCATATACACTTCCACCTCTAACTTTCTGTCATTCTTATTATACTAATCCACAAATCTGGATAAACTATATCTGTGTATTCCATTCCTGCTCTAAGCCTATTGCATGCCACTAGAGAAAGTCACAAAATTAAACTTATTATATCCACCACAGTTAAGTTCTTGGGCTGTGCTGCCTCCACAAACAATTTGTGGGTCTTTGCACAAGTCACTTAAACTCTCAATACCCTCATGAAACTCTTTAAAACAATAATAAATTGGCGATTGGCATCAGTAGAGTTAGTTTGTACACCAGATCCCTACACTGAAATCTCAGGTCCAGATATTCCTGCCCATCCACTCCCAAGATTACTTCATGAAAGAGTTGAGTATAGAGTTGGAGACTTAAGGTAGAAGGAGAAATTTTGGAAAAATCATCATGGGGAATTTGATATGGAGTCAGAGTGAAATAGAGTAATTGTAGTGTATTGGCAAAGTATCCAGTTGATATAAGATAGTATATAGCATGAATTTACACTGGACCCGGTTGGCATGGTATAATGACTTCCATGAGCAATGTTCAGTGGCTCAGGAATAGTAATAAAAAAGTCAAGTATTAAAGGTTACCAAGGTCTGGAAATTAGCAGAAAGGACACAGGACCCAGGGGGTGCAGTAGACAGACTGCTGAATTTGGAGACAGAGGATTTGTGTTCAAATCCTGACTTTTGTCACCTGTGTAACCTTAAGCAAGTTGCTTAGCCTCTCTGAGACCTCTGTTTTCTCTTCTTAAGGATGGAGGGAATCTGACTAGCTAAGCTCTAAGGTGCCTTATAGTTCTTCTAAATCTTTAAACCAGTGATGGAAGACAGTCCATTGTAACAATGGTTGACAAACAGGGTCAAAACAGTGAAAGAAGGGAAGTCAAAACAAAGCAAAGGCAATAGTCTGTAAGAATAGGAAGTGTTAAAGGAAACAGAGATCATGTTAAAGAGAAAGAACAACATGGCAATAAGTTAAGCAAAAGGACCACAGATCAGGCTCAGACAGGGAACTATAAGAGTTCAGGGGATTAGAGATGGAGGAGTGCCAGGTAATGATGTGGTCAGTCCTGTGGGTGACTAATATTGAGTGGAAATGGAAATGAAGGAAATTGAGTAAGTTAATTAACTGAGAGGCCAGGCTGTAAGAACGGTCATCAATAATAATACTAAAGTCACTAAGAATGATAGTGTGAATTAAGATAGAGGGAAAGACTTTAAGTCACATCCTAAATCATCAAGGCAGGTGAGAAAGAGTCCTGGAGGTCCACTGATGGCAACAACAAAAATTCAGACAGAGTAGCATAATTGGTTGGGCTAGACTTTCAAGGGAGAAAATGTTATTGCCTGATGATGGAAGAGCAATGGCCGTAAGGAACAAGGAATACAATTACTTCTCTTCCTGGACTTGTGAGTCAACAAGGTTAAGAACAGTGTGGAGCATTAAAGAGTGTTGCAATAAATGGTATTTTAACCCAGGCAGACATCATGGTTCCTAGTGACAAGGATTAGGGAAAGCACAGGATTAGGGCTTTCCAACCATAGGACAAGAAGAGTATCTAGCAGACAGAGGTTTTAGAATCAATTGTTCCCAAGATTCTAGTTAGAATGTTTGTGTGATGGAGCTTGTTGAGATAATCAGTCCACTTGTGCCAGCCAAACTTGCCTGTGTGCCATTTCCTGGACTTGTGTCTTATGGATGGATGGATAGATAGATAGATAGATGACTAGAGACACTAAGCTAGTAAGGGTCTGAGGCTGGATTTGAATTTAGGAAGATGAGTCTTCCTGACTCCAGGCCTGACATTCATTCTATCCACTGTGCCACCTACTTGCCTGTTGAATACAGTTAGCACTCAATAATTTTTTAATTGTTATACTGAAGTCACAACCTCATTGACCTTCAATTTTCTCATCTTAAAATGTACTACCTACCAGTCACAAAGGATTATTTTTTTAGGATCAAATGAGATAACCTATTTTTTTTAAACTTCTTTGCAATTCTAAAGATTTACATAAACCTAGATATTTTTATTGGAAAGTGAGTGATCTAGAGAAATACATTCTGTTCTGCAGACCTAGAGAATTAGAAAGATTAGCAAATGCTTGGTGATGCCACATAACACAGCCCTACTGACCACAACAGAGCTTGATGTGGGATGGGTTTTTCCAATAAGAACATTGGTGGGACTTATGAGGTATGATCTCAGATGGCCTTAAAAGACTCCTTACCAGGTAAAATACCTCCCTTCATGCAGAACTAGGAGAACATTGTACACAGTTACAGCCACATCGCGAGATGACTAACTTTAATGGATTTGACTCTTCTCAGCAATGCAAGGTTCTATGACAACTCCAAAAGGCACACGATGGAAAATGCTATCCATATCTAGAAAAAGAATTATGGAGTCTGAATGCAGACTATTTGCTCTCTCTGTCTCTCTCTCTCTCTTTCTCTCTCTCTTTCTCTCTCTCTCTCTCTCTCTGTCTCTCTCCCTCCTTCCCTCCCTCCCTCCCTCCATCCCTCCTCTCTCTTTTGTTTTGTTTCTTCTTTCTCTTGATTCATTCCATTGGTTATGATTCTTCTTTGCAACATGACTAATGTGAAAAATGTTAAATATGAATATATATAGAGAGAGCCTATATCGGATTACATGTTGTCTTGGGGAGGGAGGAAAGAGGAGAAAATTTCAAACTCAAAAGCTTGTGGAATTGAATGTTGCAAACTAAAAATAAAGAAATAAATAAGATAAATTAAAATACTTCCCCTCTCTCTGTTCACTGCTGCCTGAAATTCCTTTCATAGGGGGCATTGTCTTTATTTCCTAAACTGCAGATCATTTTAGAATGCCAACAGCAGTGAGAGAGATCACACAGTGATAAATTCACCTAATGGTTTAAATGACTAATATGAGAGACTTTCCTGAAGGCATAACACTTGGGAGATATAGGAGTGAGTTTCCAGGAAGAAGAAAAAAAGGCACAGAAAGTAGAAAATAAACTTAACTAAGATCTCTTTCAGCTTTGGCATACTATGATTTTCTGATTCTACATCAGTTAGACCAACCCTGCCAGAAAGTTACTACTGGAAATGAGCTTATAAAGAATGTTCTTAGTAAGTTCTACTTAGCACTTGCGTTTTAAAGAAGGTCCTCTTAAATTATATCTAACCTAAAATACATACTTAATGATGAAATTTCAGATACTATGATAGAAAGCTGAGAAGCACAATAGATAGAGCATTGGACATGAAATTCTTAAGTCCCAAGTTCAAATTTAGCCTCAGATACTTACTGGCTGTGTGACCATGGGCAAATCACTTCACCTCTGTTTGCCTTAGTTTCTATATCTATAAAATTGGAATAATAATAGCACCTATTTCTTAAAGCAGTTATAAAGACAAAATTAGAAAATATTAGTAAAACACTTTGTACCTATATAAATATATTCCTATTATTATTATTATTATTAGTCCAGATAGGGAATATATTTGGGATCAATATATGGAAGGGTGAGAAAGGAAGGGAGAGATTTCATGAATCCCTTCAAATTATACCTCACTGGGATTTAACATAAGAGGCTACACTGTTCTTAAGCCCCACCAGCATCCACCCACTTTCACAACCTCACACTCAGTAAGTACATAGTTCCAAGCTCTCTGACATAACGGGACCATTTGGTAATTCCATCACTGTTAAGCAGAAGTTCAAAAGCCACATGTAAACCACAATGAGCAAAGTGATGAAAGAAATGCTGTGAGATCCTTTGGGGTTCCACATTTTTTCCTTGATAGTCAAGCCAAATTTGGGAACCCACAGGACACTAGAACACTGAGAATGCATTTGCCAATCTGTTTTTTTTTTTCTAAGAGGATTAACAAAAACATACAGCTCCCTGTAGGGTTCCCACTGCAGCTGCCACATTCTGTGCTAGAGCCAGAGAAATACTTCAGTTAGATCGTTTCCTTGGGCTGGGTTTTCTGCTACTCTTTAAGACTTTGTTCCAGCAGGTCTTATTCCTATTGAAGCTATGTGACTAAGAAATAAAAGATGTATCTTCTAGTCAAATTGTTCTTTCATTTTTCTTATAACTTTCCAAGCCCTTACTGTCGTTAGTGTTTTCTTGGAAAAGAGAAAATCCTATTGGAATTCTGTTACTGCCTGAATGATTGGTCACTAACATCCTGGCAGAAGTATATTCGTGACTTCAGAGATGTGCTTTCATTTTAACATTGGAAAGAAATCTGCATGGTCTTCTTTGAAGGCAGAATCTTTTGCTTGAACATTCCGCATAATCCCTTAGATACAGCTTGAGGTTTATTATTTAAATGAACCTATAAGGGTTCTTCTCCTCAATTGTATTCATTCTAGTTCTACTGTTTACCACCACCACATCCAACCCCTTTAAAACACACACATACACACACACACACACACACACACACACACACACACACACGGGGGGGGGGGTGGGAGCAGGGAGAAGGAAAAAGAAATAGGAACCATTTAGGGATTCCCATTTCCTGAGCTGGATAAAAAAATAGACCTTAGAATTCTCTTTACCATAAAATGAAATTTAATGGGGGATAAATGTCAAGTCTCATGTTTGGGTTCAAAGAATCAACTTTACATTTTGTGTAAAATGGAAGAAGTTTCCCTAAATAGCATTTTATCTGAAAAAGATCTAGATTATTTAATGGACTGTCCACTTAAGCCTTGTACATGGTAATATGTAATCACTTAAATGCTTATTGATTGATATGTTACTCAAGAAAGTCAAAGTAAAGACCTAGAAACAAAATGAGTGCCCATAATTTGGGAGAACAACTAAACAAAGTGTAGTATAGTAATGAAATGAAACTTCATTGAGCAGTAAGAAATTATAAATAAGAATTAAGAGAGAAAAAGGAAAATGTGTGTAAGCTGATAAAGAGGCAACTGAGAAGGTACATTGCACTACCTACTCCCCAGGGTTGCTGGGAGTAAACCATTTTGTAAACCTTAAAGTGACATGTAAATTCATTGTTGCTACTATTGTTGAACAGAATACAGAATGTCTGCTTTTCCTAAATTACAAGGCAGACCTGAAATGACCATTCAGAGAGTCAGAACAGATGGAAAAGCATGACAAATGTCTTAGAAGCTCTCTCTCTCTCTCTCTCTCTCTCTCTCTCTTCTCTCTTCTCTCTATTGTATATATGTATATGAAACACACACACGCATACACATACACACCCCATACCCCTGAAAAGTCAGGGTAATGTAGTAGAAAACCATCAACAGAATTATGGAATCGAGAGCAATATAGGACTGGTAAGTACCCCCTCTCCTTAGAAAAAGAAACTGAGGTCCAGAAAGGGAAAGTGATTTTTTTTTTGCCAATTTACACATTTAACATAAATTGGGAGAATACTAGTCAGGACTATAATCCAGGTATAACAGGTCTTTGCTCTTTCCTGTGGTATAGTAGAAAGTATGGTTGACCCATAATCAGAAAGACAAATCCCACCTATCCCACTTACTAGTTTTGCAGTCATGGGCCCTCTCTTATCCTTTGCTTCTTCATTTGCAAAATGTGGATAATAACATATAGATCACATTTAACAGGACTATTGTGAAGTTTAAATGAGATAATATATATCAATCACTTTGCAAGCTGAAAAAATGCTTTGTAAATACCAGTTATTAGTATTATATACCAATAGTTCCCCAACTTTTTAAGATTAAAATTTCTTATACCCTACATACATAATAATTATCAGTGTATTAATTATCTATTGATTAAAATAATACCTGGGAAAATGGCAATTCTCTGTGCATATATAGACTTGAAGAGCCTTTCCAATAAATCCAGAGTTCCCCAGGGTTCCTCAGTCCACAGGCTAGAAGCTATTAATTGACTCAACACTAACTTTTCTAAACCAGAAAAATTGGAAAAGCAAAATAATACAACTTTAAGTCTCTAAAACTCAGAGGAACACTTCTAGAGGCATTCTAATTAAGCCTCATAAACATCCTTGAAAGCAAAGCTTTAAGGAGCACATCTATAATTTCCCATCACCAATGAGGAAACTGAGACACAGAGAGGGTAGTTTACTTCCCCAATGCTGTAGACCCAAAAATGCCACAGAGACCTAGACATTTCAAAGCATGGAATATTTTAAACACTTTCCAGGAAAAGAAAAGTAAAATGGAAAATATTATTTTTTGTGTGTTTTTTGGAGGGCAATTGGGGTTAAGTGACTCACCCAAGGTCCCAAGGCTAGTAAGTGTGTCAAGTGTCTGAGGCCAGACTTGAACTCAGGTCCTCCTGACTCCAGGGCCAGTGCTCTATTCACTGAGCCACCTAACCACCCCTAAGTGGAAAATATTCTAATAGATAGGCACAATACAAAGCCCAGGGCTAGGCAATAGCTGTTCATTAAGTTTTTTGTTGACCAGATAATAGAGGAAATGGACAGATAGTTTCCTAACAAAAGTCATAGTAGCAGCAATAACAGTACTGAGAGATCCCTAACAAGCCAACAAACCTTAGCCAAAATATTCTTCTAGCTGCAGAAATAAAACAAACAAAAATACACTGAAACCAATTGATATGACCATGCCACTGAATAAAAACAGATGACATCTACCCAGAACAAAAGTTGTCAAGCGGATGGCTTTGGCAAATGTGGAAGCAAATGTGGAAAATGAAAAGCTTCAAAGTAAAGTCAATTATCATTTTGGTGTGGTGTGTGGGCTGGTTTCATTCACACTCCTCTTTCATCTTTCAGAAGTGAGCATTGTAAGGGCAAGCAAAATAGGGTTGGTTTGTTTTTTTTTTTTACTGTTTTTCTGGATTGAGTTTTAGCTAATCAAGTGGCTTTGAGTCTCACCTTTGATTGTATCAAGAGTCTTTTATTAGAAACAGTATACTTGTATTTCCCTTAGTAGACTTAAGGGAGTTTGAAGATCTCCCCTGCCCCTTAATAGGCAAAATGTAATCACATGGGAGCCTATGGTAGGAGAAGCTTGCAAAAAGGGTAGAACAAGAAGAAGCAGACAAGAGCACCAGCAGAGCTGGGAGCAGGCAGAACTGAGAGAGAATATTTGTGATGTTGGCACTTTGTTATTCTGTGTTACTTTCTCCGACAGAAGTCCTGTCTGCTGTTCTGTGTTGATTTGTAAGACAGAAGCCCTGTCTGTTGTTCTGTATTGGTTTCTGAGATAAAAAACAAATTGTGATGATAGCGCTGGTAATGTGCGTAAATATTGTTGTAACGCTGTTAAGTGTTGTTTTCCTAGCAACTGAAACTGTGAAGAGCTTGCAGTGGAGCAGTTCCTGTGAGCTGAGACATGGAAGAGGAGTGGAGAGATGCCTATGTGTGAATCCAGGCAAGAGCTGGGAGTGGTCAGCCTGTGGAGGAGCCATGGGGTTTGGAAGCCAGTCTCAAGTCAAGATGAAAGAGGACTTTACTTTGGATATTCTGTATTGACTGATGAGATTTGCAACTTACTATGATCAAGGGGTGGATGGTGTTTGTACTTCCTGCCACCCTTAAGGACAATTGCCATAAGGATGATTGAAAGCCAGCCTCTAGTCAAGATGAAAGAGGACTTTGCTTGGGGACTCTGTGTTGACTGAGGAGATTGTAACTTACTGTGACCTAGGGATGGATGGTGTTTGTATTTTCCACTACCCCTTAAAGATGACTATAAGATATACTGAATGATATATTTTGTTTAGTAATAAGTTGTTATGCTATGTTGTTGTGAATGTTATGCTTTAGTTTATTGCTGAATAAATGGAGTTCATTATACTATGTGATTTGACCCTTAAAGTTATTCACAGCAGCAGTGCCCAGGAAAGCTGCTTATGATTGGTTTTGGGGCATAATTTACTTCTAGATACAATCCATGTTACCAGGAGAGTTCTGTCCCAATCATCATTTCTCAGCCCTCCCCCCTCCCCCCACCAAATCCAGCATCAGTAGTTTAGTATAATGTGCTCGGACTATTGAGCTTATTCCAGTACAAGACCAGGAGAGATATTTGAGTTTTGTAAATTCTTTTGTACCACTACTATTTGCTATTGATGTTATTGTTGTTTGTCCTTTATTCTCAAAGAGGACCATGATGACATCAGGGACATCATGCCATGACATGCAAGTGAATTGGATTTAAGTGAGGACTGTGCAGTTACATTGCTTTCTCTTCCAGAGCCATGTGTATCCAGTGGCTAGATATAAATCAGCACAACTGGAACTGGCCCAGGATGCAGTGAGATACCTTGGCCTTTTCAAGATAAGTCACAGTTTGATTGACACAACACCCATTCAATGATTAAGGCTTAGTAAGAAAAGAATTTACTATTACTACTCTTGCTGTTGCTCCTAGATGATGATGATGATGATGATGATGATGACAATGAGGATGACTACAAAGATGAAACTGATAATTATAGTGAGTTAGAACCAGGGGTATGCTGGTGAATGTTTAACAACCAGATCTCTGAAAAGCACAACACATTTTAAAGTTTAGTGCACATTAACATTTTCTGTATCATTTAAGTCTAGAAAATAAACAAAACAATAATTCAAGCCCTGATTAAAAGCATTTTAAGATTTCCTGGGCATGAACTCTCATATTGAAAATTTAACTATAGGTTTGCTTTCATGAGTCTATTAGACCTGGCTCCAGCTGTCTTAGAGAACACCCTATAGATTATACATAAAGATGGGTCTTCTCAGGGCATCTGATGGAGAAGAGCTAGTGGAGCTGGACTGAGTTCCTCTGACTACTTCTGATGCTCAGCACTTCATAATGATGAAACAGTTGCCTTATTGTTCTTTTGGTTCACATAGAAGGTCAGGAAAGGCTAAATCAAAGGAAAATACTACTGAGCCAGGAAGAGTAACATACTCAGTAGTTTCTTAAAAAGGGTGACTCCACCCTCTGGTACTTTCTCTCTTCCTGTGTGTCTGCTGAGGGAACTATATGAATGTCTGCTTGTCTCTCTCTTTCTATGTGTCTATCTGTCTGTCTGTCTCTCCATATGTATTCAGTGCTCTCTCACTCTCTCTCTCTTTCTTTCCCTCTCCCTCTTCTCTTTCCTGCTCCTTCTTCCTCTCTTTCCCTCCCTTCCTCAGGGTCATGAGGTTTGCTCGCAAATAGCACAAGCAGGGTAATTGCTGACCTAGGCAATGCTGAGATGAGACTTCATATCTATGCTACACCTATCTTTCCCTGGGCAAAGATGACTAAATAGCAATCCTGAAATGAACCTTTTGAGTCTTAGAGCCATCTTCCTCAGTTTGAGAGGTTGGGAGCCCCTAGGTCCCTCAGTGGATGCCACTTTGGGAGATACTCCCTCTAAATACTGGTTCATTCTTTGTGGGGAGACAAAAAACACCAGGAGGATGAGATCAGGCCATGCCCTGCTTTACCTGAAGATATTCAGAAGGTACAGAATTGAAGGAGGGAAGAAACAATTGCTCAACCATCTCATAAAATGCTTTATGTTTTGATGTTTCAAATATCAGTCTCCCAGGAAAGTGTAATAGAAGTTAGGGATTACTGTTTCATGTTTTAAGCTTCTCTCCATAAATGCATATGAACGTTTTGTTCTATAAGCATGTCTTTTCCTGTAGAGGAAATAAAGTTAACTACACTGAATCTACCTATTATATTGTATACCTGCCCAATCCCTTTTGGGGAGACACTAGACTTAAGCCAAACCTAAGCTTTAAAAGCAAATTTCCCTGGGGCTTCTAGAGAGGATCTCAAAGGGCCAGGGACAACAACCTGACCCCAGTATTTAGAGGCCAGGATTGAATTTACTCCCAACATGAGCTTAGCTCACAGCCTTGTCAGTGAAAGTGCCCCAGTCCTTGTACTAGTGAGCTCTATAAAAACAGCAACGATAATACCCCAAATTGGAGTTCAATGGATCCATGATCACCATTAGAACACATTAAAGCACTTGCACTCCTTCATATGCTCTATTACACTCCTAAATGGTGTATTTTTGTAAAGAGTTCATTTGAAGGATCTACCCACTATTCTAGAATTTCTCCTCTAAGTTTTTTAATGTTTCATTTCTCTAAGTTTCCAATGTTTCAGAAATCTGGGAAACACTCTGGATGTCCAACTGTTATCCTTTGATCTCACTACATGACTGACCTCTTGTTTTTCTATAATGCACATCCTTACAGTGGTTCTCAACCTTCCTAATGCTGTGACCCTTTAATACTCATATGTGGGCGGATCTGCATGTGGGTGGATTTGCCTGGAGATGGATAGAGGAGTGGTGTCTGGGTTCCCAAGACTATCAGAAACATGTTTTTTTTTTCTGATGATATTAGGCGACCCCTGTGACCCAAGGGTCATTTGACCCCCAAAGGTGTCGCAACCCACAGGTTGAGAACTGCTGCCTTAATAGGACCACAGGATTATAGATTTAGAACTAGAAGGGGCCTTAGAGACCATAGATCCAAACTTCTCATTTTACAGACAAGGAACAAGACCCAGAGATTCATTGACTTGCCCAAGGTGACATTGCTGATAAGTGTCTGAAGCCCTATTTAAACTCAAATCTTCCTAATCCCAGGCTCAGCACTTTATCTACTGTACCTTCTAGTTACCTTGTCTACAAAGGTTAAATGATTTGCCTATGGCCACCCAATAAGTAAATATCTGAGGTAGGATTTGAATGCAGATTTACGTGACTCCAACCAAGTCCAGTGTCCTGTCCTCTACACACTATGCTGCCTTTTCTGGATTATATCTTTAAATTTTTTTATTTATTTGTTTACTTTTGCTTTTTGGAGGGGGGAAGGCAGGGCAATTGGGGTCAAGTGACTTGCCCAAGGTCACAAGGCTAGTAAGTCTCAAGTGTCTGAGGCCGGATTTGAACTCAGGTCCTCCTAATTCCAGGGCCGGTGCTCTATTCACTGTGCCATCTAGCTGCCCCTGGATTCTATCTTTTATGCTGTTCTCACTTGCAAGTCACTGTTGCTTATATGGTACTGTGTACTAATGGACCCCAACCTCATGCATCTTTTCACAGTCCTTTGGGTCATCTGCAATTTTATTTCTTCTAAGATTGTAGTAGTCAGTGATTTGCAGCCACAAATCATCAACAGAACATTGGTTTTTTAAAAGTCGGCTTTTGCAAAGCAGCTTGGAATCAATGAAAGTGCTGCTCTATTTTCTAAATTCAATTCAACTCCATCTCCCTGTCCTACTTAACTCTGGGACCAACTCATTACCCAGATGCAGTTTTTGACTAATCTATCTATCTGTCTATCTATCTATCTATCTATCTATCTATCTATCTATCTATCTATCTATCTATCTATCTATCTATTTATCTATCTGTCTGTCTGTCTGTCTCTGTCTATCTGTCTGTCTATCTACACTGATGGATTGATGTGATGATCTGCTTACCCAACTACATGTTGTAATCTGGATAAAATATATCCTTCATCCAGAGTTAGTTTTCCATGTGGATGGCCAGATAGCTCGCTTTTCAGGGACTGTATTTCTCATGGTAGAGAACCAATAGTGTTCCAGGACATAATACAATGGGCACATCTCCCACAAACAGGAATAATGTCAAACCTCTCCATAGATGAGATATTAATCTTCTATTAGGACTGTGTGAAAGACATTCTCCAAGACAGTAGCAAACACCTTTGTTGTAACCAATGAAAGAATCACAAAAATATCGGCTTGGGTGCAGCTAGTATTTATATTTTAAATTTTCATTTCATTGTATTTCATTAAAATCCTTAACTATGATTGTTTATTGACAATGGGAGAAAAAACCATGCTAGAGAAAGGGAAGGGGAAAGGAAGAAAAAGAGAAAGACAGAGAGAAAAAGAGAGGGAGGAGGGAAAAAGAGATAAAAAACAAAGAAAAAGGAAGGAAAGAAGAAAGGAAGGAAGGAAGGAAGGAAGGAAGGAAGGAAGGAAGGAAGGAAGGAAGGAAGGAAGGAAGGAAGGAAGGAAGGAAGGAAGGAAAACTCATTAATTCTTCAATAGGTGCCAGACTCTGCAGGATTATAATACAAAAGAAAAATAATTCCTGCTGTCCAGGAGTTCACATTCTAAAAGAAGGGTAACACACATAAGGGAATAGTAACTGGGGGGAGTGCGGGAGGAAGAAGCTATCTGGAAAGTCAGAGAGATGGCAAGCTCTAGGGCAAGCAATTTATATGCCCTACCCAGAAGCAATGGTAGTGTTGATTTGATGACCATTCCCAAAACAAGAGGTGGAAAATTGGAGTGAGAGAAAGGTGCAATATATATGTGGCATTGTACAAAAATAGCTGAGGCTGATATTAGGGGTTCAGGCCCAATAAGATATACTGGACTCTCACCAATTAATGCACCATAATGC
Organism: Pseudocheirus occidentalis; assembly: GCA_028646575.1. Taxonomy (NCBI): domain Eukaryota; kingdom Metazoa; phylum Chordata; class Mammalia; order Diprotodontia; family Pseudocheiridae; genus Pseudocheirus; species Pseudocheirus occidentalis. The sequence continues at coordinate 119,520,836 of CM053599.1, read as the reverse complement.
CAGGGCAGAAATTACAACATGGAATGGTCTTGAGTCATCCATTTGGGAAGGTACAGCAGCATTTGGGAGGCAGAACAAGGAGATGACCAGCATACAGCATGGGCATCAATCTATAGCTGCCTAGATAGAATGAGATCTCACCAGTCATGACACAACATGGTCCAGGACAGTAAGGAATGATTTTAGTAGCCTTTAAAAATATTCAGGGACCTAGTATTAATTATTCATATACTATTTTACAATTGCAAAGGGTTTTCCTCCAAACAACTTGGTGAGGTAGTTTGTAAAAGTATTATTATATCCATTTTACAGATGAGGAAACAAAGACATAGAATGGATTATAGTTGACTCTTGGAACCCTTAAAGATGGATTCAAACCCAGGTCTTCTGATCTGAGATAAAAGAAGCTGTTGTATCTTGCATTAGAAAATTGTTTATGGGTAATGAGATGGTCACAGAGTTAAGTAGGATAGGAAGATGGAGTCAGAAAATTTAGAAAATAGACATTTATCAAATGATCATTAAATTAACACTGCCATTGATTCTGGATAGGGCGTATAAATTGCCTGCCCTAGGTTTCCATGTACCATCTCCCTGACTTCCCAGACACAATCTCTCCCTGTGGCCAACCACCCACCCCCTGTAGATGTTGTTGCCTTTCTGGATTCAGAAATAAAAGAGGCATTCCCTAGTTTTGCTACATAAACTCTGTGTGAGCTTGGACATTTTGCTAGGTCTCAGTTTCCTAATCTGTAAAACGTAGGGTTTGGAACTAGAGGTTTTCTAAGATTCTTCACTGCCTTATATCTTTTAACCTATATTTTCTAACTATACTACACTAATGAAGTGGCACTAAACCCGACTTGATGCTTTCTGTCTTTATAGATCATTGTTCAAGATTTCTAAGTGTCTGATAAAAGCCCGGGGACAGGTACATGGCACAATGGATAGAGTGCTGAGCTTAGAGTCAAGAAGACCTAGATTCAAATCTGACCTCAGACACTAGCTGTGTGACCTTTGGCAAGTCACTTAACCCTGTTTGTCTCACTTATAAAATGAGTTAGAGAAGGAAATGGCAAACTACTTTAGTATCTCTGCCAAGAAAACTCCAAATGAGGTCATGAAGAATAGGATACAATTGAAATGAATGAACAACAACAATAAAACCTTGAGACTCATCATAAAATCCTGAGCTTTTAAGGAACCACAGACAAGAAGCATCCAGTGCATACCTGGGTGTGCCCTTCAGGCAAAGCTGCAAATAAATAAAGCTAAAAGGGATAAATCATTCCAAAGACAACAAAGAAACAACATAATAGCACTGGTTCATGGCTTACAGAAATCATTCCTTATGACCCCACCCAAGTTCTTGGAAGAGTCTGGATTCTGCTAACAAGAACACTTAAGAGATGCTGTGTCTTCACAAGGTCAATGTGATCATCTCTTCACTCAACTTCAGGAGATGATAAATAATGAATTGGTCTAAATTCGTCCAAGCATTCTTGAGGAAGACTCCCAGTAGGGAAGTTTTACATGCAGCTTAGTGAATGGACCTGTTATTATACCCAGGATCAAGTCTGCACTGACTTTTAAGTAGCTAGTAGAGGCCCCCGGAAAGACAGCTCTTAGATTCTCAAAACAATCCTTTCTATCCTGTAGCTTTAGGAGGGATTGGAAAGGCTTCTACCAAACTTTAAAAAAAAAGTCAGCATCATAGTTGCTTCCTTTCAGGATACATTGGCATCCAAAGAAACATTCTATCTGTGGTTTATTGGTATTCTTTGCAGTCTTTCTAAATCAGCCTTATTTCTTGCAGCTGCTTTTATTTCTTGGCCTGCCTGCTTTAAATGCCTGGAAGAGCAGATGTAGAATCACAAGCACTCTTGCCTACATATTCAGTTTTCTGTTGCTCACCTTCTTGTCTATTAAACTGCTAGCAGGTCTCCTGATGACCCCCTTTCTATTTTCTCTTCTTATGGATATCTATTTCTCAATATCAAACACTGTGGGGCTTTTCCTTCCTTTTCCTTTTCCTTCCTTTTCATTTTCATAACCTATTCCACCTACCTGGGGTTAATACAAAAATATCTGTTCTTATCTAGAGTTGAGCTGTACAGTCAAGGTCCTGTGAAACTCTTAAAATGTGTGATGGATATTCTTAATCCTGCAACTGTGTACATATTGAGGGGAGAGTTGTTCATTGCATGTATCTGATAGGGGAAGGAACGTCCCTTTTTGTAAAGTATTTCAGCTTAGGAGTACATTAGGTACATCTATGGCTACTGGAATAGAGTCAAAGCTAAGTGATTTGGGGGATGGAAGAGACTTCCAGAGTTCTGCCCACTTTCTTTTCTGTACCTCCTAGCCTTAATTCCTTCTCTGTCCCATGACAAAAGATCCCATTGGAAATAGATAGGTAGGAAGCTACAGTTGTAGTTAATAATAGTGACAGCTGGCATTTCATTTACAAAGCATTTTACATACTTCATGTCATCTGATTCTCATAACCCTGCAAGATAGGTAGCACAAGTATAGCCATCCCTACTTTGCATCTCATAAAACGATAGATATAGAGTTGAAAGCAACACTAGAGGTCATCTAGTCCAATCCCCTGATGACATCTAGAGAAAGGAAATGTCTTGTTCAAAGTTACACAATTTGCAGTTTTCAGGGCTGGAATTTGAACTTCTATCCACTGATTGTACATTCAGTACTCTTTCAATAAAGGCTTAGAGAGATGGTCACAAAGCTAATATATGTAAAAGAAGGATTTGAATCCATCTACCTTTTTATGGCCTTTCCAGTTTAATTGATAATAGTGAATTGCACTCATATTGTTATTTTTATGATTATTTCATTGCAACAAAAATGTTTGCCATTTACCGAAAGTCAAACACTCTGTCCATTAGACTGCATTGTATTCAGAGACCTTAACTAGTCTGCCAAGGCCTGTCCACACTCCTTTCGGGCAATTACATGCCTGAGAAGAAGGGAGGCAGGGATTAGAAGTTAATTGTTCATGTAAGGATAGACTATGCATAAATCAGAAGGAAATATATGCATAAGGCAAGGGAATGCTCTCATACTGGGCAGTTTATATGAAACAAGGAAGTAACTAACAGCCCCTAAGAGATGAAAATCCCACTGAATTTAGAAAACATCCCTTTCTTCACAGAGACATGATGTCATCACAGCTACTGCCCGTTGTTAAATAATTTGGATCTACCACACGAGATGGTTAATTATTTTGGTTTTTTCCTCCCTTCTGATGAATATTGATAAGGAAGTCTGTCTCCAAGTCTGAGTAATGTTTCCTTCAAACTCCTGCACAGTGCTTGCCGCTATGTGCATTTAATCTTTTATTTAAATATTTGAAGCTTGAGAACATACTTCTCATGTGAAATCCATTCACATAGGGCATTTGTCAGTGCATGTGTGATCAATGACATGTGGTAAAACATTGCAAATAAATCATTTTTTCCCTTTTCCTTTCCAGCACACACAAAGCAATTACATTAAGAAACAGAGGTGCTTTTCAAATAAGCCAGTATGCTTTTAAATAGAAAAGGGGGCTTTTTCAAAAGAGCCGTAGTTTTTGCTTTCACATCGCTTTTTAAAATTTTGTTTTCAAAATAATTCCTCTTAAAACATCTCTAAGATTTTCTCTAATCTCATAAGATTTAACCTCATACCTTGAATATTTATATTCAAAGTTTTTGCTGGTCTACCAGTGCAATTCCTAATGTACTAACTTGGATTATTTTAAAATTTACAACAGTTACATTTTCATTCATTGGGAGATAAGTTATAAAATGGCCTATTAGCACAAAACAAATAAAGCAAAAGGCAAACTCTGAATTTAGGCCATGGATTCTATGGGCTAGGAAGTGATATTTTAAGAACTCAGCTCCCAAATGGAAATGTTCTTCTTTTGTAGTGAAAGATGAACAGGAATACAACATTGAGACAGGTGTAATGGAAGAAATGTTAAGCTTTAAACCCAAAGTTTGGAAATAACATCTTTCTAAAATCATAAGTGTGGAAATAACATGTTAGAAAGGAAAGGGGGAAAAATAATAGGATTTATTTGCAATGTTTTATTGCCAGTGGTGTGGCAGAAACAAAATATCTACATTAAAAACATGCTGTTCTTAGCCAGTCAGGCATCCCGCCTCTAAGCCCTTCAGGCTCAGCAATTCCGGCAGGCTTGGCAGATTTTCCCACTGGCTCACTGAATCTGATGCTAACATGAGTATCCTTCAGCTTGCATGGTTCTCATTTAAATGCAGATCCTATTACAATGGAACAGCAAGTTTCTCCATCTTGACCATGCTGGCATTTGCTCCTAAGAAAGACAGAACAAAATGGTCCACAAAGGTCCCATTGATGTTAAACCGGCTCTAGCTGAAATCACAAGTGGCTTGTTAGGGGCTAAGGAACACAGCAGGAAAGTCCACAGTGGATCAGGCTTGGTTTCTGGGGTGGATATGCGTCAGCAGGAAAAGCTGAATGTAGGCCCCTCACTCACTCCTCCTGTTCTATTTTCCAAACAGGGCATGCAAAAGGATCCATGTGGATGCCCTTGTTTTTGTTTCATGGCGTATGGTAGATAGATGGCTTCAGTGAAGCTCTTTGGGATTTATTTTGGTCATTTTCACAAAACAATCTTTCTCACAAGAGTCAGTGGGGAGCAGTACATAAAGAAGGAGCAATAGAGTCAGGAAGATTTGGATTCAAGTCCTAACTCTGACATAATATTGGCTATATGAACCCCGGCAAGTCACCATCTTTCATCACTCCTGGGCAAACCACCAAAATCTAAAGTTACAAATCAGGTGCTAATCTACATGGATAGCTGGAGTCCCTTCACAGGGAGTTCCAATGAATTCACAAGATGGCTCAAAAAAACCCCCACTTCAATATGATTTATTTCTTGGTTTGGCACCCATGATACACATGCTCCAAAATATAGTAAATAGCATGAGCAACCAATTTAAGTCGTACCTAAGTCCTACCTCCACCTACAGATACCCACCCCGGGAAGGAAGGAAGGGAGGAAGGAAGGAAGGGAGGAAGGAAGGGAGGGAGGAAGGGAGGGAGGAAGGAAGGAAGGAAGGAAGGAAGGAAGGAAGGAACGAAGGAAGGAAGGAAGGAAGGAAGGAAGGAAGGAAGGAAGGAAGGAAGGAAGGAAGAAAAAAAATGAAAGAAAACTAAAAGTCCACTTAGGAATATTTTTCCCAGACATCCATTTCACACTAGCTTTTGGAAAATATAAAGCATGAGACTGGGTTATATTTGGCAGATGAAGCAGAAATTTCCAGAGGAGAAATACACAATTAAAAATTAGTTATCTCCTAAATCAATGAAAATCGATTAAAAATAAGCTGTTGGAGTTTAATCTATTATAGTCAGCTGCAACTGCTCACTTTGCTAAGTGATGTTGAGAAATGTTACCAGATCTTTTTATTTTCTAAGGAACTGGACCCCTTTTGCTGAAAACAGTGAGAGACCCACTTCACTTGGTTACTACTTACGCCCTGGCTGACTTTCTTTGTTGCATTCTCAAATAAAGAATCAAAGCTCTAAGGAATTCAAAGCTCAAGGAATTCAATTCCAAGACCTTACAGTTTCATCTGTAAAAAGTGAGAGATGTACTATATGGCCTCTGAGATCCCTTCAAGGTCTGTATCTATTATCCTATAATTATAGCGCAATTCATTTCAACTCAGCACTCTAAATCTGACTCAACTCCTGACTCCCCACACTAATTTTCCATCTTGCCCTTGGGTCCCCTCCTTACCACACAGGTTTCTTTTGCAGATTGTCTTCCTCATTCAAATGTAGTAAGCTCCTTGAGGGCAGGAACTGTCCTTTTTATCTTGGATTAATATTTGAAGTACTAAAGACTTGAAGTACTAAACATGTATTGTTACTTAAAAACTTGTTCTGTCTCCCTGAATGAATTAATGAAAACAATTTTATTAAATATTTACTATGTATCAAGCCCTAAGTGCTGGTGATAAGAATACAAAAGTGAAGACAGGTCTTAACTTCAAGGAGTTTATGTTCTAGTACTGGAAGACAACATACATAGGAGAGTGGAGGCAGGCGAGTGACACTTTGGTTTTGAAAGTTACAGGAATAGAATGTCGCATAGTGAATTGTGAACCACTGGACAATGAACACCATTGGCAAGGCTCCTTATTATAGGCTGGAGAGGAGTAAATAGTTAAGGAGAAGCTGGGAGACCATTTGGGATAATCAACAGAGGGAAAGAGGGGGACTGGGAAAGTCTTCAGGGTGAAGATTTTAGCTGGGATGTGAAGGAAGTCAGAAAGTAGAGATGAGGAGGGAGAGAATTCCAGGCATGAGGGATGGTCAGTGAAAATTCTCGGTCATAACAAGTAACAGCAAGGAGGTCATTGTCAATGAAACAATGTATAGAAAGTGCATTGGGGGAGGAGAAAAGGACTCCAAACCTGAAATTCCACGGGTGGAAAAAATTTCATGATGCCTCCCAAACTGCTGTAAACTTAAGGAGCTTTACAAACATCTGCTGTTGGCAATGTACCATCCTTCCCAGGGGTATTTGCATTAAAAATACTGTTAGACTCTAGGGACCATGACTTGCCATTTGGAAAGGCAGACAACTGTGTGTGTGTAAGGCAAAATGCTCTCCCAGCTGGCTGGAACTATTTACTCCTCTCCAGCCTATAATAAGTAACTTTGCCAATGGTGATCATTCTCTGGTGGTACACAACCCAGTCCTTGAGTGTTTGTGATGGAGTGTGTTCCAAGTAAGGTAAACGGAGAAGACTGAGAGCAGAATACAGAGCATGTGGGAAGCATGGACAGAGAGTTAATATTGTGGTTGGAGAGACTGGGTTGATTCAGAGCTTTCTGTCATGAGGCACATGAAAGATAACATAGTATAACTTGTGAGTCAGTGAAAGTGGTTTGTGGGCACATCTGGGTGTTAATATCCTTAAGTGTGTGGCTAAGTCTGGAGGCAGAACCCCAGATAGATGTCACTAAGATGAACCTACAGATGCTCTATTTGAATGATGTACTTCTGAGTTCTTGGTAATCTCTGCATGAAAAAAGATAATGATGTGGTATAGAGGAAAGTAGATCCTGGACTTAGAAAATCAATCAAACAATAAATATTTATTAAGTGCCTTCTACGTGCAAGGGACAGCTAGGTGGCACAGTGGGTAGAGTGCAAGGCCTGGAGTAAGGAAAACATCTTCCTGAGTTCAAATTTGGCCTCAGATACTTCCTATCTAAGGGATCCTGGGCAAGTCACTTAACCCTGTTTGCCTCAGTTTCCTCATCTGTAAAATGAGCTGGAGAAGGAAATGGCAAACCGGTCCAGTATCTTTGCCAAGAATACCCCAAACGGGGTCATGAAGAGTTGGACATGACTAACAACAACATCAAATAAACTATGTGATAGGCACTGTGCCAAATGCTAAGGTTACAAAAATAAAAGGAAAAAGATAGGCTCTGCCTTCAAGGAGCTCACAATTTAATGGGAGAGGATATACAAGCAAGCATATACAAAGCAAGTTATGTACAGGATAAACCAGAGATAATAGGACAGTACTGGAATTAAGAGCTGTTGGAGAAAACTTCTTATAGGAGGTGAGATTTTAGTTAGGAGTTAAAGGAAGCAAGAAAGGTCAGCATTTAGAACAAAGAAGAGAGAACATTTCAACCCTGGGGGACAGCCAGAGAAAATGCCTGGAGCCAAGAGATGGAGTATGTTGTCCATGAAACAACCAGGACACTGGTGACCGTGGATCAGAGTACATGTCAGGGAGAAAGGTGTATGAAGACTGGAAAGACAGAAAGAGACTAGGGCACAAGTACTTCAAATTCTATTTTCCTCACTTTCTAAAAAAAATCAGTGCATTTGTTCTTGTCTAGTCCTGTGGCACCCTCTCCCATTCTCCATCATCTCAAAAATATCACTAACAGTAGCCCCAGCAAACACACTAGTCAATTCTGTCAGTACCCAAGCAGGCGGTTCATTTTGACCAGGTGACTTTAGCACATCAAGGATGGGTAATATTCTTTTAATATTACCTTATTTGTCTTGGGTAGTAACTCCCTGTTAGCCATTTTTGTGCCATCATTTCCAATGCAAAGAAAACAGAAGCAAAATGAAAATGGACACTTCTGTCTTTTCTCTGGTGTTATTCATCATTGCCCCTCCACTCCAAGCAGCAGTCCCTTCCTTGATCCTCCTCTTTCCCCTTCAATATAACTTTAAAATATCTTTTTGCAGTCTTCTTAGCATTTCTTGCCAACTTCAGCTGATTTTGAGCTTCAGCTCTTATTATGTCATTCCTACAGGATTATGTCACCTTTTTATATTTGTCCTCTGTTACCCTGCCCTTGCTTCCATTTTTTATTCATTGCTTTAAAAAATTTTAAATGGGTTTTTGAGTTCCCTGTGCATCTACAGTTATTTTAAAAAATCACTCCAACTGCTTTCCTCATTGAGTTTTTTTCCTTGGTAGCTCAGAATTTTGTTCTTGAGTATTTCCCCATCCCTTCTGGGTTGATGTCACCTACAGAATTTTAGTCTCCTGGAACCTGTTTTTCCTTCCTCTGAGCCCTTTGAAATCTTTTTTCCCAGAATCTAGGGTACATATCAAATAGTGCTCAGCTTTTGTCTCTGTCTCTATTACAAATTCTAGAGATGAGTGATCATTTCTACACAAGGTTTCTAGAATTTCCATTCTAATACCAAGTTCTCCCCTATTGGGAAGAATTATATCGAAAAAAAGAATTCCTTCCTTATTGGTTCTTCTACCTTGGAAGTATAAACTTATAATTAAGTCAAACCTAGAATTTATTAGCTGTTCTGCTTTTGATAGAGAACTCTAGCATATGTCTGGATAATTGAAGTCTCCCATTATTACAACATCATAGCTCTTCTTCTCTTGCCTGTTTCCAAATTCCTCATCTATTTCTTCTTTTTTCTAGTTGCTCTATATTATAGTTCAGTGTCAAAATTGTTTATGTCTCTCTTTTAACTGATCTTCACCTGAATTATTTTTTTTACTAGGTTTCCCTCTCCCTCCATCTAGTTCCTGAATTTACATGAATATATCTTCTTAATATACAATGGTCCCCACTCCTAATCTTCTTCTACTTATCCTGTTTATTTTGAATGTATCCATCAATCATGGCTTTCCTTATATCAGGTTTCAATGATATCTCAATGATATCAATGATTTAAATGCACTCTCAGTGAAGAACTTCCTCTTACTCTGTATATGGGTACCTTCTTTGTCATTTATAATCTTAGAGAGTTGCCTGGTTCATTGAGGAGTTAAGTGATTTGCCCAAATTCACAGTCAGTGTATGTCAGAGAAAGGAACTAACACAGGTCTTACTGAGATTGGCTCCTGAACCACCGTACCATCCTGCCTCTGTTAATATCTATGAGGTAAAAGATGCCTCTTTATGTTAATATGCATAGCTCCTCTTTCTTTTTGCCTAAATATTAGATATTTGCAAATAGATAGTTGACAGTTTTTCACTTGAGAATTTCCAGATTTTCCCCCAACTCATAGGATTAGCTGGTTTTCCAACAATTCTCTGATCTGGAGTTAGTGAACAACCCCCATATTCTGTTCTGAGTCAGGGTTATAATAGTAATAATAATAATATTATTATTATAACAACATCTATATAGTCGTTCAAGGTCTGCAAAACCTTACAGAGCCAATGTTTCATTTCTAAGACCAGCTCAAGTAAGGCCATATTACTAAGCCCGGGACAGAAGGAAATTGCTTTGTTGGTGTTATGTGAGATGAAAGAGTTCAGAGTCTGAATCTAAGGTCAGAAAACGTCTTTATTCTTTCTCATGAGAAAGGACTCTGCCCCTGTTGCCCACATGTCAGCAGGGAGAGAGCAACAGGTAGAAAGCAGCCCATGGTTATATAATCTAATGCAGAAACCTCATCCCTCTCCCCCAGCTGGCCTTCACTCTTATTGGTAGGGGGTCTCACCCACAACCTAAGCATGGGAATCTCTCTGAGACAAAGGACCCGGAAACATGTGGGTGTCCAGTGAAAACAGTCTTAATTTTATTAGGCTTATCTTGCACTGAGTTGCCTCTGGGGGAGGGTCTCCATTGCTCTAAGCCCCAGACTGCTTGAAGGTCAGGTGACCCAAACCTAGGCCTAGTGAATACTGAAGCCATTCTAGATTTGATTTTTCAGAATGGGGAAACTTCACTATAAATTATCCCTCACAGTGTAGAAGGCCAAGTATGAGAACCACGGTATAACAGGACAGAATAAACCCTAGATCTGGAGTTAAAAGAATTGTATTTGAGTCTCTACTCTCTCCTTCATTAATTATATGACATTGGGCCAGTCACCTCACCTCTCTAAGACCCAGTTTACTTATCAATAAAGTGAGGAGTTTGAATTATATGATATCTAAGTTTATTCTCAGTTCTAAGGTTTAGGAAGAATACTATCTCAGTGTTGCTATGAGAAACAAAGGAAATGATATATGTCCTTTGTAAAGGCTGAAGCTTGCTATAAATGCCAACAGCAATCATTATAATTCGTTTCTGTGCCATAGTGCCAGGAAAGAATTCTACATCTGTGGGAAAGACTCAGGATTCCTGTTGGAACTTCTGGCACCTCATAAACTTACCTTTGCTGGTGTAGCAAACAGGGAATCACTCTGCCTCTCCTTTTAAGGACTTGCAACACTATTAACATAAGGACTTCTTAAACTTAAGAAAATCTGAGTTTGTGCATCAGGCTATGCATGAGCTATATTAGTAACAGTGTCCCCATGATTCAGGGTACACTTGCCTTCCCTGTGGTATTTTTTTAAGTGCTGCGTCATTTCCCTAAGTGGATTTATCTCACAATGTTATTTGTCATCATTAACAACTTAAATTGCATGCCCCATTGGGGAGAAAAATCAATCATGAATGTTTGGTCTTAGACTGAGCCTACATTATAATAAACAAGTAAATGATGTGGATATCTAACCAATCTGGGTAGCTCAAAAGCACATAGAGAAAATACCTACAAGAGGACAACAAGGATTCGGTTTTTAAAAAAGATAGTGAAAAGTGCTACAAGAAGTGAAAGACGTGTTTCACACACAAGCAGAGAGGCAGCTGGGTGAAACAGTGGCTAGAGTGTTACAGCTGGAGTCAGAAAGACCCAAGTTCAAATCTGTACCTACATGTCTGACTCTGGGTAAGTGACTTAACTACTGCCTGCCTCAGTGTCCTTCCAAGTGTGTATGTGCGGGAGGGTGTAAATAGTTCCTAGGGTTGTTGTGACATCAGATGAGATACCTAAAAAAAGCATTTAGCACAGTGCCTGACAGGCAGTGAATGCTTAATAAATTCAATTCTTCTTCCCTTCCTTTTTCTTTTCCCCTACTTATAGATCATAAACGTGTAAGTGGAATGTACCTTGTAGATGATCTAATCCAACCCCTTCATTTTATGGATGAGGAAACTGAGCCCCAGAGAAGAGATATAACTTGCCAAAGTCACTCAGAAAGAGTGAAAATTCAAATCTAGGCCTTGCCTAGTTCTACTCATATATCCTTGCCCTTAGAAATCCAGGTCTTTTTACTGAAAAGGTTTTTCTCTGAAACAAGGGCTCTTAACCTGCAGTGACCTCATATGCTAGAAAAATTACATCTTTATTTTCATAAACCCTAACTGAAATTTAGTGTTACCTTTGGTTATTTAGAAACATTATTCTAAGGAGTTTAGAAGCTTTGTCAGACTGCCAAAAGGGTATATGACACATAAAAAATTACAAACCCCTACTCGAAACCTTTCCAAAAGTCTATCAATAGAATTTTCTTCATCAGCTCCTACTCCTACCATCAAAAGTCATTTTTTCTTTTTCCCATCCTCTCATGACTGAGCTCTCTGACAAATTATTTTGTGCTAATGTATTTATGAGTAAATAGATTAAGAAATTTACCGTTCTGTGGGAAGAGTTTTGAGACAAATTTTTTCACCCAAAAGAGTGACTCCAGTGATGAAAATTCAAAATTACATGGCAAGTTGATGGGGGAGAAATTTGAGGACAAAGTGTTTAGCCACTTCATTCACAAAGGTAGATGCCTATTTCACATATAGGAAGAACAGTACTGAATGTTGCCCTGCATGTGTCAAACAAAATGAACCGCTTTTCACTTTGATTGCCTCAGGATTAATACTTTACCCATAGCTCAGGGAACCTTAATGAAGACAATTTTGTCTGTACTTTATCTGTCCCTGCACCTATTTTGACTCTTAGGTAGAAGCTAATATACATCACTGGCAGTATAAATGGAGAAAGCAATAAGATCCATGAGTCCTAGGTTCTAGCCCTTTTTTCAACATTTACTACTCAATCAATTAGCAGTCATTAAGCCCACTATGTGCTAGTCATTATGCTAAGAGCTAGGGATGCAAAGAAAGGCAAAAAAAAATAGTCCCTACCCTCAAGGAGCTTACAATCTAATAAAAGAGATAACAAGCAAAAAAGCACATACCAACAAGCAACGTATAGGATAAAGCGGAAATTAATAACAGAGAAAAAGCAGTGAAATTAAGAAGAAAGGCTTCCTATAGGAGGTGGGATTTTATTTGAGACTTGAATAAAACCAGGAACTGGAAATGAGGAGGGAGAGCCTTCTGGATGTGAGGGACAGCCAGAGACACTAGACAGCCACTTACTAGATGTATGACCTTAAGGAAAATATCCTCTTACTAATTCAGTTGCTTTTTCTTTTAAGTGGGAATGTTAATACCTTACCTGCCTGAAGCAAAAAGTTAAGCCAGATGGTATCTAGAGTTACCATGCAGTATTAGCTCCTATAATTCATTTGGAGAAAGGATAAGACTTGTTTTTTCTTGATCCCAGAGGGAGGGCTACAACCACTTGATAGGAAATTATAGACAAATATAAGGAAAACTATTTTAATAGAGCTGTACCAAAGTGGAACGGGCAATCTGGGGACATGGTGAGTATTCTGTCACTAGAGGTCCCCAGATAAAATGTATGGCCACTTGTTTTGGATGTTGTTGAGCGTTTTTTGTTTGTTTGTTGTTGTTGTTGTTTTTTGGGGGGAGGACTAAAATCTTTTTGAGATCTTATCCAACTCTTAGGCTCAAGGATTCAATGAGCTCTTCTCTATCTCCATAGCCAGAGATTATAGGAAAGAAGGGAGAGCAAGAAGTATGAAAGAAGAGAAAGGAGAAAAGGAAGAAGAGAAACAATTATAGATTTCTAAATATATGCAGCAAATATCATAACACTAGACAGTCATCCTCATTTCGTTAGGCAATAGTGCAAAATTCCCTGTTCCCTTAGCCAGAAATTAAGTGTTCATTAATTATTTGTATGACAGTAATCAATGGGTATCCAAAAGGGTTTTGATGGATGAAAAGTAGAGTGGGTCATATTTATCTCATTTTTAGGATTCTTATTTTTAAAGTTCAATTTAATGTTTATTTTTAGTTTACATCATTCATTTCCACAAGATTATGAGTTACAAATTTTCTCCCCATCTTTCCCCTACCCACCAACTCAAAACAGCAATTCCACTGTATATTCACTCCCCTAATCTGCTTTCTCCTATATCCTCTCCCATCCCCCCTCCAACTTTCTGCAAGGGCAAGATGGATCTCCATACCCCAGTGCCTGTATATCTTATTTCCCAGTCGCATGTAAAATAATAATAATAATATGCATTTTAAAAATTTGATTTTAAATCTTTTAGTTCCAGATTCTTTCCCTTCCTCCCTCATCACCCACCCCTACTGGGAAGATAAGCAATTCAATATAGGTTGTACATGTGTAGCTATGCAAAACATTTCCAGAGTGGATATATTGTGAAAGACTGACTATATTTACTTCCATCCTATCCCACCCCACACTTGTTCTATTCTCTACTTTGACCCTGTCCCTTTACAAAAGTATGCACTTCTAACTACTCTCCCTCCCAACCTACCCTCCCTCCCAACTTGCCCTCCCCGCCATCATGTCCCCTCATCATGCCCCCTCTCATCCCCTTCACTCCTACTCTCCTGTAGGGCAAGATACCCAGTTTAGTGTGTATGTTATTCCTTCCCTAAGCCAAATTCAATGAGAGTAAAGTTGACCCATTCTCTTTTGCCTTCCTGTTCTTCCCCTTCATTGTAACAGTTATACTTTGCCTCTTCTATATGAAATAATTTACCCCATTTTGTCTCTCCCTATATCCTCTCATTATATTTGCCTCTCATCTCTCAGTTTTACCTTTTAAATATCATTCCTTCCTATTCAATTGATCCTGTGCCCTCTGTCAATATTTAACTGTACACATATATACAGACACTCACACATGTATTCATATGCACACATACCCTCCTATATAAACATATATGTGTATGTATACATACACACATACACACACATTTATATTCCCTTCAACTATCCCCATACTGAGAAAAGTTTCATAGGTTAAATTATAGGGGTTTTTTTTCCATGTAGGCATATAAATAGTTCAACTTTGTTAAGTTTCTTATGATTTCTTTCCCTGTTTACCTTCTCATGCTTCTCTTGCTTCTTGTATTTGAATGTCAAACTTTCTAGTCAGTTCTGTTTTTCTCATCAAGAATGCTTGAAAGTCCTCCACCTCATTGAATGACTATATTTTCCCCTGAAACATTATACCCAGTTTAGCTGGGTAGGTGATTCTTGTTTTTAATCCTAGCTCCTTTGACCTCCAGAATATCATATTCCAAGTCCTTCAGTCCCTTAATGTAGAAGCTCTTTGATCCTATGTTATCCTGATTGTGTTTCCACAGTATTACAATTGTTTCTTCTTGGCTACTTCTAATATTTTCTTCATCTGGGAACTTCGGAACCTGGCTATAATATTCCTAGGAGTTTTCTTTCCGGGATCCTTTTTAAGAGGTGATTGGTGAATTCTTTCCATTTCTATTTTGTCCTTTGGTTCTAAAATATCAGAGTAATTTTCCTTAAGAATTTCATGAAGGGGAGCCAAGATGGCAGCATAGAAGCAGAAAAATACCACAGCTCACACATAGCCACCTCAAATATCCATAAAATATGACTCTAAACAAATTTTAGGGCTCCAAAAATCACTCAAAAATATAGAAAATTACATCTCCCACTGAAGGAAGCTCAGCAGGAAGGGCTCATCACCTCTTGAAAAAGATCACAAAAATAAAACTCGTAGGAATGTTATAACCAGGTTACAGAGTCCCCAGATCAAGGAGAAAATATTACAGGCTGCCAAGAGGAAGCAATTTGAATACTGTGTAAACACAATTAGGATAACCCAGGATCTGGCAGCTTCTACACTGAGGGATCACAGGGCCTGGAATATGGTATTCCAGAGATCAAATGGAGCTAGGATTAAAACCAAGAATCACCTACCCAGCAAAATTGAGTATAATGTTCCAGGGGAAAATATAGTCATTCAATGAGGTGGAAGACTTTCAAGCATTCTTGATGAGAAAAACAGAACTGAATAGAAAATTTGACATTCAAATACAAGAAGCATGAGAAGGTAAACATGGAAAAGTAATCATAAAGAACTTATCAAAGTTGAACTGTTTACATGCCAATATGGAAAAATGATAATTGTAACTTATAAAACTTTTCTCAGTATGAGGATAGGTGAAGGGAACACAAATGTGTGTGTATGTATGTATGTATGTATATACATACACATATGTCCATATAGGAAGGTTTACATATGCATATGAACACATATCTGTGTATGTGTATATATGTGTACATAGAGGGCACAGGATTAATTGAATAGGAAGGGACAATACTTTAAAAGAGGAAATTCTGAGGTGGGAGAGGATTAGAATGAGAGGAGACAGGGAGAGACAGAATGGGATTAATCATCTCATATAGGAGAGGCTAGGGATAATTGTTACAATAGAGGGTAAGAATAG
>CM053599.1:119465514-119504366 GCA_028646575.1 Pseudocheirus occidentalis | reverse complement strand
CCATGTGGAGGCAACACACCTCCAATATCTCTAGCTCCAGAGGTAGAGGCTGGACCATGCCTCCATCCCCCCAGTTCCAACAGAGTTCCACTGACCTCTCACTTTTTCTCTGGTATCTATGGGCTTATATTTCTGGAAACTGCCAGAGATGCTGGTAACCCAGTCTCCCAAAGTCTGTTGCTGCTGCTAGTCAGGGCCACCCTGGGGCTAAAACCACAAGCTCACACAAGGCTGGGCTCAGCTCTCAACATGCTGCAACGGACCCTTCCTGTCCACCTTCCAGGCTCTCTTCTGAGTAAGATTTGTTTCTGTCACTTTGTGGCTTCTGTAGCTCTAAAATTTCTTTAGAGTCATATTTTATAGGTATTTGAGGTGATTATGGGAGGGAACCACGGAGTTTTCCTGCTTCTATGCTGCCATCTTGGCTCTGACCACCCCCACCCAAGAGGATTCTTTTTTAAAGCTGCTTTTCATTAGTTCATAGGGAACTACTACTAAAGAAACTTCTATCAATGCAAATTGGCAGCTGTGGTGTAATGGGCAAAGATAGGGCCTTACTGTCAGAAGGACCTGAATTGAGGTCCTGTCTCTTATATGTATTAAATGAAGACTAGCTGGGCAAGTCACTTAACTTCTCACTAAGTGTGAAATTACAGAAAGTTCTTATTCTTAATAATATTATTATAATAAGTAAATAACCAGTGCTGATGTATTAGCCACAATGTCACCTAACATCAGGTAGGTAAACTGGATTTGACTTCATAAAAATTTTCATTAAAAAAGTCCCTTCCTTTTTGAAAGGAACTATGCATATCACCTAACCCAGGAGTGGGGAACCAAGCCCTCAAGGCCACATATGGCAGTCTAGGTCCTCAAGTTTGACCCTTTGACTGAATCCAAACTTCATAGAACAAATCCCCTTAATAAAAGGATTTGTTCTGTAAAACTTGGACTCAGTCAAAAGGCCTCACCAAGAACCTAGAAGGCCACATGTGGCGTCAAGGCTGCAAGTTCCCCACCCCTGACCTAGACCAACCCACCTATTTGACAAATAAGGAAACTGGGACTCAGAGATAATGAATTGCCCAGGATTTCAGCAGTAGTCATTTGCAAAGTCGAGAACTGAATGCAGGTCTTGTGCCTCTGAGACCGGCTGTGCATACTCTTTGATCCAGTAATACTAGTGCTAGGTCTATATGCCAAAGACATTAAAAAGCAGGAGAGGGGAAAGAAGGGCCTATTTGTATAATACTATGTACAGTAGCTCTTTTTGTGATGATTAAGAATTGGAAATCAAAGCGAGGTCTATTGATTTGGGAGTAGTTAAACCAACTGTGGTATATGATTGTAATAGAATATTATCATGCTATAAGAAATGACAAGTCAAATAACTTTAGAAAAACCTGGAAAACTTACATAAGCAAAGTAAACTGATGCACAGAACCACAAGAGCATTATACACAGTAATAGCCATACTGTTCAATGAAGAACTGTGAATGGCTTTTCACTGTACTAGGGTGCCTCTTATCTCAAAGATGGAGGGTATAATGGCCACAATATTTAAATCACAATGATCCTCCAAAACATTTATAAACAGATGTAAGTATGGACAGATTTTTAAAATGCTTAGGAGTAAGAAGAAATCCTAAATAAGGGGAAGAAAAGAATGAAAAATAAGCTTTCTCATTATTCAACCCTCTCCATCTCTAATCAGCAATGTAACTTGTCAAGTTTTGCTTCAAAACAACTAAAAAAGGGGCAGGGGCGGGGGGGGGAGTGTTTGTCCTGGAGAAGAGCATATTGAGTTGAAGAAGAAAGGACAGTGAAGAAAAACATCATAGTTGTCTTCTAGAATTTGAAGAGCTATTTTATGAAGAAGGGATTATACTTGTACTTCTTGGCTCCAGAATACAGGACCAGATATAATGCAAAAAGATAAATTTTGACAGTGTCAAGAAAAATTTCCTAATATTTAGAACTTTCCAAAAATGGTGTAAGAGAGAGTGGGGAAATGGATTTGAATACACCCGAGGATATGAAGCAGGGATAGGAGATGTGTCCTCTGCTAGATTTGTCTGGAAGTAGGGATGGAGGAAAGACCACAAGTTTACAAGATTCATACAAGGACTTTGGACAGAAAGGAGCCAGAACATGAAAAGTATCTAGAGTGCTTCTTGAAGAAGGAGAGAATTGAAGGCAAGAAAGGCAGAGAAAACAGTGGAAAGAGAAACACAAAAGGTGAGTTGAAAGGTCATCCCTTTCCATTTCACAAATGAAAGAAACTGAAGCCCCAAGAATTAAAGTGACCATTCTAACATCACACAAGTAGTGAGCACTAGAGCTGAAATTCAAACTCGGGTCTTCTGATTCCAAATTTGATTACTTGACACCATATTGGATCAGTAGCTGCTCTCTGGCCCAAGTTTTTGCCACAGATGCGGCTAGAACCTTTTTTTAAATTTTTTCCTCAATCATTCTGCCCTGGATTAAGCTTCAAAAGAAAAGGAAAAAAAAAGATAGATTTTCATAACCCCAGATCATTTCCATTTAGAGCTCCATCTCTGCCTAGATCCTCCAAGGAGATTTAGTAAGCAAACATTCCTTCCTTGCTAAGAGAGTAAGCTGGGACAAATGACAGCCTTAGGTCAACAAAATATGCTAAGCTAGTCTACAACATGCAATAGTACTTAAAATTACTGAAGAAGATTAACCTCAGCTACTCTTAGCAATTAGCTGAGTCCTCCTAGCTTGGGAAAAATACCCAAAAAGTCAACAAAACTTTTCATTTGGACTATGTTCCACATTTTTTTAATACCAATGATAATACCATAATCCCTGAATTCAAGGAACATCTTTGCTCCAAAAAAAAAAGGAATCTTTTCTTGGGTTACTTTCACATCTCTTATTTGTTCTCATATTATGCCTATGAAGGAGACAAGCATTAACCATGTCATTCAAATAAAAAATATCTACTAAGTGCTTAATATAAGTGCCAGGTATTATGCTAAGTTTCCAGAGATACAAAGACAAAGCAAAAACTGACCATGTCATCTAGAAGCTTACATTCTGATATGAGATAACATTTACATAACTTAGCACATATAAGATACTTAGAGTAAACAGAAAAAAGTCTTCAAGGGAAGGAACTAACAGCTTATGGAACTGTGACTCCCTGGAGATATGGCACTTGAGCTAAATCTTAAACGAAGACCTGAATGCTAAGTTGGGGAGGTGAGGAAAGTGAGTATTACAGGCATGGAGGACAGCCAGTGCAAAGGCAAGAAGATGGGAAATTGAGAATTATGTGTGGGAAACATTAAGTAGTATTATTTGACTGAACAGGAGGATGTATGGAGAGTAGAAACATTGGAATCTTTTTTTTTTTGAGGGGAAAAGGTAGGGCAATTGGGGTTAAGTGACTTGCCCAAAGTCACATGGGTAGTTTTTTGTGTTAAAGAGGAGAAAATGACATTAACCAGAATGTTGGCTGTCTGAGTGAGGAAAAGGAAATGTGTACAGATAAAGAAATAGTATGATTTGGCAATTGATTAGAAAAAGGAGAGAGGTGGGTATGAGAGTGAAGTCAAAGATGTCATCAAGATTTCAAAACTGCCTAGAAAGATGATAGCAGATATTCCATAGGAATATCCAGTAGGTCTGATGCATTATTCTAAGTGGCATAAGGGAAACAAAGAAGAAAGAGTCAAGAACTTTTCCCACAAAGAATTTGCAATAAAATTAAATAAACAAGACATAAAAACAAAAAAGGCGTATTGAAAGAGTTAAATAATAACATGAAACCATATCAGGAACATTCTTTTTTTTAAAAGCATACAAAAAGGACTGCTAGGTGGGCTCATGAATATAGCACCAGCCCTGGAGTCAGGAAGATCTGAGTTCAAATGTGACCTCAGACACTTAACACTCACTAGCCATGCGACCTTGGGTAAGTCACTTAACCCCAATTGTTGCCCTGCCTTCCCCCCTGCAAATAAATAAATAGATCAATAGATAGATAAATAAAAGCATACAAAACAAGGATATCTGTACTCTTTGATTTTTATTTGACATAGTATTAAATATTCTAGGAACTATGATATGAAAGAAAACCCATTAGAGAGACTAACACTGGACATTAAGAGGTCAAGTATTATTATTTGTAAATGGTATGATAATGTATATTTAAAAATCCAACTATACCAAAAATATTAATGGAAATAATTAATAAGTTTAGCAAAGTTGCAGAATAAAAGATTAACCCATAAAACTCACTTGAACCCTTATTCATTAATAATAAAGGTAAAGAAAACATAACTATCAGAAGCCTTTTTTATAATGACAAGAAGAATGAGCATGTATTTTGGAATTAATCTATGTAGAAATGCCCAGGACCTATGCTCAAGACCACAGTAAAACTATAAAGACCAAAATACTGTAAAAGCATAATGACCAAAACAAGTTCCTAAATCAGTGGAAGGCTATTTAAAATTCAAGGACAGATTAATATAGCAAAATGACAATACTCTCCAAATTAATTGGTTCATTTTATACGATAGCAAACAAAATACTGAAGGACTTTCTTTAGAACTATCATGATATTTATACTTACATATGTATATATATACACATATATATTATAAAATATATATATATTTATAGTAAAAAAAAAGGGGGTATAAGAATATCAAGGAGAACACCAAAGAGAATAACTGAGAAAGTTAGATGTTCACTTTTAGATATTAAACTCTATTATGAGGAAAAATATCATCAAAATTATCCAGTGTCAGAGGCTGGGAGGAAAAGAGAGAATACAGATAGAGAAATAGAGCAATGAACTAGAATAAATATAGCAGGCAATAAGTCAAATGTATACAAAAGATTAGTGTTTGAAAATTCTGTTGAAAATAAAAACTGGTAAAAGGAGTCATCATTAAATTAAGAAATGCCAAACTGCATAACAATCTGCTAGGAAAGGAATACATACACACACACATACACACACACACACACACACATCCTACAACATATACACAAGTGAATTCCAGATGGATATGAAACTTAAAAATTTTTTAACTATACAAAAGATAGATGGGAGGGGGTATGTGAAACCAAGATAGTAGAAAAAAGGCAGGGACCCACCTGAGCTCTCCCAAATTCCCCACCTAATGACTTTAAATGATACCTCAAAACAAATTCTGAAGACCCAGAACCCAAAAAAGGATGAGGTACACCTATTTTCCAGTCCAAGACAACTTGGAAGCTAAGCAGGAAATGTTTGTCACACTTGGGTGAAAGCTGAGGGCCCTCTAGAACAGGCTCTATCAGTACAGGACATAACACAGGAAACCAGCAGCTGGCCTTGAATCAACAGCAGCAGCAGCTGTTTCTAGAACTCTCAGCCCACAAATGGTAAGGGGACTGGTCAGAAGATCATAGGGATCCCTTTTCTGATACTGGATTCAGGATTATTTTGCATTACCCATACTTGGATCCAAGTCACAGTCCTAGGATAAGAAGAAGTACTAGCAAACAAAAGCTTGCAGCTGCAAGGCAACAAGGACCCTGGACACAGTTGTAGGGTGAGAAAGAGTGCTTGTAATCACTCACATACCAGAGTACAATCCAGGAAAGTAATAAACACCTCTCTTTAGATCATACCATCTTGGAAGAACTGAAAGCTTACAGATACTCAGAATTAGTTCTTAAAATATATGCACAAAAAACCTGAAGCTTGGGACAGTGCCCCTTCTACCCTAGGAGCAGAGCCCAACTTTAATATAAAACTAAAAGTAAAGAAATGGACTGGAAAACGAGCAAACAAAAACAAAAACAAAAGATCCCAACCACAGAAAGTTACTACGGTGAAAGGGGCTATTAAAACACAAGCTCAGAAGATAAACAAAATAAAAACTGCTGTATCAAAAGCCTCAAATAAAAATGTGATTTTGGTCTCAGGTCCTAAAAGAACTCAAAAGATATTTTTTTTAAAAATAAAGTAAGAGAGATAGAAGAAAAATTGTGAAAATAAATGAGAGTGATGCAAGAAAAACATGTTTTAAAAAGAGTCAAAAACTTGGTAAAGGAAGCACAAAAAATTGCTGAAGAAATAATACCTTAAAAAAGATAATAGGCCAAATGGCAAAAGAAAATCCAATGAAGAATGCCTTAAAAAGCATAATTAACCAAACAGAAAAACATATACAAAAATTCACTGAAGAAAAGAACTCTTTAAAAAGTAGAATTGACCAAAGAGAAAAGAAGGTACAAAAGGTCGATGAATAAAATAATTCCTTAAAAATTAAAAAATGAGCAAGTTGAAGTGTCCAGGAGACAATGAGAAGTAATAAAACAAAATCAAAGGAATGAAAAAATAAAAGAAAATGTGAAATATCTCATTGGAAAAACAACTGACCTTAAAAATAGATCCAGGAGAGATAATTTAAGAATTAATGGACCACCTGAAAATTGTGACCAAAAAAAAAACCCAAAATGCCTAGGTATCATCTTTCAAGAAATTATCAAGGAAAACTACACTGATAGTCTAGAACCAGAGATGAAAATAGAAATTGAAAGAATCTACCAATCACCTCTTGAAAGAGATCCCAAAATGAAAATTTCCAAGAATATTATAGCCAAATTTCAGAGATCCCAGATCAAGGAGAAAACATTGCAAGCACTCAGAAACAATTCAAATATCATTGAGCCACAGTCAGGATAACTTAAGATTAGAAGTTTCTACTTTAAAGGAAAGGAGAGGTTGGAATATTATATTCTGGAGGGAAAAGGAGTTAAGATTACAACTAATAATCACCTATTTGGCAAAACTGAGTATAATCTTTCAGTGGGAAGAATTGATATTCAACAAAACAAAGGATATTTAAGCATTCTTCATGAAAAGACCAGAATTCAGTAGAAAATTTGACTTTTGGGGCGGCTAGGTGGCTCATTGAATAGAGCACTAACCCTGAAGTCAGGAGGACGTGAGTTCAAATCCAGCCTCAGACACTTGACACAAAAACTAGCCATGTGATTTTGGGCAAGTCATTTAACCCCAACTACCCTCCAAAAAAAAGAAAAATAAATTTACTTTCAAATACAAGATTCAAGAGAAACATAAAGTAATAAATAGGAAAGAGAAAGCATGAGTAATTTAATATAGTTAAACTGTTTACATTCCTACAATGAAAGTTGATACTAGCAACTCCTAAGAACTTTCTCATTATTAAGACAGTTAGAAGGAGTATACATAAAGAGAGGGCACAGGTGTGAATTGAATGTGATGGGATGATAACTAAAAAGTAAATAAAATTCAGGAGTGAGAAAGAAGAATGCATTGGGAGAAGGAGGAATGGAAAGGTAGAATTGGGTAAATTATCTCACATAAAAGAGGCATAAAGGACCTTTTACAGTGGAAGGGAAGATAGGGGAAGTAGGTAAGAACCTTTGAACTTTACTCTCATTAGAAGCAATTCAAAGAGGGAATAACATACACGTAGGGTATGGAAATCTCTCTTACACTACAGAAGAGTAGGAAGGGAAGGGATAAAATAAGGGAGAGACTGAGGGAAAGGAGGGTAAGTTGGGAAAAGCAAAACATTTTTGATGGTAGACAGGATGAAAGGAGAGGAAGGGTAGGATGAACAGGGGGAAAATAGACAGGAAATACATAGTAAAAATAACTATGAAAACTAAGAAAAAATACAGCAACTATCTCTGATAAAGGCCTCGTTTCTCAAATCATAGAGAACTAAGTCAAATTTATAAAAAAAATAAGAGCCATTTCCCTATTGACAAATGTTTAAAGGATATGACTAGGCAACTTTCAGACAAAGTAATCAAAACTATGTATAGTCCTATGGAAAAAATGCTCTAAATCTCTATTGATTAGTGGAAATACAAAATAAAACATCTTTAAGGTACCACTCCAAACCCATCAGATTGACTAATACTATAGAAAAGTAAAATGACAAATTGTGGATGGGATGTGGAGAATTGAGACACTCATGCTATGCTAGTGGAGTTATGAAGTGATTGAATCATTCTGAAGAACAATGCCCAAAGGGTTACAAAACCATGTATACCCTTTGATCCAGCATTACCACTACTAGGTCTGCATCCCAAAGAGATAAAAATGCAAACACCCAAGAACCTATAAGTACAAAATATTCACAGAAGCTCTTTTAGTGGTGGTAAAGAATTGTAAATTGAGGGGATGACCATCAATTGGGTGATGGCTGGCCAAGTTGTGGTATATGATTGTAATGGAATACTATTGTTGTTATAAGAAATGAGAAGCAGAATGCTCTCAGGAAAACCTGGAAATACTTACAAGAAGTGATGCAAAGTAAAGTAAGAAGAACCAGGAAAACAATGAACACAGTAACAGCAATATTATACAATGAGCAGCTGCAAATGACAACTATTTTCAGCAACACAATGATCTAAGACAATTCCTAAGGACTTTTGATGAAAAATGCTATCCATCTCCAGAGAAAGAACTTATGGAATCCGAATACAGATTGGAGCATACTTGTTTTGTTTTGCTTTTTACCTTCTTTATTTTTCTTTAGATTTTTAAAATCTGTTTCCTTTCACAACATGACTAATATGGAAATATATTTTGCATGACTGCACCTATGTCAAGTAGCTTGCCTTCTCAGTGAAGGAGGTGGGAAGGAAAGAAATGAGGGAGATAATTTGGAATTTAAAGTTTTAAGAAATGAATGTTTAAAATTATTTTATGAGGGAAATAAATATTAAATGGATTTAAAATAAAAATCAAAGAGAAGAAATAACAAAATATTTACTTAATGAAAGGGATAAATTTTTATTTCACAATATGATAAATTATTAGGGAAAACATAAATGTTCTATATAGGAAAATTTTTAAAAATATGTACAACATACAACTAAAAATAACATAAGGGGAATTTTTAAAAAATAGAATTATAATAGAAAGCTCCCTACGACTCTGTCTTCGTGATGCCACTGCCAATATAGTATTTACTGAAAGTAAAGAAAAAACCCATAAGCTGTCTCTCCCTCTAGTTCCTGGTTTCATTTATAACAAGAATGTTGATATTGGTGTGGTTCAGCTCCTCAAAATTGAAAGCCAATTCATTAACTGTTGGACAAATATGTCATTCTTAGGATTTTGGTTTTGTTTGGATCTGTGATTTCTTTACTAGAGTGATCTTCCTCAAAGAAGAAGTCACTTCTCCCAATGCAGATTGTTTCTTGCTCTTACTAGCTGTGTGACCCTGGGCAAGTCACTCAACTCTGTTTGTCTCAGTTTCTTCATCTGTAAAATGAGCTAGAGAAGGAAATCGCAAACCATTCCAGTATCTTTGCCAAGAAAAGCCCATACAGGATCCCAAAAAGTCAGACACAATTTTAAAAATGACACAACAATTTGCTTTACAATTTATGCCTTAGAGCAATGGTTCTCAACCTTCCTAAAGCCATGAGCCTTTAATACAGTTCCTCATGTTGTGGTGACCCCCAACCATAAAATTATTTTCATTGCTACTTCATAACTATAATTTTGCTACTGTTACAAATCTATCTGATATGCAGGATGTATTTTCATTGTTACAAATTAAACATAACCCACAGGTTGAGAACTGCTGCTGTAGAGTTTCCTGGAGACAGTAAGACACCAAATGATTTGACTAGGATCACCCTGCCTGTATGAATCAGAAGGATCATTTGAACTCAAGTCTTCCTGGCACTAAAGCTGACTCTCTACCTATTATACTTGCAGGCTTCTCCCACATTCTGAAAGTAG
The DNA here is from genome assembly GCA_028646575.1 of Pseudocheirus occidentalis. Classification (NCBI taxonomy): domain Eukaryota; kingdom Metazoa; phylum Chordata; class Mammalia; order Diprotodontia; family Pseudocheiridae; genus Pseudocheirus; species Pseudocheirus occidentalis. The sequence goes on along the minus strand of CM053599.1, from coordinate 119,494,579 downwards.
CAACAGTTAAACACCTATATATACCAAAGAAGATGCCTTATACTTCTCCACTGCTACAATGTCACTCACAACATTTTAGAAGAAATGATGAGCTTGAAAGAGTCTTCTCACTTCTCTTCTCACTTATTCATCTATTAACTGAGGGTGGTGAGAAAAACAAGTGTCTTGGGTGATTTTTCAGCTTCAAAACCCTATTCTATGAAACTCTGCTTGGTAACCTTGCCTCCTAAGACTGTCTCCAAAGACTGTAGACTTCACCTGAGGCTTGATAAACTGAGATTTAAAAAATTGTAGAGATATAGTAGGTACGATACTTTTGTAGCATTAAAATGGGAATGATATTATGCATTCTTGTCATGTAAATATACAGTACCGCTTTTGACACCCCACCAAAAAATGAAATACGCATGAACAATAATGATCATTTCCATTTTTAAGTGTCGCCTGAGTTTCTCTGAATATGATTGGTTCTGGCCTGGAGGCACTTTTGCGGCCTTTTGAGCATGCCCAGTTTACCTGATATGGAATCTGGAGATCCTCTTTAACTGGTTACCTGCCTCTTTAAAAATGGTGAGACTAAGCTGTCTGCTCTCTTTTCTGCAACCCTTTTAAGCCTTCACTCTTTTTAGTGACCCCTCTTTACTAGGAGGACTCCCATCTGTTAATTCCAACATGGATACCATGAACTGAATAGAAGGGTTCTGGGCTTAAACAGGGACTGTGCTATAGGAACTGAGCCAGCCTATGAACCTACTAATCTTCTTCTGCTCCCCAGAGACTGAGGTAATGCAAGAGGGGAAAAGGATTATGCCTCCCACATGTTGGAGGGAATAAATTTATGATTACTTTGTGATTATATATTTGTTATTACACTCTCTGAAGTAAATATATTCCTTTCTTACAATAGTGAAGAAAACAAGGAACAAAGAAGTTAAATCATACGCCCAAGATTACACAGTCTGTAGCAAAACCAGACCTGGAACCAGGTCTCCTGAATCCTGGTCCATTGTTATGGATTGTGCTGCACAATAATAAACAAAACTTTTCTGAGTGACAGAATTAAAGTGTGAACGCCACAGTCCCCTACAGAAAAGGACTTTAACTCAGTGTTTCCCAATCCAAATTATACCTCTTTATAACAGCTCTTTACTTCCCTGAGGGTAGAGACCATGAACCAGAGAAATATAGTATGCATTGAGAAGTCAGTAAATAAGCATTAATTAATCCGCTACCATGTTCTAGCTACTGTGTTATGGTCTAATGGGGGGAGACAACATGCAAACAATCATGTAGAAATAAGATACATACAACATAAAGTAGACAAAATCAATAGAGGGAATGCACTAACATTAAGAGGGATCAAGAAAAGCTTCTGAAAGAATATAAGATTTTAGCTGGGACTTAAAGACAGGAAGTAGAGATCAAGAGGAAGAGCATTTCAAGCACTATGGCACAATCAGTGAAAATTCCCTGGAGACTTAGAAAAAGAGAATCTGGTGCTGCTACTTCTACCTTTGGCAGGCTATTTCACCTCTTTGTTGCTGCAGGTAGCTGTTCCTAGCTGCCAGCTGAGGAAATAAAAGGAGAGAGACAGCTTCTAGCTGAATAAGAAAGAGGGAGAGAGACGGGGATGTATTCCATAGTCTGTTTATTGCAGAACCATTTCATACAGAGCCAAAGATATATACAAGGTTTATATACCCTTAGCAGAATGCAAGGAACCACCCTTGGTCTCAGTCTTTCTCTACCCCAGCCCAAAGCCAATCACTTGTTAAGCTCTTTATCTGGACCATGTCCAGAGGCACAAACAGGGTGTTACAATCAAGACTTGCAAATTAACTCAGTACTTTCTTTAGATATTCATGAAACCAATGAGAGCATCTACCCTACAAGATTATACTTTCCTTGCATATCTGCCTAATGACCTTTGTAGAACTGGGGAGCTAATGTGGCCAAGGACCCTGAAAGTCTTGGCCTACAACACTCTGTGACTCAGTTTCTACATCTGTAAAATAAGGAAGATGGACTAGATAGCTTTTGCCCATGTCTGGAGCGCATTCCTTCCTTCCTTCCTTCTCCCTCATACATTCCCTTTCTTTCTCTAAGATACAGTTCAGATACATTTTGTGTATGAAGCCTTTCTTGAACTCCCCTCAACTTCAGGATCCTCCCTCCAAAACAATCTTGTATGTAATTACTTTGCCTGTATGTATAAATAATACATTTATGTTTGTATTTTCTAGCAATGATTATGCTGTATACACCTTTAGATGTACTTGTTCTCTCCTCCATTAGAACATAAGCTCCTTATACTTGTATTCCCAGTGTCTGGTGAACACATAGTAGATATTAACAAAGCTATTTTTATTTTATCAACCAATAAGTTTATTGATGTAAATGTAAATCTATGACGCTATGATACTATGATCCTAAATCCATTTCCCTAAATGCACAAGTTTTAAGCAGTTCAAAGTTCTCAAATACTTCAAGAATATATAATTTCACCAATACGGGCACTCTTTTCACCGATGCAGATCTCAGTTCCTGGTATTTGAGAGTTGCTCTGGCCAAAACAGTCACCACTGTATGGCCAATCTGGTGATAAGATTCTCTGAAGTTAGTGAGCTAGGCTGTTCCTTTTACATTAGACATATATTCTATCACCCATGTCCTTACCTGAAATCCTTCCAGTCAGTCAGAGTGTGTGCTGCTGATGAAGCCTTAAAGAAATTAGGGTCACCATCAAACTCTAATGGAGCATCAGAAAAGGACATTAATGTAGTAGGCTCAGTGTTTCTAATTGACCACAGGTTGCTATAAACCCAAAAGTCATAAGCAGGGGAGAAAAAAAACAAAACAAAACAAAACCACATCTCACCTAGGCTCTTTCTTTTCTTTCTTGATACCTTCTTTAATGGAAACAACTCTGTTCCCTTTAGAAAATCCCAGATACAATTCCATATCCTCACTCATTTCAATCTTTTCTCCTTAGTCTTCTCCCTCTTCCCCTCTCACTGCTTTTTCAAGTAGAGTTTGTTTAAAGGGTTCAGCCCCACCTTGGATGAAATTCCATCAACAAAAAAACCCGGAAGTGTTGAAAATTGAGGCTTTATTACAAAGTAATAAGACTTAGTCCATAAGCATGTCAACATTTCAGATAATAATAGCTAACATTTATAACAGCCTTTACTAGGTTCCAGGTGCTGTGCTAGGCACTTTACAATTATTATTTCACTCAAACATCAAAACAATCTTGGAGGATGGGTGTTATTATTATCCTTATTTTGTAGATGAGGAGACTGAGACAAATAGAAGTTAAGTGCCTTGCCCAGAGTCACACAACAAGTAAGTATCTGGGGTCTAATCTGAACCACGGTCTGCTTGACACCATGTATAGCTCTCTATCCACTGTACAGCCTAGCTGCCACTAATCATATGAATCACAGCCCATCTGTATCTTCTCTTCCTCTGCAACTCATGTTCTCTCATTAATGCTGCAGGAGGTAGAGGAAAGCGGGGGCGGGGGGGAGGGAGATGAGGTTGGAGAAAGGTATAACCGAGTGCTGGAAGTGTTCTTCTGCATTTAAATTCCTGAAAAATAAAAATGTTGATCATCCAAAGGCAATAGGGAAATGTATGGTGTACTTATATAATAAGGGTATCTCATACTACCAGTGGTGAATTATATGCACAAAATGGAATTTTTAAAAAATCGTCAAAGATATTTATGGCCACAAAAAGGTTAACAAGAATTAAATGATGAAGTCTATACAACTAAAAACATCTTAAAAATTAGCCTCCCTTTTTTATAATCACCCAATGATGGGCTGGTAAATGTTCTTTGGGGTAGAAGGGGATAACGATTTACCACACACCTTTAAATTTTAACTGCCATTTTCATATTTTCTCCATCATTTTCTTAATTTTAGAACATTCTAGAAAATCAACAAAACAATAATCAAATGCTGATTTCTAAAATGTAAATGCTCATGATGAACATTTTACAATTGGCTTTCACCAGCTCCTAAGAACTGGATCCTAGCATACCCTTGGTCATACACCAATATATTATCACAATAATTAGTCTCCACTGACTTGTGATGCCTGTGTTCTTCCAGACCAACTGAAGAGGCTGGACTTCCTTTTGTAAGCAGTTAATTACATGTATCTTCCACAAATCCTTCTTAGGGAACCCCAATTATTACCCATTCTTCCTACTACTACCTATTTTGTATGTATTTGTATTTACTTATCTATGTATTTATTGTACAACTCCAATATGTGTGCTCTGCCCTCTTTGAAGGTAGAGATTTTTGCCTTTGTAGCCATAGAAACTTGAGGTGGTAGTGGAGGTGGCGTGTCATTTTTCAGTTCTATCCAACTTTTCATGACCCTATTTGGGGTTTTCTTGGCAAAGATACTGCAGTACTTTGCCATTTCCTTCTCCAGCTCATTTTATAAACGAGGAAACTGAGGCAAATAAGGGTAAGTGACTTGCCCAGGGTCACACACCTAGAAAGTGTCTGAGGCCAAATTTGAACTGAGGAGGATGAATCTTCCTTATTCCAGACCCCACCCTCTATCCACTGCACCACCTAACTGCCCACAGTCCATTGCAGGCACCTAATAAATGCTTGTTATAAATGTTTTCCTTTCTTTATCTGCCAGTAGGTCTGATAGTACTAAGTGATTGGTTTATAGATAGTGTCAGTGGAAAACTAGAAACTCTTAAAACCATAAAGGAACAGTTAATGGAAATGTTCTAGATGTTTATTGAAACAAGCTTGGAGAAACACTGTAGAACAGTTCAAAGAACGTAGTTCTATCAAATAAACACACTAACTAAAAGTCAAGTATTTTCCAACAAACTAGGCAATTTCATACTGAACAGTTCACGTATGTCACTTCTCCTCAGCATACGAAACACTGAAGACAAAGCTGGTTGTCTTTATTTTTGTTTGTTTAATATTATGCTATCAAAATATTGCAAGGGGAAAGCACCTTGAGGCCTATTTAGCAAATATTGATTCCTAGATATGTCTATTTTAAATATTGCCAACTGACGTTTTAAACCTGATTTTGTATGTTACAAGCCTTTTTACTCCCCTACATTATCACTATGGTTCATAGTGGACATTAGTGTCTCAATCTTAAGTGGAAATGACAGCATCTAACTTAACCTACATTTATTACATGCCTTTAAATAGGTGGAAATAAGGTTTATGCCTATGCTTTTGAGGGACAAATATGTCAGGAATAAAAGCACATCTGGCTTGGACAGATTTCAACACACAGTAAATGTTCATAGCTACGTACAACTGCCCGTAGGGAGAAGCTTATAATGAAAATGTAGGTGATTACTAAGGACAGTCCTCCAAGTTATCCTGTCAGCTCTGAAAATGAAAGGAGTGGAAGATGTTTAATGAAAGCATTCAGAAGCAAACCATCCTGCTGCTTAATTTTGTTGACCTTAATAACTTTACCTTGGGGCAGCTAGGTGGCTCAGTGAACAGAGCACCAGTCCTGGAGCCAGGAGGACCTGAGTTCAAATTTAATCTTAGGCACTTAACACTTACTAGCCATGTGACCTTGGGCAGGTCCCTTAATCCCAAATGCCCTTTCAAAAAGCAGAAGAAAAAAAAAACTTTCCCTTTTGAGTGATGGTCACAGCAATGGCAATGCTTTCTTTTGCTTAACAGCTCTACCTTTCAAAGTACTTTTGTACTCATTATCTTGGGGCAGCTAGGCAGCACAGTGGTTAGAGAGCCAGGACTGGAGTCAAGAAGACCTGAGTCCAAATCTGGCCTCACTTACCAGCTGACCCTGAGCAAGTCACTTAACCCAGTTTACCTCAGTTTCCTTCTCTGTAAAATGAGCTTGTGAAGGAAACGACAAACCACTCCAGGAACTTGTAGCACCAATGCAATGTTCACAGCACCAACAGTGACTATGAATATGCCAGCATAGTTCTCAACTGCAAAATATAACAGGCTCTTCATAGATAAGACAGAAGCAAAACATTTATTCAGACACCAGAAAACCAATCCCAACACCAGGAAATGGAATCCATCATAACAACAAAGAAGTTAATACACCATAGCACAGCAGAGGACCACACCATTCTTTAGCCTTCCCACAAACCAACACTCACAAGCCTAACTGTCATAGCAGGAGGCAAATAAACACTCACAAGCCTAGTTGTTTCCCTGGGTGTGTCCTTTCCTCCTTTCAGCTCTAACAGCTCTGACTCTCAGCTTCCTGTGGGCTCTGCTCCACCCTTCAGCAAACTCCTCCCACCACAGGCTCCATGTGATTACATTCATCCTATTGGGGCAGGGAAGATCTTCAAATTTGCATTAGCATTACAGATCTTTCCCAAGAAAACCTCAAATGGGCTCACAAAGAGTTAGACACATCTGAAATGACTGAACAACTATTATCTCACTCAACTTCAGTTTCTTCATCTGTAAAATGTGAATACTATTATTCATATTATCTACCTCAAAGACTTATTGTGAGGATGGTACCTTGTAAACTTTAAAAGGCTACAGAAATACACATTTCTATTATATGTAATCCTTATAGCAATCAGGAAATGTGCAAGACATGACAATATTACCCTAATTTTATGAATGAAAAAGATGTATATATGGAATAGACTATACCTGTTACAACACACTGAGTGTGTCTTTGTACTAATTTTAACAAGAATGCTTGTCATTTTTAATGGATCTCATACATAAAGCAATTTGGGTGAATTCTGTTTGGAAAAAATTCAAATTTAATAAATCAATCATTTATTAACATAACACTATATATCATTTTACTCTATAGATGGAGCATGCTTTACCCAATTAATATTTAATCATCCCTGAAATTTGGGGAATAAAGAGAATTGCTTTTAATTGGACATTTTAAATAAATCAGAGAAGCGTGCTATTCAAAGGAATATTATTGTGGATTATTTTATATAATCATATTTTCTTTTTTGTACAAATAAGGATTTTTTTTATATTGTTAAAGAGCATGCAACACTATCACATCAATACATGTCAGGAAAGTGAAAAATTGATGTAACGTTATGGGTGGTTTGAGCCCAAATATATTTCTCAAGAAACATGGTGAGTGTTTCCTTGAATTACTTAGTGTCAGATGTGGATATGCTAGGAAAGGAAGAACAGTTGTATGCCTGAGGCTACGGGCAATATACAGCTAGCTGCTTGTCATTCCTCAAGTCTATTTATGGGCATAAAGAAATTGTCTTAGGGCTACTGTTTGTCATTTTGGAGGTTGGAAACTGGCCTGAGTGTGGAGATGGAAAGATTATGAACAGAGGGTTCATTAGCTGAGAAGGCACTTGGCTTTTTTGGGGGAAAAGGAGAGAGATAGGATCATGCGGGGCAGGAAAAAGCTAATGAACAAGATGGTGAATACTAGTGATTTAAGCTTTACAATTATTTTCTGTGCACACAACTGTCAATAACTATCCTATCAGCAGTATCATTATCATCATAATCATAATCATTATTATTCCATTATTATAGATAGTTTATGAGGTTAAAAGGATAAGGTCATTTGGGGGGACAGATATGAACATCTATATGGACTAAACTAGGTTCAAAGCTCTTTGATTACATCCACCTATTGAAGGCAGAGACAGAACCATAGCTGAGATTGTCAACTATATACATATTGGCCCATTCAAACTTCGTTGAGGATGAGTTATTAAGTCTCAACATTGAAAATAATTTGATTGACTGAGCTAATGTGGATCAGAACCCCTTGTTTGTACTGAGCCTATAAATGGATAAGAGAAACCTTCCAGAAGTCTAAGAAAACTTCCAGAAGTCTATTGGAGAGACCTAAAGAGGTCCAAGCACAGTTTGGAGACTAGAGAGCTGAGAATAGTCCCCTGGAGGGAAGGAAGAAGGTTTGAAGTGTTTCCACATGAGATTCTGCCCAGAGCAATGAATGCACTTTCCTTCAGCACCTTCAGCTATGGAGAGGCAATAGAAAAGCCTCTTGTCCTGAGAGATGGCAGCCAAGCTGTGGAAAGAGTATCCATGTAATCAAATAGACAACAGTTTACACTATAGTTAGTTATTTTTATATTAAGGACTCTTTTATGTAACTGACCAAAAAAATCAGATGTAAATAGTAAATATCATATGATCAGTATTCTTCAAGTTTTCTTAAAAAAAAAAAGTATTATCCTTTTCTCCAAGAGAACTAAAATAAATAATTCAAATTAATAAAAACTTTTAAAGCACATACTATGTGCCCAATATCATGATAGCCATAGAGACAAATACAAAACTTAAGCTCCCAGACTCATGGATTTTCCAGCCTTGTAATAGCATTGCCTTTGCAGGCCTAAACCTTTAAATTCCTCTCCCACCAGATTGACAAGATCAAACCTTACTATGGGTAGCCTATTTGAAACGTAGACTGCCATCTTATTTCTGTGGACATCAAGCCATACTTTGGGAGAAAAAATTCTCATTAGTGCTTCCAATACTTGGTATTCATTTTCTCCCAGAAAACTGAAGCACTGATTATAGTAGAATCCAATGGTATCTTACTGAATTTGTTAACTAAATGAGTTTGAGGCAGGGAGATATTGGCGAGATCCCAGTTGAAGTAAGTAATAATTACAGCCCATTTTCCTAATCTACCCCCATTATTTACAATGAATGAATCCATAAAGCTAAAATACAGAATGTTAGGAAGTACAGTTTGAAAAAGAGTAAATGTGTCAAAACTTCAGATTGACTATTTTTAACTAAGCATAGATCAGTCAAATGCCCTCTCTTTGTTTTCCTCTTTCCTAAGCTTTTAAGATAATCTTGATTTAATTTGGCTTTGTTTATTTCCAAATAAATATCCAAGCATATGTACTTTAAAAATAATGAACATATGTGTTTAGATTAAAATGGAAGGTGGGGAGAGCCAGTGAAAATATATAAACTGCAGCTATTGTAAGGACTACCTCGCTCTGTTTGCCAACCTCTGAAGTCTGGGAGAATTTCCCATTTCTGTGCCCGCTGGAAAGTCTCCAAACAGTTGATTTCAGTACATACTCACAGGACAATGCCAAGCCATCCAAAAATTGGAGGATGGGATTAGGTTCTTTGTAACACAAATACTGCAATCCTATCAACATGATCTAGCTACAATCCCTTTGTTTGCAAGGCTATTAAATGATTAAAATTATATTTCAAGATCTGAGAGAGCAGTGGAGATAAAAATGACATGCAAAACACCAGGTATTACACAGAGGGGTAGGGAATCTGTGGTTCTTTAATTAATCAGCTTGACAAACAAGACCTCTTCTCTTTACAATCAAACGAGTTCTCCTTTTGAAATGTGTATTTTTCACAAACAATTGTCTCTTGATGAAACAGAGCACATTACAAAGAAGAATCAGAATGCATTGTTTGGACTTCCTTTACACCAGATGCCATTTCCTTAAAGGCATGCCTTGGTAATTGATTTAGGTAAAGAATGAAAAGGCAGGAACTGCTTTTGACTATATTAGTACAGTCATTTGGTAGAAAAGTGGATGAATCTTTAAATTGGCTAAGTCATTTACATAGACAAGTGTCCCACCCATTATACAAGAAGGGAGTTATTGACTAGCTGCCTGTGAATCAGGCTTTTCTCTATTTAGTCATATTTCTCCATTGATTTGCAGTATAACTTCAGATATTTTGCATCTTCCTTTCGGATTTAGCTTCAAATTGTAAGATTCTTAGCACTTAAAGTTTCCATAATCTCCTAATACATTGCTCCCTGCAAACAAACAGTAAAATGTACTGGAAGAATTGGCATTTTAAAGTACCCCATCATGGATCCTTCTATAAAATAAAGATTTATAGAATTGCAAATACTGAGACCCAAAAGGTTGTAAGTGACTTTCCCAAGGGGACAGAGATACTAAGAGGCAGAGTGGAGAGTTGCACCTGAGTCCCTCTCATTGTAGATCCAACATGAAAACAACTATCCTTTGACTCACTTATTCTGAATCAATGTATACTCAGCTATAGGGTTATATGATTTTCTTTTCTCAGTAAGATGGGTTATACTAGCAGGGAACAACAATCAAATATTTTAAATACATATATTTGACTATATACTCCAATAGCACTACAATATACTTGGCACCTGTATTTCCCAAATGAAAAGATGAAATAGGTGCCTTTTTTCATGTTATAGAGAATCAACAATTTTGCATTTTGCTTGTGATTTGAAATTATGTTATCATTCTTCTATTAAGGGGAAATGAACAGTATAATTAAGTATAATAAATGCAAATGTAAGGTCAAAATTGAGCCCATTTGGCTCTGATGAGGTACAAATATATATATATATATTTAAATTTAATGAATCAGAACTGAGAGTGAATAGGACCTGTATACCTTCCTGAACTAATCAAAGTCCTTTTGCAAGAGACTAGAAAGAGACTTTGTATAAAAAGGATAGGCTTTTTCAGAACTGGAGAAGAAGAAATTCTGAAGTCTATATTTAACAATCCTTGGCTCTACAGGAATCACAAAGAAAAGGATCTAGACCAATAGAAATGCAAAGAAAAGATTGATTTTTTTCCCCCTCAGTTTATCTTCCTAATGCCTATGTATCCGCAGACACTAAACATAATCTGTTATTTTCTTACCCATGTTTTCATTAAATTAAATTTTGCCTTAGCAATACTAATATTATTGTACTTGGCCTCACCTGGCTCCCTTGATGCTTTCCCCTCCCCCCATTCTGCCCTAGCCAGCCATCTTCTTCCTGTTTCCTCATGGAAGTTGGCTATAGGGCACCCCAAGGTTTTCCTGCACATGAGACTTAAAATGTGTACTAGCCAATCCCTGCTGTAAACCTCTTATTATGTAATCCCTGACCACTGAGAGTTGGGGGGGACCCTGTATATATATCAGTGATCTCCCCTTGGTCAGGCCTGTTCGATTTGGGCAAGGTAAGATGTAATAATAAATAAATGCTAAATTAAAATTTGGTGCTAAATAAAATCCACTTCCAAAATATGCACTTGGGGTCTCACTCGCTTCTTTTGGCACAACAATATGTGTGAATGAAAAGGTACATATACGTGTATGTGTACATATGTGTTTAGGAAAAGAACATGCCCTCAATGAGACGTTAAGAATTTTTCCTAACTGGAGGCTCAAAACAATTTTGACCAAACTCAGAATTTTTCATCTGAAATAAATTGCTGAAAGCTGAAGAGAAGGAAACAAATGGACCTTTGGGGCCATTATATTGCCCTCAAGGTCTAAAATGAGCTATGTATTCTTACAGAGAGATACATAAAGAAATTCAAATGAGTTATGTAAACCACTGACTCTATGTTCTCTGCACCTCTTACAACCAACATTGGAAAATGGAATACATACCTGACTACCTAAATCAGGCCAGAACTGGGATGCCACAGAGGGGCAGCCAGGTGGAACAATAGATGGAGCACCAGCCCTGGAATCAAGAGGACCTAAGTTCCAATGCAGCCTCAGATACTTACTAGCTGTGTGATCTTGGGCAAGTCACTTAACCTCAATTGTCTGAAACACACACACACACACACACACACACACACACGCACACACAGAAAAATGAGTGCTTTGAAAGTGTGCCTTTCTCATTGTCTCTTTCAAATTCTACCGTTTGTCCTGAATAGGCCTATAAACATCATTCTATGTACAATCACAGACACACTAGCAAGAATCCAACATAGAATGTGAATGAATAAGCATTAATTGGGAACCAAATATGTGCTAAGCAATGCTAGATATCAGGAATAAAAATACAGAGGAAAGATAGTCTCTGTCCATACATTAACAGGGAAAGATAACATAAGAAAATAATAACCAGGAAAGGGAATTTTGGTCTAGGGATTTATAGGTTTGGTAAATGGAGTATTTAGGGGCAGCTAGGTGGTGCAGTGGATAGAACGCTAGGCTTAGAATCAGGAAGATATCTTCATGAGCTCTGAGATGGTCTAATACTATGAATTTAACACAGACTTTGAGTTGAAGCATAGACAGTTGCTTCTGCAATGCAAAAAACGCCTGGGTATACTGAAAGCTTGTAAACCAATAAAGAAATGCTATCAGAACAGGGTATTATGCCTCAACTTGAGATTCAGTTCATTGTTGTGTCCCATACCTCTCAGTTATTGTCTGTTTTGGGGGAGTGGTGTTTTGTTTTTTGGTTGTTGTTGTTGTTGTTGTTGTAATTCCAATACAGAATAAAGAAAAGTCAAAAGGTTGAATCCCACAGTCTCAATTCTTATTCAGATAAGCTCATTTGTTAAACCCTAGCCTTGAAGGGAACCATGACTAGAATTTATTAACTCACTCAAATTGATACTATGAGGCCGGTCCTGAGCCATTGTGTAGTGACTGCCTGCTTAATTACCCATGGCTAAAGAGTTAACAGTCACTTTGGCTGATTTGTGATTTTTCTGGTAGTGTGTAACTCGCAGGAGATGAACCACACAGACCATTGAGTACCCACTGAAATCTTGCTTTGGAAATACCTGAAGGACACTCTGAGCTCTTCCCAAATCCCTATCCTGATGCTTTCCTACTTACTGGGTTACCAAAATCCATGCCAGAGTGATTCCCCAGCAGGCAAGTTCCTGCTCAGAGTGGGCAGCTAAAGTGCCAGGCTGTGCTGGCGAACTCCAAAATGAAGCGGTGTAATTTTATTCCAATTATACTCTTAGTACCATGATGTCACAGCATAAATTTGTACTTCTGCATGCAGCTCATGCTGGTGTGATGACAGCTCTTAAAATATTGAGTGATTGTGGGCCCGTCAGCATAAAATTATTCTAACATGGTGCCTTTATTAGTGCTTCAATAAATGCCATTCTTCTTGTGTTCCGAGGTGGCATTTGCAAATGAGCTAATTTCTCTGCAGTAAAATAATTGTGTTGCATTTATTTTGCAGAGGGGGAAAAACAGCCCTATTACATAAAAGGGGCTCTTTTTCCATCAAAACTACATTTGCTGTAGTTAGGCAAGTTTAAAAAAGAATGCATTAACTAAATGACTGGGTAATTATTTAAATGAACTCACTGCTTTAAAAAGCTGTGGATGGGATAAGCACCTTTAAAAAAACCTTATTATTATAAAAGAGATGACAAATTAGTCATAAGAGTATCCATCCTGAAAGTAAGGGGGAGATGGTGTTTGCTGATCAGTGACAGGTATTTCAGTGGTTCATTATGTGTCTCAATTATGATGAACTCCACTGGATAGCATTCTGACTCCATTGTCCAGGAACAGCAGGGCTGGGAGTTAAAGCACATTCCATTCTGTGAATTTTACCTGCCTATATCTTCTAGAACTCAGAGTCCTAAATCTTCAGAATTAGAAGAGAGTCATCTGATTCAGCTCATCACCTAATACAGTGGGAACCAACATGAACCCCCAGGGCAGGTTGTCACTCAGCCTCCAGTGGAGCAGAGAGAGCTCATTTCTGTGATGATATAAGCACATTGTTGGGGGGGGGGTGGAGGGAAGAAGAGGATCCTGAAACTTCATCCAAATTCACTATTTGAGTCTGACTGTCAAATGTTTGAAACTGGAGGGAAAGTTACTGACTCCATAAATTTTCCATGACACAAAATTATAGATCAATGCTTCCTTCCATTTTATGTACTTGGGGGGGTGGTGGTGGAAGAAAAGATTAAATGAAGAGAGGTGAAAATTTTTTTTAAAGTCTTCCAAGGTACTCTGTTTAAGACAGTGTAATAGTAAATGATACAATCAGTTAAAAATATTACTAGTTCTAACAAAAGTTACTGGATTCCTGACTTCCATATGGCACTAAAGATCCCCAGTGATTCTCTTCTCAAGTTAACAGCTCTAGTTTTTCCTTCCTTAGTGAACAATGAAAGACACAGAAAGAAGTTAGTTTTAAATTATATTTAATTTGTTTAAAGGTATATATATGGGTTCCCCAAACTCAGAAGGATGAGAATGATACTGTAATGAACTAGCAATCCAAAAGAAATATCTTAGTTTGCAAAATAGACATTCCTGTAGTCCACTTAGTTTACTTTAAATAAAAAAAGTTAAAATCATCAACAGAAAAGATTTAGATAGAACACTTATTGGGGTAGGACAGATGGTAGGGGGAGATAGGCTAAGGACTTGTGGATTTAAATGAGCTCTACCTCACACATAAGCAGAGAATGCACCATCTATCTTTGTTGTGATTTGAGGAAGACTGGAAAGATTTCAGGTCACCATGCCTGGAATTCCACCATTAGAGATCCTGTAAATTAAATAAGAGAATTGATATAAGTTAAAGATATATGTTTCCAAGAACACTGTTAAAATGCAAATATCTCTGGGGGATAGAGGAAAAGGTAATACATTAATTATTTATAAGTCATTAATGTTAGTGGGGATTAATTGATCATTATTTTCTAATGTGACAATTAGCTGAAAGGTAATGAAACATAGAATATAAGACAAATAAGTCCTAGTTGGGGGAGGGGTGAAAGAGAGGAGGAGTAGAAATAGGGAAGACAGAAGGAATGGTCTACAGCATTGGAAGAGTAATCCAATCCATTAAACATTTAGTAAATGCCTGCTCTACGCCAGGCACTATACTGAATGCTGAAGATATAATTTTAAAAAGATAGTCCCTATCCTCAATGAGCTTACAATCTAAAGCAGAGACTGCATGCAAAAGAAGACAGGAAAACTGGTGGAGGTGGGGTGATGCACGGTAAAGGGACATCTTGTTCCATGGAACAATAGATGTAGAGTGAGCTCAGTCCAAATCCTGACCTTAATAAAGGAAGGGTTTGGAAGAGTTTAGTGTTCTACTATTTAGTATCCTCCAACCAGAGAAGAGAGGAGACTGAGTGAGGTGATATCAATCAGAGCTTGCTTTAGCAGCATAGTGGTTAGTTTAAAAGTGATGAGCCTAAGCCAGCAAATAGGCATCTTATTCTGTAGAGTTGGAACCATGCCAGGTGGAGAGCAGACCTGGATAAAAAATCATAGTAGGAGGCTCTGAGTAGCTAAAGGATGTCATGAGGGCATGGAGCCAGGAGCAGAGGAAGGGACATAGGACTGATAGAAGGGGTCAGGGAAGGTGAAGAACTTTGACTACTTTACAACTTCGTCTCTTTGATTCCAAGAGTACATTGTCATCACAGGCAGAAGTTTCCAATAAGAGGTCAAAGGATGAAAAGTGAAGGATAACAAAAGCTTATTTACAGTATTCAAGTGACATTGGATTATCATGACAAGACGGGCAAATTCCGAAGAATGAAACCCTAGTAATGCAATATTCACAACACTCATTGTGGTTATGAATATGCTAGTATAGTTGTGAATCACAAAATGTAGCAAACTCTCCACATGGAGGGCAGAACCAAAGTCTTTATTCAAATATCAGAAAACAAAGTCCCAGAACCAGAAAGCCAAAGTCATTACAGTGGTCATGAAGTTGATATGCATGGCTAATGCAGTGAACACCCACATTCTCAAGCCTTCACAATAGAATAGGCTCCCTTAAGCAGATATCCTTCTCTCACTCATGGTAGCTCCTCAACCTGGTTCTTAGGAGTTCTCGCAAAAGTTGCAGAAGGAGAATCTCAGCAAAAAAGGTGCAGTCTCCAGTCTCTCACTGAGAGAAAATCTGACTATCCTGCTGTTTCTTTTCCTTATATACAGTATAGCTTCTCCCTGTTCTGCCCCCTCCCTTTACATCAGCAACTTCCTCCCAAGGTGTCAACTACTTATGTGTTAATTAAATAGCTTAAACAAGGTGTTAACTTGAAATGAGGGGCTAAGTACCCACTTACTTGCCAATACAAAGAGGCATGGAAGATCTTCATATTCCATTAACATTGCAGGGGTGCAATATACTGGAAAGGACAGGTGAGTGGGATTAAGGGCATAATAGGGTTAAGTGATTGGCCCATGTTCACACAGTAAGTTTCAGAGGCAGGTCTTGAACTCAAGTCTTCCTGATTCCAAGTCTAGAACTCTGTTATAGCACACTGCCTTTCAAAATTTAAAAAAAAAACAACTCTGGGACTCAAATGAGAGTCAGTGAATTATTCTTTCTTCTGGGTGATGAGCCAGCTGCAATAATATATTTCCCAATGTCTTTACCTTTCCTCTCTTTGGAGGAGGAAGAAGCAATTGGTTAGTGATGATGTAGAAAAGTGACTAGACAACCAGAAGCCTAGTCAGGAGGTACTCAGGAGGCTTCCTAATTGGCACAAAGTGGTAAATTAATCCTTTCCATCCAGAGCATCCCTATGGATGTGTCTAAAATCAAACAAAAATATTCTGCTCAGAATTAGAAGGTTAAATAATTTTCATAAAATCACACAGGTAGTAAATATTAGAGGTCATATTTGAACCCCCTCCCTCTGGATCCAGATCCTAGTTCAAAGATGAAGATGATTAGGAAGAATTCTATAAGAGAAAGCAATCAACTGGAGTAAGCAAAGTCCACAGCATCACAGTTGTTCATGCTCTTCCTGAGTATGTAGTCCTTTAAACTAAAGTATTTTTCACATAAACTGTGATCAAGTCACATCTTTCTAGTTCTTTGCTTATGCAACTGGATTTTTGAAGATGAGTATAAGATATACATTTGTCACTATTATATTTTGTCTTGTTAGATTTGGCCCATTTGGCAATGATACCAGACTATTGAATCATGTTAGATTCTGATTTTGTCATCTAAAATATTGGTTTCATTCACTCAGTTCTGAAAAGCATATTATCAATCAAATTACTGATAACAATGTTGAACCGTATAAGGCTGAGGATAAATCTCCATGCTACATTACCAGCGATCTCTCCAGGTTGATGTTAATTGCTTAATAAATTAAAGATCTTTTTGTATGGTTGTTTAATAAGAATCAAAGGAGATAACATATGTAAGGAACTTTGCATACCTTAAAGTGCTATTATCATCATCCAATCCACATCTCTCCATCTTAAGTATGGTGAGTGTTAATCTATTCTAACAATTAATTAGACAACAGGTTGAGCTACTTCTGATTGGATATAAAAATCATTATTTAAATAAGAAATTCTGACTTAATTAGAATCATTAACATTCATGAGTAAATACAAATTTGTTTGAATTTTCATGTTTCACCATTTACAATAGGGACTGAAACTCAGTCATTATTTTCATCTGATAATCCAAAAGATTTTATTAAACAAATAACTAGCACAACTAAAGTATAAATGGATGGATAATTAATAATTTTGCTATCTTTTTTATTTAGATATTAGCTGGTATTAAGACTTTCTTATTCTATTTGTCCACATCTTTAACATTTGTCATACTTTTTTATTATTAGTTATAGGAAGCATTTTCCATAGAAAAACTGATTATTTGTATTCCTTCTTTTGAAAACTATCTCTTCATATCATTTGCCTATTTGCATGTTAAGAAATAATTTTTGTTCTTCTATATTTATGTTAATTCCCTGTATATGCTGGAAATTAGTCTTACTATGTGTGATATAAAGATTTTTCTCCCTACTGTTTGGGTTGAAAAATACCCTTCATCCTTAATTTAGTAAAAAAAAAAAAAAAAAAAAAAGTAAACACAGAGATGTCTTAGGATAAGAACAGGAGTTTATTCTCTTCCCTGGGAGAAGAGGGCAGTCTGCCCCATGCCTGAGCATGGAGAAGAGGCGTGTTTCAAAGGGCAGAGCCAGAATTTATAACAACTTAGTCAAGCCCCCTTTCCCAACTGTTTTGTCTCTCATTGGTGGAGAGACATACCTCACCAAATTCTTCCCAACTGGGACAGCAAGAGAAGAGAGGGGGCAGGGAACCACTAACATAGGAAAACAAAGGAAGGTAAAAGTGATTGACAGCAGCCATGGAAGGGGGTAGGAAGGTCAGGTCAACAACCCCAAATTGAGAAGTTTTCACTCATTCCACACACTACCCTTCAATCTCTCTTCTGATTCTAGTTTCATCAATTGTATCCATGCAATATCTTTTTAATATAAATGAAACAATTTTGTGATCTCCTCCATTCCTTCATTCATTAAGAACGTTTGCCCAATCATCATTATAAAAGGTACCTCCTTCCATCTTTCAATAATTATTTTATATCAGCTATATCTTTTCTAGAAATATATGCAATTATTTGTCAACAATATTGAAATGAAACAAAAAAAAACTACTATCAATAACCCTTATTATAAATGAATACTTGCTACTTGGAAATTTATTTTTTGTTATACAGCTTTATAGAGCTTATAGATGCATATATACAATATATACATATATAAACATATGTGTATAAGTGTACATATGTGTATATGTTTATGTGTATATATATACATATATACATATTGAGAGAGAGAGTATATTGCTGCATATAGTAGCTTAAAACTGCAGAAGACTTTGGAACACTGTCACCTCTGGTGAATCCCTAACTAGCAGGTAGGTAGTAAGTTTAGGTGTAAAAAGTGTGAAATGTGTCATTCAAAAATGATACATCTAAGTGGGTTATTGTAATTTAGTAGGCACTCAGAAGAAACGCTCAAAGATGAAAATAACTAGAATCCTGTTTGTCAAAACAGCAAAATGTTTGCATGTACATCTGTCCCATTCTCTATTGACAATATCCATTCTATGAAAACTGTAAAGTGAAAAACAAAAAGAGTGGGGGAAAAGGAGGGCTGAAAGTGTTGATACAACACAGAAGACAGTCTCTTTATAAGCACAACATTCTACCTCTCACTTTCTGCCTTTATTCAAGTTGGTGCTCATCTTTGGAATACACCCCTCCTAATCACCACCTCTTGCAATGTTTAATTCAACTCAGGTGCATTATCTTAGTGACATCTTTTTGATCAATTACATATAGGTTATGCTAGAGCCATTCTCCCCACATACACTATAAGCTTCTTGAGGTTAGGGAGGGGTTTTAATTTTTTTTTGCCCTTCCATTTCTACTGCCTACTACAGAGGAGATGTTTAGTAATTATCTGTTGAATTGAACTGAATTAATTTCAAACTAAATTCTGAGAAACACATAGAAGTAGCTAGAACTGGTTTTCCTCTGCAAAACTAAAGATTTCTCTTGAATTTTGCCTTTCAACAGAGTTTTTCCCTCCTTGATCTGGTGTTCCAATTAGGTTTGTGCAAGTCATTTAAAAATTCACTTGGCTGAATTATCCTGAACAATGACATTCAATTAGTCTTTGAAAAACTCAGAGTACATAGCCAATCACTTACCTTCCTAGAGATAAAAGAAAAAGAAAAAAGAAAGGAAAATATGGCACACAGGGCCACTAGAGTTATATTAGAGATTCTTCCCATCTTGTTATTCATACTCTGTCATAGGCAAACAACTTAAAAACAAGCAAGAGAGCATTCTAGCTGTCTTGCAAATACAGGTGAAGAGAGTATCCATCAGATGTTGGTGGCAAATTATTATCTGGGGATAGGGATAGGGATAGCTAAGTGGATAGATGAGGCAAATGAGTGGGGAGGCACCACAGCTCTGCTTAGGTACAGATTTTGAAAATACCAGCTCTGGTAGAAAGGAAACCTACCTTCTCTCTATGTGTTAGAATCTTATCCTTCCTTCAGCCTCAGAACAAGCTCCACCTCTGCCACCTATCCTACACTGAGCAGACCAGCGCATAGTGATCTCACCAGTTTGGGCACACTGTATATCATTCATCATTGGGTATTTATTAAGCATCAGCTACGTGGCAGTGTATTGTACTAGAATTTGGGGACCCAAAGGCAAAATGAAACAGCCCATGCCTTCTGGAAGCTTATATTCTATAAGGGAGACAACACTCATGACATGTCCAACCTGGCTGGCAGTGGTAAGTAGCAGAGCCATAGGTCAGTCCAGTAGCCATTCTACTACATCATCCTGCTTTCCAGGGTCCTCTTTGTGGCTAATTCCTACTAATGAATGGAAACTAATTCTTAAAATGGAGTCCGTCCTCCTATATGTTTTCATCCCTGTCTGATCTCCACACCCAACTTCTTGGACATCTGGCCACAGAATTTTGCACAACTTGTACATATCACTTTTGTTCTGCTTTGTCCTCCATCTATATTCCAGACTTCCATCTATACTCCTTTTGTCCTTCCTGGAACTTTTAACTGACAGCTAATTCTCTACAAAGCTTTTCCATGGTTGTATAGAGGCTATTTTGCCTTCAACTGTGTATAAAACATTTGATCCTAGGACAGGGTTTCCAAGTTATGGCATCTATTATTAATTTTTGTTTGTTGGTTACATTTTATATAAATCAATCTAGTGTTTATTAAGACTATATTCTCATGATTACAGAATTATAATGTATATCAGATTGCTTGCCATCTTGGGGAGGAGGGAAGAGATGGAGAGGGGAAAAAATTTTAGAACTCAAAATATTGTAAAAAATGAATGTTGAAGATCATCTTTACATGTAATTAGAAAAAATAAAGTTCTATTTTAAAAAAGAATATATTCTGTGCTGGGCACTGTGTCCTTCCTGTCAAAATACCTAATATTTAACTACTTCATATGTATTTGAAATTATTCATTTCATATATATGCTGTCTATATTTTATATATACTTTTAAAGATTTTATATATTTTATTTTGAACTTAAGAAATAAAACAAGTATTTCCATAACACAGTAGAAAGGAAAAAAAGATGATTGTACATGAAACTGCAAGTTCATTATATACAACTTGCAAGTCCTTTTAAATATATAATAAAGTTGTCATGTAACTTTCTTTCCTTTGTCTTCCCTTTCCCTCCCCCAACCCTGACTACTACCACCATCCCACCCCACTCCACCTACAAACCGTAGTTTTAATCTCCCCCATTAGAATGATAAGTTCTCTAAGAGAGCAATGAGTGTTTCATTCTTTGTACTTATATTTCATACTTATGGCTGGCATATAGCAGATTCCTAATATACTCTTGTTGGTTGGTTGGTTAGTTGATTGCTAGTAGATTTAGCTTCGAACCCAGTGAGACAGCATAAATTAAAGTTTTGTTTCTGCCACTTTACCATTTGATCAAATTGTGTAATCTCTCTGAAACTTGGTTCTCTTTTCTATCAAATGGATACTCTTACTACCTGCCTCATAAGGGTTTTGGTGTAAATCATTCTATAAATGTATATATGTGACTTGCACAGAATCATATAAAGTTATTGATACATGTGGGAATCACTTCATGTTTAGGTACCATGGATGCATTTGTCAGTTAGCCTCATCTAATTTTACTGTTTGTCTATTAGCTTATGCAGGTAAATGGTACAGTGGATAGAGCACTGGCCCTAGAGTCAGGAAGACCTAAGTTCAAATCCAACCTCAGACACTTACTAGCTGTGTGACCCTGGGCAAGTCACGTAACTCTGTAATTCTCAGTTTCTCTTCTGTAAAATAAGCTAGAGAAGGAAATGGAAAACTACCCCAGGATCTTTGTGAAGAAAACACCAAATGAAGTCCCAGAGAACTGGACAAGACTGAAAACAACCCAGGAACTATTAACTTATATGCTGTTATTGATGCATGTTCTATTATTATGTTGACCTGTTTAACATTATTATTGAGTTGTCCTTATGCATATTTACTTACATGGATAGGTATGTACTACAATGACAGGTGCATATAATATATCCTACATGTAGCTTAGACCTGTAGTCACTAGAGACCTATCCAGAATTTGGAACTAATACACTTAACTCTACCCCAGTTGATTTGACTGTGGACAACCAATATTTAACTAGGAGGAGAGTTAAGGATGTTTGCCTTGATAGACTTGATCACAAAAAGGGAGCAGGATAATGAAGTATAAAAGTGTGGCCACAACACTTGATCCTTTTATCAGATATAAATATGTCCCTTGAGTGAATTATACAGGGAGCAACACCACAGGAGGAATGATGGGTCACACCTGCAGGGGACTCTTAAAAATCAGTTTAGTGAGTGAATCCAGAACAGAGACTGAGTCACCAGTCTCGTCCTGAGTCCACCTAAAATGTTAAACCCAGAATCCTGACTCTATGGGTTGGGAGGAAAGTAGCTAGGGAAAGTGAGGTTCTATTTAGGAGTCTAGCTGGGCATAGATTCTGCCTGCAGTTCAATCAGCTCTACTGCTATAGGTAGAATTAGGCTCAGGTGACAAAGCTGCATATATGAGCCTTTCATAAATTCCTACTTAGGATATATTGAGGATGGGTGAAGAGGGACTTTAAAATGGAGATGAGGGGATTCCCTCTTAAAATTCCACACTATGGAATTGAATACACCCGATATTTATTTGTTCTCCCTCTTCCCTAATTTTACTTCCATATTTAGAACTCATTTCATCAGTGACAGAGAGTACCAGTAATGCTGAATCAACATTTTAAAAAAATTCTTAAGTAGAGGATTCTTTAGAGAATGAAGGCAGGAAATAAAGCAATGCAAATGAAGAAATTCAGTTTTGGGGAAAAATGTAATGCTTATGGAAACAGAGACAGAGGAGTGATATAAACATCCCAAAGAAGCTAAAAATAAGCACAAATCTCCAAACTATAGGAGCCAAAAGAGTCTTGTAGGAACTGTCTCTTTCTAGTGAGCAGATAAAAGTGCTACTGAAACCTCTATGGCAAACCCCCACCCCCAAAATAACCTTAATAACAAATAAGACTGTGCTGACCTTGAGCTGTAACAGCCTCAAGAGCCAAGGGTATGGGATAGAGCGGGAGGACAGATCAGGGCAGGAGAAGGAGAAACCATTGTGACTCCAGTATGTTTACCTGTCCCACTTTGCTCACCTGAAATCTCAGAAGATTCAACTTTGAAGCCAATGGATTCATGTCTAGCAACAAAACAGGCACTCCTAGTAGAAGTGTTTGGGATAACTGATTATAAACTTTTGAGCTTGAAGGGACCTAACAGGACATTGAGCCCAGCCCCCCATTTTTCAAATGGGGAAACTGGGGGACAAAGAGGGTGGATCTTGAACAGGCTAGCCCAACATCTGAGGCAAATTTAAACACAGACCATCTTGTCTCTAAGTACAGCACTCCCTACTCCACATCACCTTCAAAGTCATACAGTGTGATCTTTAAACACTGATTCAATGGCTGGGGGACCTGAGCACCATTACTGAATCCATCTCTCTCTCATTCCATGCACTTGGGCAAATCATCTACTTTTTCTGGGCCTTAGCCTCCCTATTTTTAAAGGGTTTTGTTAATGACTGTCAACCACCTTACATAATGTTCTGAGGAATAACTGGCATTTTTTTGGCTTTTTTTTTGAGGGGCAACTGGGGTTAAGTGACTTGCCCAACGTCACCGGCTAGTAAGTGTTAAGTGTCTGAGGCCAGATTTGAGATCAGGTCCTCCTGACTCCAGGGCCAGTGCTCTATTCACTGCACCACCTAGCTGCCCCATGAATAACTGGCATTTTTTACATTTGCAGTTTGTCATAGCTGATAGAGTTCTGGCCTTGGAGCCAGACTGACAGGTTTGACTTGTTCCTTGGACATTTACTACCTGTGTGGGATTGGTCAATAGTAAGCCCCAGACCAAGCCTCATGTGCTCATTGTTTGGGTTTTGATGGCTCAGAGTGCAAAGAACAATTGTTTTCTGTTCTTACCAGAAACTCTGAGGGTCTTCCCCTCCCAGATGAATCCTTTTGGGAAGGCAAACCAGACCAACTTTTATCTCAATTCTTGCCTCCCCTTTAATCACTGAATGTATTTCTTCAAACAAACTGAGACCTGGTGAAGTCCTTAGCTTAAAAAGGCCAAGGTCTACTACTGCATGATAGACCACTGCCACTAATCTTGACTTAGGCCTTACCACTGAACTCTGATAACCCTACAGTAAAGAGTGAAGCTGATGAGTCTGCCCAGGCTCTGCCTCACTTAAATACCATTCACTTGCAAATCAAGGCATCACCTTCCTGATGTCATCTATCTTCTTGGAGGATGAAGAACAACAAACAACTATCTGTGTGACTCTGGGCAAATCACTTACCCTCTTTGAGCTTGAGATCCCTCATCAATAAAAGGTGCAAAATAACAACACCCAACTAATTCATAGAATTGTCATGAGAATGTAATGAGATATTAGATATAATGTAAATCTTAATGCTTTATATAAATGTGAACAATTATGATTTATGCTCCTTATATACAGTTTCTCCTCGGATGGCTACATTGCTGCTGGGAGGCACACAGAGTATTATTTCTGTGAAAACTGTAATGTTAGATCAGTTGGAGTCCCGACTATTTTACATATAAGAAAATGAGAGTCCATATACATTAAGAGCCTTACGTAGGCTCATATGCTTAGGAAATGTTAGTCAGGATTCAGAACTGTCTTACTCTTTTCTCCACACCAAACATTCCCTAGCCAAGAAAGCAGCAGATATTTCTCCCTCCGACTCCCCCGTTAAGAGGCCTGGCGAGGCTTTCCCAAATTCCCGTTCCTGGACGGGCACGTCTTGCTTTTTAGATGTTTATTAAAGGCAGGGTCCAAACAGTTTTATAATGCTCCCTCTTTCCCACGAGCTTTGGTTCTCTGTGTAGGACTCTCGCTCACCTTTTTCTGAAGCTTTAGAGAGGTCAGTGATCCCTTTTCCTTTTGAGATCTGGCCTCCAGGAACTCCACCCCACCCCTGACAGAAGGCATTTCTTGAAATTGGAGCAGCAGGCAGTCTTGTCCTTGGGTATGTAAAGAAATGACCTGATCTTGCTTAACCATTTGAAAAGGCTCCCTCAACTTCACTGGATTCAAGTCAACAAGCTTTTATTAAGGATCTGACCTAGTACAGAGGGGAAAAAGCACAGAATTTAGAGACAGAGGTCTGAGGTTCAAGTCCTACATCTATCCATTACTAGTTGTGCAACATTAAGCAAGCCACTTAATCTCTCCTGATCCCAGTTTCCTCAATTTCCCATAAACTGAGACCGTGCACCTAGATGATCTCTGAGCCCCTTGTAGTGATAAACCTATGACCTAACATACAAGATGTTGTGCTAGTTAGTAGCTCTTAGAGATACAGATTCCAGAACGAAACAGTTTCTTACCTGAGCACCACCACCTGCCTCCTTGCTCCTCCTCAAACATGACACTCACGACACTCTTCGCTCCCAGCTCTGGGTACTTTCTTTGACTGTGTCCCACATCTGGAATTCTTTCCCTCCTCATCTCCGGCTCCTTGCTTCACTGGCCTGCTTCATGGGTCAGTCAGCTCAAACCTTACTTTCCACAAGAACCTTTTCCCAGCCCTCCTTAATCTTAGTGCCTCCCCGAAGACTATTTCCAATGCATCCTGTATATATCTCATCTCTACACTGTTGTTTGCTTGTTGTCTTCCCCTTTAGACTATGAGTTTTTTGAGAGTAGGGACTGGTTTTTGTTGTTGTTGTTTGGGTTTGGGGGTGTCTTTTGGTGGGGTTGGTTTGGGGTTTTTCTCTTTTTTTTGCCTTTCTTTATATCTCCAGTGCTGAGGACAGTGCCTGGAGAATAGAAGATGCTTAATAAATGCTAGTTGATTGATTGATTGTCTTCAGGGACCTTATATTCTCCTGGAGGAACACTACACGGATTTAAGAAAGCAATTACATAGTATACAATCATTAATACAAAGTAATTTCATAGTTGCCTTTTCATGGTCAAATCACCAACTTCTTTTTATGTCTTTTTGGAGGGGGGAAGGCAGGGGCAAAGTGACTTTCCCAAGGTCACACAGCTAGTAAGTGTTATGTGTCTGAGGCTGGATTTGAACTCAAGTCCTCCTGACTCCAGAGCCAGTGCTCTATTCACTGTGCCACCTAGCTTCCCCAAAGCACCCCCTTCTTAAAGCAAAAATCAAGGACAATGAAAAGTTAGAAGTATTTTAGAAGAGATGCAAATGGTTTATAATTACATTAATTCCATTTCTATCTTCATGGAATATTATTGACAAAGGATTTCAGAACTGGAAAGAACCTCAAAGGTAAGCTAATATAGCTTTTACTGAGCAGAAACCTCTAACATACTACCTCCAATTGGTGACTTTCAATGATGGGGAATTCACTGTCTCCCAAAAGCCCATTTCATTTTTAGATAGCTAGAAATATTAGGGGGAAAGAAGTTTGATTTTTTTTTTCCTTCAATGGAGTTGTTTCTCTCTGTCATCTACCTCTTGTTTCTAGTTATGTATTCTGAAGTCAGTCCTTCAAAAATTACAGGACAGTTATGACTGTTTTCCAAAGTCTTCTCTCCTCTGCAAGTGAGCTGAAGGGAAAGTCAGGAGCTATTTGGTGGGGTGAGTGGTGGCAAAAGATGATGGAGAGTAAGCATTTATATAGTGCCTACTATGTGCCAGGCTCTGTGCTAGGCACTCTACAAATATCTGGTGTGATCCTCATAACAACTCTGTGAGGTAGGTGCTATTATTATCCCCAATTTACAGTAGAGAAAAGTGAGACAACCAGAAGTTGTGACTTGCCCAGGGTCACATAGATAGTAAGCATCTACTTTCCTTCAAATGATACTCAAATTGCATGGTTCTGAATCCACATTAGCTCTAATCTAGAAATACTCCAGTTTGTCAGTATTCTCTTTAAACTGTAATTCTCAGAAATAACCACTATATTCTAGTTGTGATCAAGCCAGGTAAACGGATCTATTTTAGAAAATTTATAAAGAAGACTCTGCTTCTTAATGAAGACTAAGATCTGTCTCATCTTTTTAAGTTGTCGTGTCATTCTCATATGGAACTTGCAATCCACTAAACCCCCCAGGACTTTTTCCTCATAAACTGTCATGTCTCCTCTATCCTGTTCTCATGCAGTTGATTTTTTTGCTTTATATTTATTCCCATTAAATTTAATCTTATTAGATTTGGCCCATCTTGCTGAAATTTTTCTGAATATCATTTCTGTCATCTAACATATTTGCTATCCTCCCGGCTTTGTACCATCTGAAATTTAATAAGCTATGCATTCATCTAGATCACTGATAAAAATGTTTAACAGAATAGGGCCAAGGATGGAGCCCTGTGGCATTCCATTATGGGCCTTGTGCCATGTTGACATAAATCCATTAATCACCATTTTGTGGATCTGGTTGCTTGACCATTTCCTGATCTACCCAACTGAACTATTGTCCAACTCACATCTATCTTGTCCATGAGAAATATGGGAAAAGTGATCCAAATTCTTTACCAAGATTTAGGTATATTACAGCAATCACCCAACTGATCAGGATAGTAACTCAATCCAATAAAAGGAAAATGAGATTAACTTGGCCATCTTTCCTTGATTAACTCATGTTATACTGGCTCATAATGATCACTGATTCTCTTCCTCTGCTTTCACAAACTATTTCTTTACTAATGTATTCTAAATTTTGCCGGGAATTAAAGTCAGTCCCAATGGCCTATATTTGATGGTTCCATGATTTTCCCATGAGAAAAAATTATATCTAACAAGTATTCATCTTTATTTAAACTACTCAATCAACTAGTCAACCTACTTACCACTAACCACTTCCCAAGAAAAATCAACATGAAAGCTGAAGTTTCTGGATGTGTGTATATGTATATATGTGTGTATATATGCATGTATGCATGCATATTAGAGTATCACATGTATTCATTACATGCATGCCATCCATTACATGGACTCCAATCCTAAGGCTAGGCAGAAACCACTTTGCCATAGTCAAGAAACCAGACTCACAGTTAGGATTACAAGAAAGGAACGTAAGTCAAAGTGGTAAGCAAAGGATAAAAAAAGGAACACAGAACAGTGAAAAGAGAGCTGGATTTGTAGTTAGGAGACTTGATTTAATTTTCCAGCTCTACCACCTATGAATTGCACCATTTGAGACAAATGACTTCACCCAGTGATATGCCAGTCTATGTTTAACAGTCAGCTGTATAGGTGAAAATGGGTTTATGACACTTTTAAGTTTAGTGTGCATTAATAATATTTCCTCTATCACTTTCTGAAGTCTAAGCAATGAACAAAAACAATAAATCAAGGCCTGATGAATAGCATTTGCCCATTTCTGAGATATACATGTTCCCATTAAAAATTTAATAATTGTTCTTTTTTGTAAGATGGCTCTAGCATATCCCTTACTTAACCTTCAGAATTTAGCTGTATCATCTGTATAATTCTTGTATGTCTAGACCTGACACATAATAGATGCTTAACAAATACTTGTTGATTGATTGCCCTGTAAAATGGGAATAATAGTCTGCTTAGTATTACTTCATAAGGTTGCTGAAAAAATAAGGTGAGATAATGGATGTAGTAAAAGGCTTTTTAAATATAAATCTCTTTATAAAATGTTACTATTGACTAAAGCGATGAACCTTCTCACCTCATACCTTTCTCTACACACACACACACACACACACACAATCTAAATGCAGCCCATACATTCATATCTTCTTATAAGCTGCACTCCACAGAATGTGCCTTGGGCACAATGTCTCAGCATCTCATGCTGGAGCAGACAACTCTCTAGGGCTTTGGGATAAAAAAAATACATCAATCAAGTTATTCTGTGGAAAGTGTGAAGAATATTAAAGTCTTAGAGTGGCCTAGTGGTCTGTTATTACCATCATCATGATAGTATAGTCTCCCAAAGAAGTTTTCATTTAGGGAACTATAAATTTGTTACAATTGCACCAGTTCCTTATTAAATATCAGAATGTGTGCTGATGCATGTGGCAAGTGCCATTTTTTTATTATTTTTAAAGAATAGAAGCCTTGAATTATTAAATTACTTTTGCTGTGCTAATCCAGAATGGAAAGAGATGAATAGGAAACAACATAAGGGTTTTATGATATGATGCTGAAAGCAGATGCTTACCAAAGACCTTTAGAATCTACTACATAGAGGAAATGTAATTGAGGCAAAAAAACCCCACCTACATTTGACCCTAATCACAACCCTATAGCCTAGGAATCATCTTGTGTTCAGTTCTCTCTACACACAAACAGAAGCCTACATGCCTCGCTTTGGCCCCAATGCAACATGTATGATGTCAAAGATGGATAGGCTGGAT
>CM053599.1:119433096-119455820 GCA_028646575.1 Pseudocheirus occidentalis | reverse complement strand
AAACATGAGAAAGAAATCATAAGGAACTTATCAAATTTGAATTAGTTACATGCCAATATGGAAAAACGATAATAGTAACTTATGAAACTTTTCTTAGTATGAGGATAGGTGAAGGGAATACAAATGGATATATATGTATACTTACACATATGTCTATATAGGAGGCTATATATGCATATGAATACATATCTGAGCATGTGTATATATGGGTATATAGAGGGCATAAGATCAATTGAATATGAAGGGATGATACTTTAAAAGGCAAATTCTGAGGTGGGAGAGGATTAGAATGAGAGGAGACAGGGAGAGACAAAATGGGGTTAATCATCCCATGTGGAAGAGGCAAGGGATAACTGTTACAACTTTACTTTCATTTATTCTCATTGAATCTGGCTTAGGGAAGAAATGTTATAAACTCAAAACTGGGCATCATGCCATACAAGAGAGTAGGAGGCATGGGGATGAAAGGCAGGATGATGGAGGGGAGGACAGGTTCTGGGGGAGGAATGCTGGATGCTCACACTTCAATAAAGGGACAGGGACAGGGTAGAGAACAGAACAAGGGGGAGGGACAGGAAGGAGGGACATATGATCACTGTCACAATATATCCACTATACAAGATGTCTTGTATAATCACACCTACACAGCTTGTATTGAATTGGTTGTCCTTCCAGTGAGGGTGGGTGACAAGGGAGGAACCGAAAGAATCTAGAATTTACAGCTCTGCAATACCTGCAACTAGGAATCAAGATGTACAGGGGCTGGGGTAGGGAGACCCTCCCTGCCCTACCATAAAGTTAGAGAGCAGACCAGGGGAGGGGCTTTACAGTGAGATTGCTGTTTTGGGGTTGGGGTAGGGGAAAGACGGGGAGAAAATGTGTAATTCAAAAATCTCATGAAAATGAATGATGTAAACAAGAAGAAGAAAAAAAGAAGGATATGACCTGCCTAATTAAGTAGAGCACAAAATACTACATAAGTGCAATGAGTAGCATAAGTCAAGTGTTGTGCAAGGTCTGATGGGAAAGAAAGATCATTATATAACAAAAGAATTAGAAAAGGCTTCCTGGAAAAGTTGAGCTTTAAAAGATGGATAAGAATTCAAAAGGTAAAGATGAAGTGAGAGACAAAAAGGCCTTCCAGGAATAAGGAGCAGGATGAGCAGAGTCAAGAAGGAAAGAAAGTGTGGAGCATGGACAGGGGGTGGAAAGTAATCTAATTTAACTAAATAAAACAAGATGTAGAGAAGAATAATGTGAGGTAAGGCTGGGAAGTAAAAGGACTTGAATAGCAGGCCAAAAAAATGAGTTTTGTTAGTAGCCTATAATTTAGCAAATGAAGGATTCTAAAAGGGAGAAATTTTCTGACTTGTTCATATGGATGCTTTGTTTACACTGTAGCATCCCCATCTGGGACTATTTCCCCACCTCCCACTCCCATTAGCAAGCCAGGTCCCTAGAGGGTTCCTAGAGCAGATTACTACTCTCAGGATTCCAGAGGTAACCCTAAGGTGCTGTTCTTAACACTGTTGCTCATGACCTCCCATCATTGCATTTCTTATTAACAGCAATTAATCAGGCTTCAATTAGCTTTTAGTAAAGGGTATTTACTAAGGAGGCATGGTAAAAAAAATAGCAAAAAAAAAACTTCATCATTACCACCACCACCCCCCAAAACTGAGGAACATTTTCACTCTTTCACACAAATATATACAGATTCCAGGGAAACAATGGTCTTAAGCTTATAATACAATGATAATATGATAAATGTGTAGAGCACACATCTGTCCAAAGAGTGATTTTTCACAACCCCTGGATATTGGAAGTCCTTTTTTCTAATACCAGACATTTTTCTATGGTACAAAGAGTCACAGTCTTTGAACGTGCTTCAGTCTTCAGGTATCTATTTTTCTATATCTGCCTTTGTTTAAGTTTGTCCAGCTTTGATGTCTCCTCTGGAATTGGTGTCTCCTATTAGTCTACTCTATCCAATAACATGATTGTTGGGGAGGTAGGGAGAGAAAGGAACTTTCTTCCCCACCCAAGAGTGATTCCCTCTCAAGGACTTGACTGGAACTCTTCTAACATGTGACTGGTCCATCACTTTTCATTTACTACTGGACTAAGTGATTTTTTATACACCCTCAAGAGGTATGACTTGATTCTTTTAGCCACTTACAAGACGTTCCATTTGTGGTTCAACTGCCTTCATTCAATGGCCCAAAGTCCTACAGTCTTTTCAATATGATTAAGAGTTTGGTTGTACACTGTGACGAAGTTATAGGGAAAATTCCTTAACACATAATTTATTTAATTGATTGATTAATTAGGATGATGATGGAATCTATCTTTATAATAATAAGATCAAAGATTAGAACTAGAAGTTACTTTAAAAGTTGGTCACACAGATAATGAGTGGCAGTACCAGGACTGAAACCCAGGTCCCGTGGCTCCAAATCTAATGTTGCCCCCCTAGTGAAGGAAGATAAGCCTAGAAACAGTGTGAAGGATTGTTTGAGGAGTGAGCTGGGATTAGAGATGAGAAGGTATATTAAGATACTATTGTAATATTTTAGTTTATATTAGAATGCAGTCATTTGGGGTTGTTCTTAGACATCTAAGAGGATGGATAGCAATGGGAATAGAGGTAAAGATGCAGATAAAAGATGCTGCAAAGATTGAATCATCAAGATTTATAAATCATAGAACTGTAGATTCACAATCTTTCAGAGTTGAAAAGAGTCAAGAGAGCACCTAGTTCAACACGACTGGAACTTCTTCTAATACTTCATAGTATCATAGACTCAGAGGCCATAGATTTAGAGCTAGAAGGGACTTTATAGACCACTGAGATCAGCCCCCTCATTTTATAGAGAGGTTAAGTGACTTGTTCAAGATGACACAACTTGTGTGTGTCCCTATCTGAAACTTGTCTGAAACAGGATTTGAACCCAGATCTTCCTGACTCCAAGTCAAATGCTTTATCCCCTACTCCATTCTGTCTTCCTAAAAAGCCATTATACATCCTTTTCTTGAAGACTCATAGTGACAATATGCCAGTCTCTTGAAGTAGATCATTACAATTTTGGATACCTCTAGTTGTTTAGAAGTTTTTCTTTATATTAAGCCTAAATTTGCTTCTCTGCAGTTTTCACCCATTGTGCCTGGTCTTGTTCTCTGTGATCAAGAGCATACTTAATACCTTTTCTACACATAGATTTTCAAATAGTTGAAGATCATTATCAAGTTCCCCCAAATCTTTTATTTATGATAAACAAGCCCAAATACCTTCACTCCATCTTGCCATAGCATAATCTTGAAATCCTTCAATTTCTCCATCACTTCAACCTAGACACTCCCCAGTTTCTCAGTGTCCTTCACCAAATACTGTACTCACACCTAAACATAGTTATCCAGACATAACCTGACTTATAGAACTATTACCTTCCTAGTCCTAGACACTTGGCCACTTCTGATTCAGCTAATGTATACACTATTGACTCAAAC
Source organism: Pseudocheirus occidentalis (assembly GCA_028646575.1). NCBI lineage: Eukaryota > Metazoa > Chordata > Mammalia > Diprotodontia > Pseudocheiridae > Pseudocheirus > Pseudocheirus occidentalis. The sequence continues at coordinate 119,452,313 of CM053599.1, read as the reverse complement.
AGTTCATATAGATCACTAACACTCTCATATGTTACACTCATATGCTTTAATTAAATTATTTATTTTTAGTTTTCAACAATCATTTCCATAAGTTTTTAATTTTTTCCTCCTCCCTCCCCAAGATGGCTTGCAATCAAAAATGTGAGTCATGTCCAGAGAAAGGACTATCAAGTAGGCATGCAGAACAAATTAGACTTTTCTTTTTTGTTTTGCTTTATTTTTTTTCTTTCTCATGGTTTTTTACCCATATGATTTTAAATGAATTGTCGTATAGCTAAACCTCCCCTCTGATACTTGTGAAGCTGATTTAACACATTTTTAATTAAATTTATGAAATTTCATCCTATTTGATTTGTCCCATAGTTGTAGCCCACAGAATACTTTCTTTATTCCGGTTCTGTCTTGCAGCATAATAGCTATCTCCTGCCAGCTGTGTGTCAGCAGCACATTTTATGCCATCTATACTTTTACCTATATAATTGACAAAAATGTTAAATAGCACAGGACCAAGGACAGATCTAAAGAACACACATTAGAGACCTTCCTTGAAACTGACATTGATATATTACTGATTACTTTTTGGTTCTTGTCATTGAGCCATTTCTAAATCCAGCTAACTACACCATCACATGACCCACATGGCCCCTTGTCCACACAAGATATCTTGAAAGACTTTTTTAAATGTTTTGCTGAAATCTAGGGAAAGAACTTACTGAAGAATTCCCCTTATCTACCATTCAAGTAACACTGAGAAAAAACGAAAAAGCTGATTCAGTAGGCATTTTTTCTCTTTTTTTTTCTTCAAACATGTGATTTCAATGTTATAAGGAAACATTCAGACAAGACACTTCTATGCAACTGATAGTCCTGGAGAGTTCCTTAGGAGCACTGACTTGTGCCCACAGTCCCATAATCAATAAGTATCAGACAGTTTTCTTGCCTTTGAGATCATTTCCTGACCCATTACTCAATGCTGCTTCTCTATCAATAAACATTTAAGCACTTCATATATGCCAGACACTCTGCTAAGACATAGATGATGAAGGCTTGCAGATTCTTGATGATTACCTCTTCCCTTTCTAAATGCTTATAACCAATTCTTTCTAGAATTTTGTCATAAATCATATTCAGGATCCCTGGACTATATTTTTTTTAGATTCCAATATCTTCCACCTTTTTGAAATTCAGACATTTTCCTCTCTCTAGGTCTGTAGTGTTTCTTTAGCTCTCCATGATCTTTCAGAGATCACTAACATTGACATTCACCAGTTCTTTCAATAGTGGAGATATAGTTCATCTGGGCCAAGTCACTTGAACTCATTGAGGCAAGCTAAGTGCTCTCTTCCTACCTCCCTCCTTATATTGGATTTCAACTTACTATTAACCATTTTATTCCATCATTTCCAGTCCAAGGATTGTTCTCCTTGGCAGAGAAAAACAGAAACAAAATAGGAATTGGTTAGTTCTGCTTTCTCTCAATAGTCCATTATCATCATCTCATCCTCTGTGAACAATGGTTCTATCTCTTCTTTGATCATCTTTTTTCCCCAACATAGCTCAAAAAGCCCTTTTATTATATTCACTATTCACTGCCAGCTTCAGCTCTTTTTAAGCTTTAGCAATTCTGGCACCACTCTCTCAGGAAGATACCACTCTTTTGTATTCCTTCTCTGTGATCTGCCTTAGCTTCTATCTTCTTTTCATGTTTCTAAAAACTCTAAATTGGTTAATGGGTCCCCTATGTATGCACATTGTTCTCTTGATGGAATTCCCTCCTTTCTTTCCCACTGGAATTGTTTTATTTTTTGTGTCTTCAGAATGTCATTCTTAAAAATCTCTCATGCCTCTCTGCCTCATTTCCCCTATATAATTTTAGGTCATGGGATCATACCTATACTTTCTCTATATCCTTTGAATTCATCTCCCAAGAACTAGGGCATATATCAGATCATGCTTGTATTTCTTCTTTTAATCAAATATTCTGAGGTATCATAGTAACCACACACACACACACACACACACACACACACACACACACACACACACACACACACTCTCACACTGCAACCCCTGCAAGATTCCATTTGTTCCTACTTCAACAAATAATTCATCCTTGTTGACCAGAATCAAGTAAAAACAGTGGTTTGATGTCTCATTTCCACTACCCTTTGAATGATGGAATCATTTTTAAATTAAGCCAAGAATTTATTAGCTGTTCTGATTTTAGGAGAGGGAGGGAAGGAAGGGGAAGAACAGATGGAAAGAGAGAGGGAGAGAGAGAGAGAGAGAAAGAGAGAGAGAGAGAGAGAGAGAGAAATCCAGAAGTCTGGATAATTGCAAAATTAGCTCTAGCAGATGTCCAACTTCCATATCATGCATTTGTGTTAAGTTACTGATCTATTTCTCAAACTGCTCATCTATTTCCTTCTTCTGTTCAGGTAATCTATAGTACCTATGACAAGATTGTATCTATTTCTCCCTCAATTGATCTTCACCCAATTGTTCTCTACCATGCTTTTCCCCCTCTTAATCCTGGATTATATCAATCATATTTTCTTAATGTGCCATATTATTGTCTCCCCAGCTTTTCTGTTCCCTTTGAACAATGCATACTCTCCCAAAGCCATATTTCAGTTACAAGTCTCTAAGATCTTAAAAAGGTTTGTGGAAAAAGTCGTATTTCACTGAATTGATGCTGTGTTCCACTCCATCTCTGCAGTCATCATCCACTTTAGGCCCACTTATCCTTTCCAATTCCTCTGTGCCACTGGAGATTCTAGCTGCCTGTTCTCACCAAGCTGCTGCCGCCATCTGCTGGAGCTGTCATCTGCTATTTCAGTGTCTTCTTCCTCGGCGTAGTGGTGTCTGTCACTCTTATCAGACTGCCCTAGGACAACAAGCCTCAGGAGCTAGCCAACATACTTTCAGCTCCTTTATTTTTTTTAAAGGCTATACTGCACCTGGATAACAGAAAAATAGGTCTATGTACCTCCTTTTCACTAAAAAAAAAATTCCTACTTCTCACTCCTATTTGTGTCAAGGTAGGTAAATTCCATTCATCTCTTCCTTGCTCTAGGGTATAAAGCTTTGTGCTTACTCAGTCCACAATTCCTGCTAAATCTTTCTAAGGCTAGAGATAAACATGTATACCAATCAGGAGAGCTTGGTCTGACATTTACTTGCTATGTGACCTTGGACAAAACATTCCATCTCTTTGAGTACATGGGTTTTTGTATCTATAAAATGAAAGGGTTGGATTAGGCAATCTGTAAGATCCCTTATGCCTTTAACATCTACCATTCTCCTACATGTATATTGATCCTGAAGTGGAAGCATGTATTTCTTATAAATTCATGGATTTTTTTCACCACTGAAGTTATCCTCTACAACTGAGTAATGGTAAAAACTTGTCAATGAAGGGCAGTCTTAAATGTATTTTCTCCAACTATTATCTAACAAAAGCAAGGATCCCGAAGATGAGACCATTAGGGAAAAAGACAAAGAGTAAGAAAGCCTTAATAAGCATTTTATAAATGTTAGTTGAGTGAATGACAATCCTTTATTGTTGCAAAGTCAACAGCAAAAAAAAAAAGATACCAAGGACATTACTGAAGCATGAAGACTATGGGGACTCCAAAAGAATGAAACGTTAAGAAATTAAAATAAATAGAAAGTATCCATATGTTACTACAGCACTCTCTAGCATCTTCTCCCCCTAATGAGAAACTTTTCACCAGGGAATTTATACCCATTTGTGATACCATGTCTCTGTTATACATTTGAGTGTGGCAAGACCACATAACTTGACTTCAGCATTTGAATGAACAGAAAAAAAAGTAATAGAAAGAAAAGAATTCTACATCTATTTTGCAGCTTTAGTGACTCTTCAGAAATGTTGTTGGAATAATCAACCACATATAGCTCTAACTCATGTTTCTAGTACAACCCCATGAATAGAAAGATAGAACATGAAGGCAATCTGTGTTCAACAGGTAACTGGTGTAGGTCTGTAATTATTGCAGTGGAAGCTGAAGTTAGGACTCGTGGGATTTTGACAAAGCTTTTACCAGTATCAAGAAGTACTTCCCTGCAATGGTCCTGCCAAACAAATGCAGATTCTTGCTCATTTAGCATGGAAAAAAATAGTTGTTTTTGACAAGTTATGCCAAATAGCCTGGCATGTGCTACATTTCTTTATGCTCTTTTTAATATCAGAATGGATTCCAGGAAATTAGACATAATTTCTAGAAATATTTTCATGTGACCAGTTTCTAGATATGCCATTATAACTAGGCCAAGGGACCATGATGACTCTCTTTTGGAATAATAACATAATATTGTCACAAAAGGCATCTTTCATGAGCCAATAACTGATAGCAATGGCCTTTGAATAGTTTGAATTCTTGAGGTGTTTTCTTCTCTGGATGTTCTCTCCATGTGCATTCCAAGAGATGATCTAATATGCTGTTCCAAACACTCAATTAAGCTCTTTGGTCATCCTGAAGAGTTAGGTTAGAAAAATTTGGGTCTTCTCATATAAAAACTTCTAATATAGTAGGGATAACATAATCTAGGATCTGCATTGGGAAATCAGCAATCACTACTTATATTATCATACAAATACCATAATAGATAGGATGCACATTAGAAAGAGATTGGAAAGAGCACTGGACTTGTTATCAGGGGAAATGAAATAAATTACTCAATTCACCCTTTGCTAAGCATGTGACCAGGGGAAGCCATTTCACTTCTGAGCCTCACTTTCTTCATACATAAAACAGGCATAGTAATACTTAACCTATCTATCACATAATATTACTATGTGTGAGGCAAGAACTTCATCAATCTTTAGGTATTCTACAACACAATTTAGAGGCCATTTGCTTTGTTTCTTTGTTTTTGTGGACATGTGGATTCATTGGTGTAGGGAATTCCCAATGATAAACTCCAATGCAGAATGCTACTTATTCTATGAATGACAGCCTTAAGAGTAGTTTGAAAAATATTAAAATTATTATTGTATCAATAAGAGTGCTTAGGGCAACATAAGCCTACTTTGTGACACAGCATGGTGGTGGAGAAAAGAAGATCTGTGTTAAGTCCTACTTCTGATACATGCTGACTCTGTTACCATGACCAAGATAGTTAATTTCTCAATTTCATGGATAACTCTCTAAGAGTATTAAGGTTATTGATCTGCATCAGTGGAAGGTGTTCTACTCTCAGAATTCCCTTCTCCAATGAAATCACAGATCTGGATCGGAAAAGCAAACAAAAACTCCTCTGCTTAGAAAATAGACTTATAAAAGTCTTGGGTCCAGTATAGAATCCCCAAATTTCAGAGATGGATAGCACATTAGAGGCCATCTAATTGAATTGTTACCCAAAAAAGAATTAATCGCCTCTATGATACAGTCAACAAATGGTCTTGTAGCCTTTATTTAAAGATCTCCAAAGAAGAGGAATTCACTACTACCAAAGCAATCAAAAGCATTTTTTACTATCTTCAATAATTACAATAGTTTTTCTTACAGTAGTCTAAATTTGCCTCTTTATAAAATCCACTGATTGTTTCTGGCTCTGCCCTCTGGGATCAAGCAGAAAGAGATGAATTCCACCTTTATGAAAAGAGCCTTCAAATACTTGACAACTGCTATGGTCCCTACCTCCTCAACCAAGTCTTCTTTTCTTCAGGCTAAATAGCCCTTCTTCCTTCAACCAATTGTCATATGGCATGAGGTTCCTTTATTATCCTGGTTACCCTTTTCTAGTTACCCTCTAATATCCAATTATCATTGTAATCATAAAGGCTCAGTTTTAGAGGTGATTATGGAATTTCTTGAATCCAATAAAAGTGCTTCTTTGTCTGTTTATGTTGTTCTGTTCCAAAGGCAACATTATTCAAGTAATTGGTGCCTCAGTGCCATTTGGCATGTTGTGGCTAACCACAGCTCTGGAATCATAAAGGAAAGCATCAGAGGTCTAAAGTTGTATAGTTAATGTACATCATAATGTACTAACATATTCAGACAACAGTATGTAATAACTGTCTGCCATTCTAGAAAGCATCCTCATGCTTCACTAAATCATCTGGTCAATGCCTCTTACATTTTAAACATGAGGCCCAGAGATGTGAAAGGATCTCACCAAAAGTCACATAGATTTTAATCAACAAGGGTGTGATTCATACCCTCTAACTCCAAATTCAGTTTCTTTGCTACCTCAGGGTATAACATAGATTGACTTTTCCTTGAGGTAAGGGACCACATTTTATTTATTTACCTTTATATTTCTCATAGTGCCCAACACAGAGCTTTCCACTTACTAAATACTCCATAAATGTGTATTGAATAAATTAGCGAATGCCATGCAATGCCCTTTCCACTGATAAACATAATTTTACTTTCTTTTCCAATTTATACATCCTCCTTCCTGCCCAACCATTCTGTTCTCCACTCAGCATCTGAAATTTCTATACCTATATTGCCAAGTATCAAGGACTATATGTCTTCATGTAATTTTAGAAATGTAAGAAAACTTAGAATTTTCTAGGACAAATATCTCTGGAAACTGAAGCCTGGAGAAATGAACCATTAGCTGAAATCACTGATTTTCAGGAGCAGAATGAAGACTAGAGTCTTGTTATCCAAACTCTAAGCCCACTCTAGCATCATATGTCTATGCATTTTTAAAGATCTCTCATATATCTAGATCTATATCTATCTATATCTACATATATATATATATATATATATATATATATATATATATATATGTATTCCACAAAAACATATGTAATAGCATTTTGTTTGGAGTGCTAACAGGCCAGTGCCCTATTAATTAGGTTTGATGTTAGGATGAAATAAGGCATTCATAGGTCATTAAACAACTACCAAAAGAAGGTTTATTCAGCCTTAACATATCAAGGATATGCAATAAGGATACACTGGCAAGTAATTTCTACGTATGTTTGGCTCCCTTTCTAGTAAGTGGTACCTTTTATGAGCTTGGGTGACCAGGAATCCAGACTATCATAGCCAGAACATGTGTCAAGGAAGGTATAATTTGAGCCTTGCCCCATTCCCAAGCTGATGAAGTCCTGATTCTTTTACCTTTTTGTAACCTATGTTGCATGAATGGGAACGGGGAATCCCAGTAGATATTACTGCTATCACAACCTTAATGTCAACGAAGTGCTTACAAATTATCTCATTTGATCCTTACAAAATCCCTGGGTGACAGGTACTCTAATTATCACCCCACTTTTTTAAGATTAACTGGCAGAAACGCAGAGAAATTATGTGAATTGACCTTACTAACATAGGTATAAAATACCAAGGGCAGGCGTTCAACCCAGGTCTGCTGATTTCAGTTCCAGCATTCTTTCTAACATAACATGCTCTCTCAGATATGATATTTGTTGACTCGAAATTACAGAACCTCCCAACTGGAAAGGAAATTAGAGACCTTTTAGTCTGAGCTGAATTAGAATACACTCCAACAACACACCTGGAATAGTGAATCAGTTTTTTGTCTGAAGACTTCATTGGTGGGAAACTCATTACCTCCAAGGTAGTACATTCCAAACTTGGACAGCTCTAACGGCTAGGAAGCTTTCCATTAAAGCAAGTTCAGATCTGGCCCCTCTGTAGCTGCTCTAAAGCTAGGTGCACATTGGAACCAAAAAAGTCTAATCCCTCTTCTACATAACAGCCCTTCAAATGTTTATTAAATCCAAGCAGAAATCAACAGCAGCATCGATCAATGCACTGGAAAGCACTAAAGGGATGATAACAACCTCATGTCTTTAGACCTTATTGGTAAATGGAAAGAATGTATGATTTACAATCTGGAGCTCAGAAAATATTTGTAGCATCCCCAGGTCAATGGAGAGGTATATGGAAGGTAGCAGTAGGCTGCAAAATATATTGCTAATGAGTAATTAATTAGGAAGGAAAAGCAGCATAAACGATATCAAAGAAATGTACAAATAGAAAAGAAATAGAAAAGTTTAATGAGTGTGACAAATATTTGGATATAACTTTCATGGATATGAATACTGTATGAATAAAAGGCATACATAGAAACAAATGTAATTATAATGGACATTAAAGATTTGTGTACATTACCAAGTTACCCAACTGTCTCCATTACTCACATACCTGAAGAAATGAATATTAAGCAAGACCTATCCTGGTGTTACCGGAGAAGGAAATGGCAAACCACCCTAGTATCTTTACCAAGAAAACCTTATATAGTGTTGTTCCAACTCAAAAAGAGTTGAAGTCACTGAATGACTGAATGACAGCAGCTTGGTGGTGTTACTTTTCTATGTTTGTCTCTAATGAACCTAAAGAGTGTATTCATGGAAATTACTTTGTAAACTACAGCAAGTTACAGGAAAATGCTTTTTTATCAAATAAGATGAAGTTTTTACATCATTTATACAAATTTCAGTTTCTACATTATCTTCTTCACACTCCTCATATGCAGAGGGCAACGAGAAATTGAAAGTACAGAGATTAATTTAGGTAACAATTACCACAATTCACAATTGCATTAGCACCTTTTAAGGTTCATTGTTCTGTGGAAATTTTAATGATACATTCCTGAGTGAATAAAAGCAGAAGATGATTAGAAATAAAATTGTTTCTATGTATGCTGACAGCACTGCTGAGTGTAATTATACATTGCTGAGGCGACCTGTTTGGAGTTTACTCCATAATTTTATGTAAATTTTAAATAACTTCATGTGTGTTTTCCCCCCCAGGTTAAATGCTAATGCGTGTTATTGCAACACAGAGAATGTTGCAGGGTTACTAATGGACATATGCTGCCAATGAAAGAGCCAGTCTCAGAAAATAGCTACACGCACTTCAAAATGAGAGAGCACAGGACTTAGGAATCAAGAAAATTTCAGTTCAAATCCTGACTAGCACATTACTTTATGTGTGATTCAAGGTGAGTCATTTAACTTTACTGTGCCTTGGTTTCCTCATTTGTAAAGCAAGGGGATTGCAACTCAAAGGTCTCTTCTAGCTCCAAATCTGTGGCCTCATGATCTTATCTCCTTTCTTCTTGTCTTATTTTTTGGATCCCATCTTTCATAGAAGATCTTTTACCAGTTCCCTCAGAAACTAATGCCTTTTTCTTTCAGAGTACCTCCATATACTTAAAATATCTTGCATATGTCTAACTATTTACACTCTGTCTCTTCCACTAAAATGTACACTTACTGAAGGCAGGGACCTTCCCCACACCCATCATTGTATCCCTAGCACTTAGCCCAGTGTCTGACACATAATAAGATCTTAACTAATCCTTGATGACTGACAGTTCTGCTAACTAAGGCAACCAGAGACAAGCAATTCCCTTAACCATCATTTTGACCTCCATGATGCAGGTTTATATCCCCTGCAGATGTATGGAATAAAACCTATAGGAAGTGATAAAACTTAAGATAAGAAAAACTATTAAGGGGCGGCTAGGTGGCGCAGTGAATAGAGCACCAGCCCCGGAGTCAGGAGTACCTGAGTTCAAATCCGGCCTTAGACACTTAACACAAAAAACTAGCCGTGTGACCTTGGGCAAGTCACTTAACCCCAACTGCCCTCCAAAAAGCAAAAAAAAAAAAAAAAAGATAGAAGAAAAACAAACTAATAAAAAAAGAAAAACTATTAAGCAAAATAAATTTAATATGCAATTCCAAATGAATTAACATACCTAACTCCCATCTCCCTATCTCACCAACTATAAATAAAAGAAACAGTAGTTAGAACTTAGCATAGTGCGTGGTATGAAGCAGATGCTTAAGTCCTTGTTGATTTGACTTAATAAATGCTTGGTGTCTAGGTGGTGCTATGAATGGAGCACCTGACCTGGAGTTCAGAAGGCCTGAGTTCAGTTCCAACTCCAAATATTAGCTGTTTTGCTATGTGACCCTGGGTAAGTCAGTTAACTTCTGTCTGCCTCAGTTTTTTCATAAGTAAAATGGAGATAATAATAGGACTTATCTCCCTGGGTTTTTGTAAAGACAAACTGAGGTAATATTTAGAAAGTGCTACATGAATGCTATTTATTATTATTATTATTATTATTGAAACTAGGAGATATTATTCATATGGTTGCCTCAATCAATTATAGGTAGTTTGGGAAATTTATAATTTCCACAGAAAATAACGACAAGCCATTGATGCTTTCAACAATAGTCCTTTATGCAGTACATTTTAATATATAAGTGAAAGCTTTTCATTTAACTTTAGCTATCTGGAGTCATGAAAAGGCCAACAAGAGAATAGGAGCAAGGATCTTTGGAGATCACAGTCACTGGAGAGGATGAGGACCAATCATATCTCTAGAAGGGCAAGATATATCCGAGAAAAGGGGTAAGGTGAGTTTCAGGAAAGGGAGTGCTAATCCTGCAGGTTGGAGTCCTCCTGATATAAGTATAAACATACATAAGGAGATATCTTACGAAGCCTGGATGCCCAAGGAATGCCAAGTGATCACCACTCACCCAAAAACACTTTCCACAGCCCACACAGCAGTGGCACTACTCATCACTGCAGATGAGGTCAGAAATTTTAGAAGGTGATTAGAAGGCATTGGGGATATGTCATTCAGACAAGTCTGATTGGTTTGCCACCTCTGAAATCAAGGGCAGGGTAGTACCGAGGAAAAATCAGAGTAAAGCACAGAAAGGTCTTAAGAATAAGAGGTCACATAAAAGGAGGGTGAGCAAGGAAGACGATGACACATATTTAGAGGAGGGAGAACCTATCATGGAAAAGGCTCCGTAGAGAAAACTAAGGCTTTGTATTATTTTGGCAGACAGATGTTCTCTCTTTCTACACATTTAGATAAACAACAAAATCATACAAAATAGTAGGGGTGTGCATATGGAATGTGTGCCTACATAACTAATTTTAAGATGAGTAATCCATTGAATTTCCTTGCCAAAATAATTCTTAAAGGTTTGGCTTTTTCTCAAGGAATTCAAACAAAAGAGAATCCTTGGTTTTTCTTTTGTTTTGTTTCAAGGTTCAACAAAGGTGAAATTTAAGGTCAAAGTTTGGAATCAGTTAAAGTGACTGTTAGTACACAAGTCAGGTCCTTAAAATGGTTGATCAGTCAAAGTTGGTTGCTTGGCTGGTTCCTTAGGTATAGTTAGCTATGTTCCTACCCACTGCCTTACACCAGCTGTACTTAACGTGGTTGGTGTTTCTTGCTTTGTCTCTGATGCTGAAGAAGGAAGCCTTGATTTGTATAACAAAATGTGGTCTAAGCCTGGCATCAAATCCTATAATAACTCTGGTATCTGGCTCCCAAATCCAAATAATCCAGGTTCTTTAAAAAACACATTATAGTATGGCTGGTAGTCAATTTCAGACCATTAAAATTAAATTGGCCTTACTACCTTCCCTTCTTTTGCAGCTTCATTTTTACCTTCTGTGATCTGGGTTCTATTGGCTTAATGGGGTTGAGAAGGCAACATGGAACAATGGAAAGAATACCAGAAATAAGAAACAAGAACAACATTTTCTGAGGGTCAGGATAACTGGGTTCCTGTCCCACTTCTGACTGTCAGTACCTGTGTGACCTTAGGCAACTCACTTAACCTGACTGGGCCACAATTTCACCATCTGTAAAAAGAGGGAGTTGGACTATTTGGTCTCTAAGATGAGACACCTTCCAGCTCTAGATCTTTGAGCTGATCCTGCAATCCTATGATCTCATTTGGAGACCATTACGGGTGCCTCATTGGACTGGTATTTGATAGCCTTTACAATCCATCATGGAATCACTCTAGAGTGGGATAGGCCATCTTTATTTAGCTTTATCTTTCCTCTAGAGGTCCACTTACTGGATGTATCCAGTCATGACACAGAGCATGTAACCCTCCCCCACTTTCCAGCTTTTCTTTACGTGCCGTCTTCCCATATTAGAATGTAAACTCCTTGAGGACAGGAGCTCTCTAGCATGCTTTTTATTTGTATCAAATAAACATAGCACAGTGTCTGGTACACAGCAAGTAAATAAAAATGCTTTATCTATTTATTTGTATAATATAAGTAATTTCTCAGCATTCTTTTGACATTCAACAAAATAAGAGAATTAGTGTATAGGTCTTTGGAACAAGTAAAAATTTTAAGTAAATTAGTTAGTTCCCTGAAAAGTTAGCCATTATAGGAGTGAATCATTATCATTGTCAAGAACAAAATTTATATTCCTTAAATGGAGATCTAATCATATCATCCCCCTACTCAAAAATCTCCCTTTACCTAAAGTTCACCACAGCCGAGGTTCCACTTACCTATCCATTGTTATTTCATATTTTCCCCTTCACACACTCCTCATTCTTGTCAGACTGGCCTGCTAACTATTCCCCGTTTTCTACCTCCATATATTTGCACAAGTAGGCCCTTATGTCTAGAATGTACTCTCACAACACCTCTGCCTTATTCCTAAAATTCTTCAAAACACAACCAAGGAGTCATCTCCTACTATTTCATGATCCTTAAGATGTTAGCTCTGTGTTCCCTCTTGAAATTATTTTGTGTTTCTTTGCATATACTTTGGGGGCAGCCAGGTGGCTCAGTGAATAGAGCACTGGCCCTGGAGTCAGGAGGACCTGAATTCAAATCCAGCCTCAGACACTTAACACAAAACTAGCTGTGTGACCTTGGGCAAGTCACTTAACCCCAATTTCCCTGCCTTCCCCACTTCAAAAAGCAAAAAAAAAGAAAAGAAAATGCAAATCTTTGTACATACTTTGTATTTACTTCCTTATGTATCTCTCCTCCCACACTTGATTCTCACCATGCCTGGCCTGGAGGCAGGAAGATATGAGTTCAAATCTTGCTCCAAATAGTTAGTAGCTGTGTGACCCTGAGCAAGTCACTTAACTTCCATTTGCCTCAATTTTCTTATCTGTAAAATTGGGACGATGACAATACCTACCTCGCAGAGTTGTCATGAGGATCAAAGGAGCTGATGATTGTAGTGCTTAGCACAGTGCCTCGCATATATATATATATAATCAGTGATATGTAAATGTTAACTAATATTATTATTAAGGGAAGGAACTGTTCCATTTTTGTTTTTCTATCACTAGGTACAGCACTGTGCACATAGTAGGTATGTAATGTATATTGCTGAATTGAATTGAATCCATTTTTTGTTGTTTGGTCATGTCTGACTCTTTGTGACCCCATTTGGGGATACTGTGAAGTACACAAATATACTTGAGAAACAAAGATACTAGAGTGGTTTGCATTTCCTTCTCCAGCTCATTTTATAGATGAGGAACCAGAGAAATACAGGATCAAGTGACTTGCCCAGGGTCACACAGCTAGTAAGTGTCTGATTTGTGCAGATTTGAACTCAGAAAGATGAGTTGGCATCTTCAGACCTGGCATTCTATCCACTGCTTCCCCTAGCTGTCCTGAAACCTATTAATTGTAAGCCTATTATTTCCTGGGCTCTGTGCTAGGCCCTGGACATAGAAAGATGTCTCAGATACCCTCCCTGCCATTAATGAATTTGCTATCTAGCTGGGAAAACTACACATAGAAAATGATATCAAGACTAATGTGAAAATCTATTTAATAAGAATGTATATGTAGAGCCTATATTGGATTATAGACGATCTTGGGGAAGGGAGAAGGGAGGGAGGTAGAGAAAATTTGAAACTTATGGAAGTGAATGTTGAAAACTAAAAATTAATTAATTAGTTTTGAAAAAGAAAGTGATATCAAAGTATTCAAATTACGTCACTTAAACCACATCCTAAGTTCCCTATTGCTTTTCCATGGTCACGCTTTAAGAAGCGTGACAGAGTGGAAAAGTCAGTGGACGTAGAGTTGAGACAAACTCAGTCTAGAACCTGCCACAGCCATGTACTAGCAGTGTGACCTTGGGCACATTGTTTGACTTCTCCACACTCATCTACAATAGGGGGATTGGAGTATGGCAGCCAACTTGATGGCCTAGAAAATCCCTTCCAGTTCTCAATCTATACTTCTGTGAACCCAGATGAAGCCTTCTCTTCTCCTCCCATATCTCTCCTCTTTCTCCCTTCTATGCCAAACGTGCTGACACCACCTGTTCTTCAGCTACTGAAAAAAACCATGCTTCAGAGCTCATTTCCTCCATGGCAAGTTTTGCCAACTTTATCCCAGTTTCACAAACACATATACAGAGATGTCACATGCAGTGATAACATGGCCTAGACGAAGATAAAACAGAAGCCAATTGCGGATGCAGTTTAAAACATGGCACCGCTTCTGTGGCTCAGATAGCAGATGTCAAATCTGAATATATAGTGACACATAGCAGAAGACAACTGCTGTTGAGAATTTAGAAACTACAAATATCTACTTGAATCAAATCCCAAACAACTCACCATGCTAAGGAAATATTAAATATAGAACTACATTCAATCCTTCCAGTGTCTCTCTCCATAGTTGTGGGCATTATAGGTATTCCTTCACATAGAATATCATCATAATTATCCAAAGATAAATGTTAATCATCCAGAGATACATGGAGCTTTCTTGGGGTGCCAGATAAAGTTAGCTCAAATGATATAATCTCTGGGTTTGAAATTCAAATCAAGGATCTAAAATTTCTTCAACTATTCTTAAAATATATTTACATACAGCCATAGTAGTTGGTCAGGACATCCTATAATTAAATTCAAAAGTTTATTTCAGGAGATTACAAGATTTATAATTGTAATTTATAAATATAATTATATATTATAATTATTAAAGATTTTAAATAACATCTACCACAGAAATTCTTCATAATTCTTGTTTTGTGGACCTTTTGGACAATATGGTAAAGTTCTATGGGCCCCATATTAAGAATCCCTGATTCTAGTACTACCTTTCATTTCGCAGTTGAGGAACCTGGGGCTAAGGAAAGTTAGGCAACGTATGCAAAGTTTCAGACGTATTAAATGGTAGAACTTGAATTTGAACCCGAGGTTTATGGAAAAAAATTTCATTTCCTGACGACAGACTTAATATACTCCTAATCCTGGGCAGCTAATTCTCAAATGTGTAAAGGAGACAAAACAAGAGAATGTGAATGTCTCAGTACTATTTATCACCACTACTAAGAAAACAACTCAAAGTAGAGTTTGAAACTACTAAAAAAACAACTCAGAGTAGCCCTACTACTCAAGGTCAATAAGTCTTCTTCGTACATGATGCATAATATGTTAATTTCATTAATAAACAGTTTGGGGATCGAAATATTTATTAGGGTGTGAAGGCATAAAACAAGCAATCAACCAAATCCCTTATTTTCCACTTTCTTATATAATCAAATGCCTAGAAAAGATTTTAGCTTCCATTGCATTGCACTCAACCATCCTTGAGAGAAGAGTCTAGCACATTCTGTAAGAGTTCTGAGATAAACAATTGTGTAACTATTTTAAACTAATATATTTTCCTCAAATATATTTAAGAGGTTTGGAAGGGAAGAGACTTCTATTTAAGAGACTAATTTTGAAGAAGAGTCTCTTTTAAGATGCACATTTGAAAATGTAGACTTCAGAAAAGAATGCCTCACCTCCCTGTCCATTTTCATTTTAAAGCCCTCTTGACCAGATTGCCAAGTGTCCAGCCTATTGTATTCCCAACTAAGAGACAGTCATTCCAGCACTTTAAGCTGAAGTATTGAAAATCATATCTATTTCAATGGCAAAATCAAAGAAATATGGAGATGAAAGGGACCTCAGAACCACCTGGACTACATACCTACCTAATACAGGAATCTGCTCTACAAAATCCTTGCTGTTTAGTCACTCAGTTATGGCTAATAAACCAAGAACCAAACAACCTAATGTATCTTGCTTTCTTCAATTACTTTTAGTCTATGAACATATTTAAAGGTGGTTTCTCCTTGTTCCCATAGGACAATAAAGAAATCTTGAAAGTATATTTTTAAAAATGTGATTGATCCAGTGCTATTTTTATACTCCCAAACTAAATTACATAAGGTATTAAAAAGTTATACATGCTATTGAGTTTAAATTTTTCCTCATAGAATCATTGACATGTAGGGAGACAGATACACTCATTAGGCCAGTAGGGTGCCATCTTGTAAACACAAATGATATCTTAGTAAATGATATTTTCTTCTATTTAATTCAAGAGGATGACTTAGTCAATGGGAGAAAAGAGAGCATAATGTTCCATAAATATTTTAAATTGTATTTATTATTAAAAGTTTTCTCACTTTAAATTAAAAATAAAATAGAGACGGTGAATATTTGATTACCAAAGAGAAAATATATTGAGTAAAATACTCTTAAGATAGGGTTTTTAAGGGAACACAATGCGATCCTATTTGCTAAAAGTGAGTCAGAAAAAAAAGATCTCTATATAAAAATGGATTTTCCCTAAAATATCACCAATTTGCCCTAAGAATTTCACTTCAGGAAGCTCATAGTCTATTTTAATAATGAACAAAGGGCAAACATGTCACTGTTCTTCCTTTTCCCCTTTCATAATAAACTTAAATACATAAAATCTCAATTTAAAATTATGTAACAAATTTAAAGCATTGTTCTTACCAGGCACTGTTAATTTCATAAAGCCAGGATTTGTTTAAAAAACTGTTAAAATCATATTTCACAGTGGCTACCTAATGAAGAAAACTTTTTTAAAAGGGTGAAATCTACATGTTTGAAATTTTAATAAGCAAGAATTATACTCCCTTACTCTAATGGGTATGTGATATCATCAATGTAGGTATTCTTGCTAATAGTTCAGATTAGAGTTCAACAATGCTTGCCCATCCTGGGGAACTCTCATCCATGTGTTCCCATAAATTCACTGCCAATAGAATGGTCCACCGAATACATTATTGATCTTCCTCATTTTCTTAATTTCAATTCAGTCATTTTTCAGTTGTTTCCCACTCTCTGTGACCCAACTTGAGGTTTTCCTAGCAAAGATACTGGAGCAGTTTGCCATTTCCTTCTCCAGATCATTTTACATATTAGAAAACTGAGGCAAACTGGGTTAAGTGACTTGCCCGGGATAACAGTGTCTGAGGTCAGATCTGAAATCAGGAAAATGAACCTGGGCCCAGTACTCTATCCACTGTGCGCTCACCAGCACCATGTTCTCTTTATAGCAAGAAAACACCAAAGGAGAATGTAAGCAATCAGGTTAAGAGAATTTCAGAATCAGAAGGATCCTCAGAGTCCACCTAATCTAATAAACCCTGAAAAAGACACCTTTCTTTAATATAACTAAATGATCAGTAGACTTTTACTTAAAGATCCCCAGAGTAAAAACTTGCTGCCATCTGAAGTCATTCTTTCCATTTTGGGATAGCTTTAATTGTTAAAATGTGTTTTCCTTCTATTAAGCCTAAATTTTCTTTTTTCACAATTTCTACTCTCTGCTTCTTGCCATTTCCTATGGGGCCAAAGAAAACAAAACTAATCCCTCTTCCAAGTAACAGCTTTTCAAATACCTGAAGACAGCTATTGTGCATCCTATAAATCTTTTTTCCCCTCCAGGCTAAACATTTCTAGTTTCTTCAACTCACTTTCACAGAGCATGAACTTGTGAGCTATCACTATCCTGCATGTGTTCTTCTGAAAGTTACCTAGCTTATTGAGATCCTTCTAAAATATGGAATAATTAGCCAGTTAAAACCTGAACCCTGATACAGTCAGTGTTCTCAGGGGCTAATGAAGCCCGGACCTTACTGCTTTCTACCTCTTAAGGCTCTCGAAGAGTGAGGGCACTAACAACACTCAATCCTCCAACATGAATATTCTGATCTCTAGAGTGATTCCATGGGTAATTCCAAAAAAACCCACAGTAAACACAGAGATAGGGCACTTTAGTTAATCACTGTTACCTGATACCATAACTGGGAGCAGACAGCACAGAAGTCATCTTTAAGGAATGGTGAGGGGTGGAAGAGAATTGAGATAAAAACCCTGACATCCCTTTCTTCCACCAAGTTACAGTCAACAGAGTAAGTGATGGTTACTATTACCTTGATTCTAATATTCTCAGTTTATAAGTTAGCTCTTTTAAAAGTTTAACCTAATTTTAATGGATACCTTTGGTTTTGATATCACATTCATTTTGGAATACATCCCTCTTCACTCACCCCCCCTCCCCATACATCATTACCTGTAGTGTAAAGAAAGACAATAAAAGCAATTCAGCAATACATCTACCATGTCTGACCATATATTTGATACTCATACTCATAGTTTCTTATCTCTGCAACAAATTAGGAGATGAGAGAAATGCATTTTCTCAACTCTTAAATACAGCCAAGACTGGTCATTACAATTAGACAGTATTGAGTTTCTCTTTTTTCTCAATTACATTGCTGTAGTCCCTGTATATGTTGTTTTCCTGGCTCTAGATATTTCACTCTGCATCAGTTTATGAGTCCTCCAGTATTTCTCCGAATTCTTTCTATTTATTATCTATTACAGCACAGTAATTTTGCATCATTTTCACATACTATATAATCTGGTTAGTCATTCCCCAATTTACAATTATCCTTTTGTTTCTAGTTTTTTGCTACCACAAAAAGTGATGCAATGAATATTTTGCTATTTATGGTAACCATCCTTTTTCACTTTTGACCTGCTTAGGATATATGCCTAGCAATAGGATTTCTGGGTCAAAGAGTATGGACAAACAAAAAAATATATTCTTAGAGAAAAAAAGCATTTTATTGTCACCATGTCTCCTTCACAATACCCCACCACCATAACCATGGACAAATTTAATGGGATGCCATTTTTCTTTTTTATATTAAATTATTTATTTTTAGCTTTCAATATTCACTTCCAGAAGTTTTTTTATTTTATTTTCTTGATTACATCATTCATTTCCAGTTTTGAGTTACAAATTTTCTCCCCTTCTTTCCCCTATCCCCAAGCCCAAAACAGTGATCCCACCGTAAAGTCCCTCCCACAATCTGTTCTCCTTTATGTCCTCCTCCAACGCCCCTCTAACTTTCTAGTAGGGTAAGGAGGATCTCCCTACCCCCGTCCCTGTATGTCTTGTTTCCCAGTTACATTTGATTGTATAGCTTTAATTTCTAGATTCTTGCAATTCCTCCCTTGTCACCCACTCCCACTGGAAGGAGCAACAATTCAATACAGGCTATACATGTGTAATTGTGAGAGTCTGATTGTATGTCCCTACTTCCTATCCTGC
>CM053599.1:119416132-119432596 GCA_028646575.1 Pseudocheirus occidentalis | reverse complement strand
GTCCAGTCCTCAGAGATGAACAGCTCCCAGGTCCTTGTCCAGTCCTCAAGGCAATCCCCGGCACACACTGAAGTTCACCGGATACAGCACACCTCAAACCCTTCAGGACTTCTCTTGCCTGGAACTCAAGGATCAGCCAGGCCACCAACAAAGTCCCATCCTGTTCATGTCTTCAGTCAGCCACTGAGGAGCCAAATCCAAAATCTGTGTGTCTCTCCAAAATTCTCCTGCTTATAAACACTGGCCTTCTCCCAAGTCAACAGAGGAGTGTCTCAGCCAGTCAACAGGGGAATTCACACCTTCCAGACAAGTCTCACATCTTCCATATAGAGCTCACACCTTCCAGAGAGAGCTCACACCTTCCATACTTAGCCCTAAATATCCAACAAATTGATTACCATTACACCTGGCCATTTAGGCCTCGTCTCCCAGACTGCTGCAAAGAGCCCCACCTGCTGAGCTGCCTGTAGCAACAGATGTGCTTTCTGTCTTTTGGAGAGTTTTGGAGCTTGAAAATCTGTTTTAGAGTCCCATTTTATGAGTTTTTAACGTATTTGTGTGGGAGCTGCAGTGCTTTGCTGCTTCTATGCCACCATCTTGGCTCCTCCCCCCTCTTCACTTCCAGAAGCTTTAAATTTTCTTCCCTTCCCTCCCCAAGACAGTTTGTAATCTGATATGGGCTCTATACATACATTCCTATTAAACACATTTTCACGTTAGTCATATTGCATAGAAGAATTATAACGAATGAGAAAAACCATGAGAAAGGAAGAAAAATAAAACAAAACAAAAAAGAAAGTAGTCTGCTTCATTCTGCATTCCAGCCCTATAATTCTTTCTTTGGATGTGGCTGGTATTTTCCATCATTTGTCTTCTGAAATTGTTTTAGGTCCTTGTATTGCTAAGAAGGACTAAGTCTATCAAAATCAGTCCTTGCACACTGTGGCTGTTACTGTATGCAGTGTTCTTCTGGTTCTGCTCCCATCACTCAGCATCAGTTCATGTAAGTCTTTCCAGGTTTCTCTTAAGTCCACCTGTTCATCATTTCTTATAGCACATTATATTGATACACCACAAATTGTTTAGCCATTCCCCAGTTGTTAGAGGATGCCATTTTTCTTAAATATAAGTTTGAGTATAACATCACTTTTTAGAAGAGGAACCTGAAATTGATATTAATGTCTATGTATCCCCTCATGGAAAAAGCAATAACAAGATACATGAAATTCTTACAATTGAAAAGCATCTATTGCAAACACCAATATTTGATCTATCTTCTGGTGTGGACAAATGCTGCATCTCTGGGTGAATAAAATCCACAATCCTATTGTTCTCATTAATTGTTATATAGCCTTTCTGCTAACATTATAGCAAACTTTTAAGAATTTCTTGATGAAGAGTGCATGAAAGGTATCTATGGGAGTGCAATGAAGAACAGAAAGACCTCTGTATCAGACTAACAAATAATAAACAGTTTGACAAAGGCACTTGCTGAAAAGCATGACCTAGCAATAAAGAAATTAGTCAAGTAAAAGCTAACAATCAGAATAGGCTTGCTTCTTGGAGAGCACAAAAATTAAGCCACCATTGCTGTCTAGCATAAAGGAAAAAGCGCTGTCTCTCTAGTTAGAAGATCTGAGTTCAAATCCTACCTCTGATCCTTGCAATGAATGCTTGGGTCTAAAGGGTCTCTTGTTCTAAGACCCTAATGCCAGAAGGAGCCGTACAGGGCATTTAGTACGACTCCTTCATTTTGCAGACAAAAACAATGAGGCCAAGAGGAGTTAAGTGTCTCACCCAAGGTTGCATAGCTACTTAAGTGGCAGAGTCAGAATTTCAATCCAGAACCTCTGATTCAAGAGCCAGTGACAGCCAAGCTGAGCAAAGAGGAGGAAATTTCTTATGAGTAAAAATTGTTTCCTTCTTTGTATTTGTATCCTTCCCTAGCACAATTCCTGGCACATAGTAGGTGCTCAGTAAATGCTTGTTGATAAAAATTTAGATCTACTGTTTCTTCAGGTAACAAGTCGGATTAACAGGAAAACATACATTGGAGAAAGGGTAAAAACAGAATTGAGGCAACTAGGTGGAACTCTGGATGGAACACTGGCTCTGAAGTTAGGAGGACCTGAATTTAATCCAGCCTCAGTAACTTACTAGCTAAGTGACCTTGGGCAAGTCACTTAACCATTTGCCTCAATTTCTTCATCTGTAAAATGAGCTGGAGAAGGAAATGGCAAACCACTCCAGTATCTCTGCCAAGAAAACCCCAAATGAGGTCATGGAGAGTTAGATACAACTGAACAACAAGAAACACAAACCAGAAAGACTCACCAAAGGCAAGGCAAGAAATTCAGCTAGGAAAATACTAAATTCAACTGACCTTCCTTCTTTTTTCCCCATGATTTGGGTAATGTACAGGATTTGGCCCTCTATAACCTTTTATCCACTAACTACACATAGTTTGCTACCTTATCATCTTCGCATCTATTAAAAAAGAAGCATTTTTTATTCTCAAGATAGCCAACCTGAGAGAGGCTGGCTGGCATCAACTTGCTATTTTTTCCCCTTTATTTGGCATCAAAAGATTTATTTTCAATGCGCTTTGTTAATACCTTTCTTTCCATCATTATCATTTCTGGAAACCACCTTTCAGCCATCCAGATCGAACCCTCCCTTATGAAAAAGAAAAACAGTTAAACAAACTTATCTGACAAAATGACATTTAACAATGTACACAACATTGTACCCCAGTGGTCCCCCCACTTCTCTGTGGTGAGGAGTGAATTATGTTTCATTACATTCTCTGGGACCTTTAAAGTGTTCTTTGCTTACTCAGATCTTGTCTTCCTTCTAGCGTTCTTTTCAATGACATGTTGTAATGATTGTCTATCACTCTTTTTCTGTTTATTTTATTCTGCATCAGTTCTATGTTTCTCTGAATTTACTGTATTCTTTATTTCTTGCTACACATGTTATATTCACATGCCATACTTTTTTGTCAATGCGTAGTTCTTTGCTATCACTAAAAGTACTTTGTTGTTGTTCAGCCACTCACTAATGTCCAACTCTGTGACTTCATGGACCCTAGCACATGAGGTTTTATCCTTCACTGTCTCTCAAAGTGTATCCAAGTTCATGTTCGTTGCTTACATGACACCATCTATCCATCTCATCATCTGCCATCCCCTTTTCCTCTTGCTTTCAATCTTCCCCAACATTAGGGTCTTTTCAAATGAATCCCATCTTCTCATTATGAGACCAAAATGTGAGTACAAGCGCTAAAAGTGCTTAACAATGATTTTTTTTTAACCATCTACACATGGGAGTTCAAAGATAAGGCCATATTCCTGCGGTCATAGCTTCAGGAAGGAACTACAATATAATATCATAGATTTAGAGCTGGAAGAGACTGTAGAGACTATTTAACTCCAGATCCCCATCCTTTCATTTTACAACCATGGAAACTGAGTCTCAGGGAACATGAGATGATTTACCCAATGTATACAGCTAATAAATGGCAGTCAGAATTTGAGCCCAGGTACTCCATCTCCAAATACAGTACACTTTTTAGTGCTCCATGCTGTCTCTCCAGTAAATTTACCACCTCTCATCATCTACTTCTAATGTAGACTCCTGTCTATGAGGTGGGATACTTCTGTAGAACTCTCAGATCCTGCCTGTGATATCTCTAAGTTATCCATCTGAGTAATCAAACAGATTTTCTGTACTTCACTTTTAAAGGAACAGACAGCCTAGAGAGACTGCTTGAAACTGGTTACTCATTTCCTCAGAAATGCCTCATTCTTCTTTAACTCTTTCCAGAAATAATCTTGACTCATTGAGGGTCACGATTCTTACATCAGTCTCCTCCCTCACCACACATTTAACCTTGCTGTGAGAGGTTGAACCCATTTTCTAACACAGTTTGTCGTTCTTGTATGCAATATTATGCCAGTAAAAGTCTATTACCAAGATCTTAACTCTGTTAAAGCTTTTCTGTATGAAGCAATGGCAAGCAGTTTAAAAGCTGAGAGCACACAGCCCTAAGACTTTGGAATCCTTGCCAGATTTCAAGTAGTCTCCACCAGTGTTAAATACACTGACAAGCACTTGGCTTCTAAAGCAATTGCCTCTTGGTAGCCTCAATCCCTCTTTTACTGGTGTGTATACCTACCACATCATGCATTATTGAATCTGAGAAACCATCCTCACAACCAGAGCTCAATTTTCAGCAGTGATGCTTCCCTGAGAATATTGTGGTGTTGACAAACCACCTTCTTTTGCAGGGACTTAAGCTAATTAATATGTTAAGGGCTGCTACGTGAGTCTCCCAAGTCCTGGATTCTGTAAATTCTGGATCCTGTCACTCAATTCAATTAAAAACATTTTTAAGTACCTACTATGATGCCGTGGACTAGGAACTAAGGTTACAAAAACAACAAATAAAACTGTCCCTGCCTTCAAATAGCTAATAGTCTTCTGAGAGTAAATATCACATACAGAAGAAAATTAATTTCTATATCCATAAAAATAAGAGAGCTGGACTTAGACCCCCTTTTTAAAAAAATTACTCAGTGCCCTCCCCCACCCCCTGGAAATCTACTTTCTTTAACCATTTAACATTTTTTTTCTTTGCATCATTTAAAAAAATGATGCATCTTAAATTTACTAGTTTACTGTAAATTTATGGGGGGTTTCCTGCATTTAAATTCTGATGATAACAATATTGCATCATGTGACCATATACAATAAGGTATATAGTATCATATTATAAACAAGTTACTACACATACATATTCCTGTCTATGCATCCTGGACTTTTCAATAATGTACGACACGCTGACCTGCCAACACTTGCTTATTAAGACCTATTGCTGGATCTGACCACTAATCAGTTATAACTTGCATTTTGTGTGTTATTTGGAAAAATAATGTAATTACTATGACTTTAACTCTGTTACTCAACAGAAGAAAGGTGTACATATAGTTTTTCAAAATTTTCTTCTCTTCTTTGCTTATGCTTCCACCTCCCCCTTATTTTTATTCAAAGCCCCCCCAATTGTACCCAAGGCTAAATGCTATCACTTAGCAAGAAACATAACTAGGTCATAAAAGTTGGAGCTTCGCCTCAGGATCCCAAAATTTAGAGGAAAAACATAGAAACCACTGAGCTTGCTGCCTACTTAGCGAGAATAATTTCTTAGGGTAGCAACTATTCAGATGGCACTTGTGACCATGGCTATAACCCAGATAAGTTTCTACTCAGTCCAGTCTTGTTCCATTCCCATGTGTCCATGCCTGAGGTCTATCCCCTTGTTCTTATGCAGGGTCTCTGTTCTCTGTTCTAAATATAGTATGCAAGATATGGTAGGTATTTACTAAATGCTCATTTCCTTTCTCCTGTCCCCCCATCATAAGACAATGCTTTATCTCTCCCCACATTGGGGTATTAACTTGCTATCAGCAGCTGAATTTATCTTTAAAAATTAATTTCAAGGCATTTTTCATGTAACTTGCCCTGGGCACTTTTTTTTGTAAAAACTGGCCCCAGGCTCCAAAGATGTTACCTATAGATCTTCATGTAATGCATAGATTTTCTAAGCAACTATTCTACATAGTGAAAATTTCAAAATGTTTCTGGGTAGGAATACTCCCCATACTGCTTTTCCAATGCTTCATTGGGGTGTGGATGTAACTCTGGGTTCTCGGATTACATGAATGTAGTACATATGCTGGCAGGTGAACCATGCTGTAGAGACTTCAAGTGTGATCCATGAACCTTCCAGTTTAAATCACCATATGGTCTAATATTTCATTATTTCAATGGAAAAATAAGGCACGGAAAGAAGAGTGAAAAGTGTGTTGAAAAACATGGTTAAGGGCTCTGGGGCCTGGCGGCGGCGCTGGTCAGTCATGGCGTCCTCTGCGGAGAAGGCGTGGACCTTGTTTGCCGCCGGTGTTCGGACGGTGCTGGAGGCATGGCCAGCACTTCAGATCGCCGTGGAGAACAGCTTCGGGGGCGCCCACAGCCGCGAGAAGGCCGTGTGGTTCGGAGGGGCGGACCTGGACTACTTCGTTCAGAACGCCGACCTAGAGCAGGATGAAGTCGAGGACTTCCTGGCTGCTGTCATGAGCACGGAATTCGATACCCTGGTGGAAGATGGGAGCCTGGCCCAGGTAAGCCAGCAGCTCCAGACGGTGTTCAGATACTGCCAGAGTGGTGAGGAGCCCTTGCTGAGAGAGTTCATCGCTCGGATGGGCCAGAAGCCGATGGAGGTCCGGACATTCGGCCAGAATGATGACTACAACGATGACTTGGACCAGGAGGAAGAAATAGACAGGGGAGCTGAGGAAATGGAGGTGACTCACATCAGGGAAATCCCTGCCCTGCCCTGTAGTGCCCTGGCTGGGCTATCAGCTGCCGAAGACGGCCGGATTGTCATCCGGAAGAAAAAGAAGTGAGAGCCTAGCCCTTGCCCAGGGGCCTGGGCTGGGCCTTCCAGGTGTGCTCCAGGATCTCTGCAGGAAGAGCATCTTCTCAGCCTCCTGCTCCAGAGCACCCAGAGGGGCCCCAGTGTGGGCGAAGTCTCTACCTGAGAGCTTCACCATCTACCAGCGCCCAGTGATCTTTGAGAGTTACCTGACCTCTTTGGGCCTTCATTTCCTTATCTGCAAAATGGAGACAACAGTGGCTTCCCAGAATTGACAGGAGCTGGGGGAGGGGAACAGGGATATGAAGAGATGAAGTGTGGCGAGTGTTCCCAACCTTTGTTCACCCCGAGGATCCCCCAGGACCTTCACTTGTTTACAACCAGGACCAGTGCAACACCTGGTCACCTACCTTCTCTTCACTCAAGTGTCCTCCAGCCTGATCTTTCCCTTCCCCTCCCTAATCAGCTTTCACCTCAACTAAAGTCACCTGGAAACTTGTTTCTTCTTTGTCCAATCCATCCTCCACACAATTACCAAAGTCATCTTCCTGAGGACATACGTGGCTGTTACACCCATACTCAAAAAACATTCCATGACTCCCTTTCCCTTCTAGGATGAATTCCAAAGTGCTCAGCCCAGCATATAAACACCTCCATGGTATTGCTTTCACCTGCCTTTCCAGGCTGAGGGACTTGCCAGCCCTTCCCACCTTCTTCCCCCATACTTGAAGTGTTCTCCCTTTTTCCCATTAGCCTCTCAATCTGGCCCCTCAAAGCTGCCTGGTAGACTTCACCAGGTAATGGGGTTCCCCTTCTTCAGATGGACAGTCTGTGTTTTCAGTAATAAAGCAAGTGTGAAGGTTGTGGGCAGGGCTTCTAGTCCTGGTTGCTCACAGTCATTATAAAAAAAAAAAAAAGAAAAACGTGGTTAAGGAATAAAACCAAAATTTGATGAAAAAGATTTTTAGGCTTTAAATTTCAGAGATAGATAGAGACATAGAGACAGATATGTATTAAAATCAATATCAAATTACAAGAAAAAATAAAAGTCAGAAGATATAGCTTACAGCTGAGGCAATTTCAATCTGACCTATTTAAAAAAAGATGTTGATGCCAAAAGATGAGAAATGGATGAAGGAACAAACATCAGCAAAGATTATCCTCATTTCCTAAGGAAGCATAACCAATATAAACCAATTTCCACAATGAACTTTATTAGACCCACCATTGCCCTTGTTTTGCTTTTATAGGACATTTTCATGGGATCATAGGATTAAACCTGAAAGGGACCTTTGTTCTTGTTTAATCATTCAGGTGTGTTTGACTCTTCGTGATGGCATAAACATTCTGAATAGTATGCCAGTTCTGTCCTTGGAGTTCTCTTTGTAAACATACTGGAGTGGTTAGGATGGATTAAGGGAAATAGAGGCTAAGTAAGGCTAGTAAGTGTCTAAGCAGATTTGAACTCGGGATCTTCCTGACTCCAAGCCCAGCACTCTATCTACAAACCATATAACTGATTCAAGAGGGACATTAATTCTAACCCTCTCATTTTACAGGTAAGGTATAAGAGGCACAAGTAAATTAAGTGACTTACCCAGGCAATAAAGGCAATAACTGTCTAAGTCAGGATTTGAATCCAGGTCTTTCTGACTCCAAGTAGTATCCACTACTATGTTTGCCTTTCTTATATCCCTTTCTCTTAGTCTCTTTTCCCTATTCTTTACTTTCTCTAACATAAAGTCTTAATTTTGGTAATTTTGGTCTCAGAAATATTGATACACTAGAATTAGGCAGGGTAGTATAGTGGAAAAAGGACTGAATTTAGAATCAGAATTAAAATCCCAACTGGCCATTGGTGGCAACCTTCTTACTTCCTATATGATTTCAAACAAATCACTCAATTTCTCTGAGCTTGGACTATTTCATTTATAAAATGAGAGGGATGGTCTAAATTATCTCCAAGGTTGTTTATAAATCTATGATTCTAAGAAACCAAAAGAGTTGAGGAAACATCTCATCTAGCAAGTATGATCTCCTTGACAATCAGAGAGAAATGTTAGTCAGTGACTGCAACATTTTAGAATATAGATTCATTTGTAAACTCTTACAGAGAAAGGAAGCATAAGATTATGACCAGTTGTTGCTTAGTTGATTCAATTGCATCTGACTCTTTGTTACCCCATTTAGGGTTTTCTTGGCAAAGTTACTGGAATGGTTTGTCATTTTCTTCTCCAGTTTATTTTACTGGTGAGGAAACTGAGGCAAACAAGGTTACATTACTTGCCCAGGGTCACACAGCTAGTGTCTAAGACCAGACTTGAGTTCATTAATAGGAGTCTTCCTGACTCCAGGTCTGGCACTCTGTCCACTGCACCACCTAGCTGCCCTTATATTTCCTAATCTGCTTTTAGATTTTTCCTTTTTCCTTCTGACCAAGGCCTGAAGAAAGTATAGAATAAATCATTAAACAAATATGACAGCATGCATAGTTTCATGAGGGCATTCTATCATTCATGAGAGCATGCTATCACCAGCATGTGGGACTTTGGGTAAGTCATTTTACCTGACTGGGCCTCAGTTTCTTCTTTTCAAAAATGAAAAGATTTTCTAGATGACCTCTAAGGTTCCTTCCAACTCTAACTCTCAATTTCAAGCTATCTCCAGAAGCTACTAAAAAACAGAAAGAAATTCAAAATATCTGATGCTACGGGGACTAATTTGGCATGGAAATCTGCTAGGTGTCTACTTGCCTGTGTCAAAGAATGATAGGGTAAGCCAACCAGTAGGGGAAAAAAAAATAACTCTGGTTATGGTTTTTATCCTACAGGAAGTGTCATGTCTGTGATGTCATTGTGGAATTCCCATGTCATTCAGGGACTGCTCTAGGTCTCTTGAGAAATCCTGTTATTGGCTTCAGGCAAGCTCTCTGGCACATCATGTCACCAGGGACACACTGAACCAGAGAGGAATGCATCCATCTAAATCCAGCATGAAGCATATGCTGTGTAGCGCCTGAGAAAGAAAATGATGTGTCAAAGTGACATGACTGATGGATCGCTCCTAAGAAGGACATGCAATTTCTCCTTTTCGCAGTGACCAGAGCAAAGAAAGATTGCTGGTATTGGTTCCATGTCAGGAATACCTCTCATTAAAAAGAAAGTAATAGTAGATAGCACTTTAACATTGGCAAAGTGACTTCCTTACTTACTTGCAAAGTGCTATTATTAGCCCCATTTTATGGATAAGGAAGTGGAATCTTGGAGATGCTATGTGACTTGACCAGGGTCACACAGCTAGTAAGCATCTGAGGCAGGATTTGAACTCAAGTCTTCCTGACTACTGGTTCAGCGACCTATCTACTATGCCACCTAGCTCCCCACAATTAAGAGCTATGCATTATCAGCCCCAAGGATAGAAAAAGACCATTATGTCTCATAACAATCATCAAAGACAAGAAAACAAAATTTGTTACAACAGAAACATTAGGTCCATCTATTTAAAATGTTCAAATATCACCTAGTGAACAATGGAAAAAGTAATCACTAAGGCTTCAGAAATTGCCTGGGTTGGGTTAATGGCTCTAAGTACCAGAGCTAATTGAATCAGCATACTTTCTATCATCAGCTTGTCATCTCTTCTACACCAGTGTAGGAAGGAAAAAATAAAAACACTGCCTCTTACTTCATAACTAGCTAATGGGACAGGTAATTTGTTTGCATGGGATAGGCCTGAACCTGCACTTATATTTGTATAGAGAACTCCCAGATCAGCATCTTCCCTGAAACTTTTCATCTTCTGAAACACTCCAGAGGTGGGAGAGGGTGAGGAATGAGAGTACTGAGTGTTTAAGTGACTTGTCCAGGGTCACACAGATAATATGTGAAGTCTTTCCATCTTCTGGGTTGGTAGATATAACTATGACTAAATACGGATATATAACAAAAGGTAGTGTATAAATATATGTACACATATAAATATATATGTATAATAGATACATATACATTAAATATGGTAGGGGATTTGAAAAGAACAAGAAGAATTTTTTAAGCACTTACTATATGCCAGACATTGTCCTGGATGTTAGAGATATAAAAACAATCCCTCTTCTCATCGAGCTTATGTGCCAAGTTAAATGACACATGGAATGATAAGAAAATCTCCAATATATACAAAGTCATTGAAAAGTAATTTTGGTTTGGGAAAGCCCATCTCTATTATTATGAACATTGGTTTATTATTGAAGTGTATTATGTTTTTCATAGTCATGTCCTAACCAGATACAAACTAAGGTAAGGGCCAGCAATAACAGGTGGAAGGAAAGATTAGACCTCATGTAGAAGGCCACATTTATACCAATCCTACAAGGAGGCTAGATATTCTCCCAGGACAGAATCTTTCTAACGAATATTCCAAAATAAAGCTTTGAAATTTGTCACAGGAATGTGAGGTTTCCATCTGCAGCTGATTTTTTTCCCCAAGTGAGGGGTTGACATATTTTCCCCATGGTATTTAGCTCTCCCATGAGACTCTACTGTACTCTCCTACAGTGTAGTGCAGACTCTACTGCGTGGAAATTTTCCTGTTTCAAACAACACAGAATAAGCTTTGGGCTAATCAAAGTCTCTTGGGAAAAGTTGAAGGGAAAAAAAGACTTCTTTCTCCCCTGAAAGTGTACCTGAGTGATTTTCTGTTATATTTATGGTCCTAATGCTACCCAAGAGGTTATCCAATCCACATGTGGAATGACTGCCCAGATTATTTACTAGGTTCATTAAAGAATCAGAGAAAACAGGCACAGTGGTTCTATTCCTTTGCATCTTCAATTCCTAGTACATTGCAGAGGATGGAGTATGGAACTTGGAGTCAGAAAAATGAATTCAAATTCATCCTTAGACACTTACTAGTTCTGTGACTCGGGGCAAATCACTTAAAATCGCTGCCTCAGTTTCTACATCTGTAAAATGGAGAGTGTATTAAGAGCACCTACTTCATAGGGTTGTTGTGAAGATCAAATAATATACAAAGGTTTTTAGAAACCTTAAATAAATAAATGCTAGCTATATTATATAGTAGGCAATTAAGAATATTTATTGCTTGGTTTTTCTTTAGCTAATTAGAGATTTCAAAAGGGTGTTTTGGTGGTGGTTTGTTTTTTAAGCTGTTTTGAATGAATTCTGGGAGTAAAATGACCCATGGTGCAATGT
Organism: Pseudocheirus occidentalis; assembly: GCA_028646575.1. Lineage (NCBI taxonomy): Eukaryota > Metazoa > Chordata > Mammalia > Diprotodontia > Pseudocheiridae > Pseudocheirus > Pseudocheirus occidentalis. The sequence continues at coordinate 119,420,956 of CM053599.1, read as the reverse complement.
AATTCTTCCTCATCATCGTCCTACTGTTTAGTGGGAAGCAATGTAGACAACTCTCTCAAATTCTTTCTGCTCTTTCTTAATAAAGTACAATGTCCCTCACCTTGCCAAATAACACTTAGTATCCAATTTCCCCCAATCTCTGGCTTAGTCAAAGATTTTATTTGACTAAAATAACATAAGCAGAGAACCTGAGATTTCAACACAAGCCGCTTTATTAAAAAAGAGAGACAAAACACAGGCAGGAAGAAAGACAAGGGATTTTGCTGCAGGGACCCTATGCTCCAACACACAGAGAGAACAGTAACAAAGGATCTCTCAGGTTGTTGTCCGCTGACAGATTGGCTTGAAGAACCCAGCTCAGTGCAGTGAGTGAGGGGGAAGGAAAAGCTTAAGATCCACCCATCTCACAGGGTTACCTTTTGTCTGAGGATTTCAGGTCTCTAATCCTTACCTCATACTGAGGAAAAGTAACAAATTCATCATCTTCTTACAGGCAGGATATTTTTATGCCTCCTTTTGTTTTGGTGAAAAGATTTCCCTGATGCCACCTTGAAATTCCCTGGATCTTGCCAGTTCCCTTCCTCTTCCCCCAAAAGGATTAATGAAACTAGAATCATGTTCACATTAACAAGGAGACAACAAAAAAGATTTAACACAATTTCCTACTGAACTCTCAAATCATGTTACTATTTCAGAAAAGAAAGCTCTACTACAGTGGCGGGGGGGGGGGGGGCGGGGACGTTAAGATTCTGAACTTCATCCCTGCAACTTGTATTAATTTTATTTTTCTAGGTCAAGGGGGACAAGGGGGAATGCCTTAAAATTCACAAATTCCTACTTATGATCTTTGACACTCTTAACTATTCTATTCTGTATCATAATTTTTTTTTCTTGCTTTCTATATAATTTTACCATTACAGTTTGGAAGGGTACACAGAAAACTGAAGTGGTTTTGTTACAATTGTGTCCAATTTAATTATCCTGTAAAAAGTATACATAACAATTCATTTTATTTTTACTGTTCTCTATGTCAAAATGATTGTTTATGTATATGTTTATAATTTTAAAAAGAAAACTTATATTAAAAAAAATATTGCTTTGGGTTTTCATTAATAGGAGCTCTGGCTTGTGAGAACTCAAAATGTTTTTATAAATCATTTTAGGAATCTTTAACCACATGGAGCTTAAATCCCCAGCAATTTCCCTGTCTTTTCCATAAAAAAGAGCTGAGAAGAGATCAACCCAGGGAGTTTGCAGAAAAAAATTATACCTAATTTTAAGTCAATCCATCAAGCACAGCTCTTTTAACCTCCCAACAAACATACAAAGGGTGTTGCAAAAATAGTGCAGTTTTAAGTTATTAAAGCTTAAAAGTTCAATAAAGACTTTGCCAACACCTCTTTTAAGCACCTAAGAAGTCTTCATCATTAAAGCAACATCCTGAAATTATTAGCACTTCTCCTTCTAAGAGGTCAACATGCCTGTACAAGTTGCTTAAAATGTGGTCACACTGATTGTAATAATAGTATAAGATTATCCTTATCCTTCTTTTATATAAAAAGAAAAGGAAAAAGAATCCAAAAATATTTCAAGGGATGTGCCCAAGATCCCTTAGTCAGGAGAGTACACATGGAATTTGTACAGCAAATTAAAATGGGCAGTAAATCCAAGGATCTCAGCTTATATAGTCAGTTCTAAAGATGAGATGATAGAAAGGCTTTCACATTCTACTGAGATTTTAACATCTCTGAAAAGCTCTTCATCTTTCATCCCCCAGACTTTTGCCAAAAGGAGCTGTGAACCTTCTGACCTGAGGAATGTCCAGTTAAACCAATTGAATTAAAGGTTCTTATGTGATCTGACTAGCTGAAATTAGTACTATTCCATCACTGATATCTGGGGGTGCAGGCTTGACACAAAAGCCTTGACCCCTATCAGCAGAAGTGGAAGAGGAGGTATTAGGGAATCATTAGCACTTTGAAAAAAGCACTGGGTTTTGAAAACACAAGTTACCCCTTCCCCTGCGTCCCCTGTAGCTGTGTGTGTGTGTATCCCTGCTGTCTCTGTCTCTCTCTGACTCTCTCTCTCCCTCTCTCTCTCTCTCTCTCTCTCTCTCTCTTCCTCTCCCTTCCTCCACCTCTTCTTCCTAAATGAAATTAAGCTAGGAGAGTAGTACCAGCTTATTCTTCAGCAATGGGGAGCAGCCAGCCAAAGCTACCTCTTCTCCATCTGGGGAAGATTTTCAGACCTCAGGTTTAAGAAGTAAGGCAGCTATGAGGGACGTTTACTTTCAGCTCATGAGTCCTTTGGATGAAAGAAGCATTTGGAAAGAAGAATTTCTCCCTTCTCCTTATAAATCAAATAAATAAAAATAAAAACCTCTGCCAAGTCTGGTGCTTTTTTCCCCCTATCATTGAACTGGCTTTAAAGAAAAAAAATACCCTTCCCTCCTCCTTTCGTTTCCCCTCTACTAAAAGAGAAAAATCAAACAACTGTCTAAACAAATCAATCCAACATTTCCAAGGGTTTTTGACCTGTAGCAATGTCAATTCTGTCTTTTTCTTTCTTGCTTTCTTCCTTCCTTTTTTATATTAAAAAAAAAAACCTTATGATGATCTCTTCCAATATGCCAGGGCCTGCTGAAGGCACGTTTCATTGTTCATAGAGTTCTGAATGATAAAAAAAAAGGGAGGAAAGAGATAAATTCATCAAAGTTGCAAGAATATTCTAGGGGTAAGAAAAAAAAAGGAATTTCCTGAGGTAACTGTCCTTGACCTGGCTCTTTAATCGAGTGAAATTTCATCACTTTATCTAATATCATGCTTCATGCTTCAGGCTCCCAGCAATTCTATTTTAGTGTGGTCTAATGGGCAGCTGACACATCCGCTCAGCAGCAGACTCTATAATATCTGCTGACACACTGTGTGGTGAGCGCCCTATAGAGAGCTGTTTATTTGTGCCTGGCAAGGAAAAATTTCATCTACTTGCATCTCTTCATTCCCCTTTCAGTCTCTGTTTCCAGGGCAGCAGTGGGCTTCCCATTTGGAGAGGTTCGGAAGCCCTTGCCGGGAATTCAGTCTCTTATTTGGGTGGCTGTACATTATCTGACTTTAGGTGAGAGGTTGTGAAAGCGCTGGTTATGGTTGTCTGAAACCTGAATCTAGATAGTGTAATGAAGAGTGTCATTCTAACTGCTTTGCAGGCAGCTCTTCTCACAACCCCTGATTCAATTTGATATTCTGAGGTTAACGCACTGTATTGGGACTGAAAATAGGAATGCACACGAAAAGCTTTTATATTTATTCAGTTCAGTAAGCATGGCAAACTCATCAACAGCTATTTGTACACTGTAGGCATGGTGGGGCTTACTTTGATGTTCTGATCTATGCTTGCGATTTTTTCCTCCAGTATTACTCTGGAGTAAAAAAAAATGCACTTAAAAAAAAACAGACTTAGCTCTCAACATAATAGCAGAGGACATTATCATAAACGAGGCAACACAGAAAAATAAAGCAATGACACAATCTGTGATTCTGACCTTCCATCTTGAGGCAGCATTCAAATTGCATGACAGAGAGCAAAGAATGAAGGGGCTCGTGGAGGTTTGTGTGTGGAGGTTTTAAAACTGGTCACACACATTAACTGGATACCTAGTTTTAGTGCCACTGTTCTCTGTTGCCCAGTTGACTTGCAAATATAAGCTTAAACAAACTGATGTTATCACGAACACAATAATAATGAAACTGGATGACTGGCAGAACTGTTAAAACTCTGAAACCTTCATTTGGGTTGCCCATATATTAGGCCTTAACTAGAATAAATCCATTCCACATTTAAAAAAAAAAAGATTAAATTTAACTATAAATGGAGTAGATTGGTCCAGCAATCCACATAGAAGCATTCATAAAGCAAGGATACTTTTGCTGTCAAATGATGTCTAATTCTACTATCAGGGGTGTGGAGGTAGCAAAACAAACTGATAGTGGTTAGGAAGGTATGTAAAGGACTCTGTTTACTAAGAGAGGGAGCTCAACATGATGAACTGGGAACCAGGAAACCTGGATTCTAAGCCTGGCTGGACCATTTACTAGTACTATGTATGATTAGTAAGTCACTTTATCTCTTGAGGCCTTGGATTCCTTGTCTGTGAAAATCAGACTGGCTAGATCACAAGTTCTTAGTCATTTTTGTGTCCTGAATTCCTACAGAAGTCTGATAAAAACCTATAGACCCCTTCTCAAAAGGATGATTTTTAAAAATAATTCATAATTAAAGGAAATTATAAATTATTTGGAGGTTACTGAAAACAGAGGTGTAATTTCTTTTTTCCATTCAAGTTCCCAGACCCTTGAAATATAGCCACTGATCCCTTGCGGAGGTGGGGGTGGTTCATGGACTCCAGGTTAAGGTCTAGATGATATCGGTAAGGTCCCTTCCATTTCTAACATTGTGTAATCTATCATCTACTTCTACCAATATAAACCATTCTCTCTCTCTCTCTCTCTCTCTCTCTCTCTCTCTCTCTCTCTCTGTCCCTGTCTTTGTCTCTGTCTCTGTCTCTCCCCCTTCCCTCTCTGTCGCTCACTGTCTCTCTCTCCCCCCTTTCCCTCTCTGTCTCTGTCTCTCTCCCTCTCTCTCTCTTTATCTCCCACATACACACTCCACCACCACACCCACACCCATACACTATCTCCACCACTGTGGGAATTACAGCAACAATGACAGCAAAATCCCAATAAGGCAGCCATAACAGAATGTATGTTGTTGCTATTGTTTAGTCTAGGGAAGGAAAAGAAAGGAAAGGAAAAAGGAAAGGAAAGGAAA
>CM053599.1:119388359-119415632 GCA_028646575.1 Pseudocheirus occidentalis | reverse complement strand
CTCTCAGCCGTTCCTGCTGCTACAGCCACCTCCTGCTGCCTCCTTGCCCTGGGAGCAGTTTGGCCGGACCCGCTCTTCTCCTCCCCAGTTAGCAAAATCCACTGACCTTTCTCTTAGCCTTTTTCTCTTCTGGCCTGATAGATGTGGTAATTGTGCCTCCAGTGCAGCCAATCTGCTCTCCTATAGTCGCAGCTCCCTGCCTGATGCCCCAGGGCCTGAACCGGCTGGATTTTGGCCATGGCTCCCAGACTGCTGTGAAGAGCCCCGCCTGCTGCGCTGCCTGTAGCAACAGATGTGCTTTCTGTCTTGTGGAGAGTTTTGGAGCTTGAAAATCTGTTTTAGAGTCCCATTTTATGAGTTTTTTAGCGTGTTTGTGTGGGAGCTGTGGTGCTTTGCTGCTTCTACCGCCATCTTGGCTCCGCCCCCATTCATTTTTAAATGTTGATATTAGTAGTATATGCTCTTCATTCTGAGCCGTTTATTTATTTTGATGACCTGTCTTTGCTACTTACAGTTTCTAATATGTCCTGCATTGGCTGCTTAAAAATTCTGGGTGATTTCTCTAAATTCTTAATTATTTACAAAAGAAGCCACTATTTCCAGTTTTTAAAACTATTATAATCATCAAGGATAGGATTATAATGGATTGTAACAAACTTAAATTTAAAAATTCTCCCATCTAAAAAAGGGACAGATTAATGATTCCATCAAAATAACTATGCATGCTAATCCTTCATATCATATGGGATCGTATCTTCTGTTAAATAATACTATATTAGAAGCTGAGTAGTCTGTGTATAGACCAGAATATTTTGATTTTGACATTTTGGTGTTTATATGTGTTTAAACTGTCATAAATAACAGTGGAAAAAAAACAAAGCGTAGTTCAATCTTTAATGTGCAAATATGGCTCTGTTTATATCAATAGTTGAAATGTTAGTCTTCCTGGATTTCATTTTATTCAGTTATAATTTTTATGCACTTTGTACTTTTAATACAAAGTGATTATTATTTCCGTTTTGAGAGTTATTGTGTGAGTTTTTTAAAAATGGTACTATGAAATATAAAAAGAACATCAGTATTGCATTCTTTGGTTTATTTGTATTGCCAACAAAACTAAAAATACTACAAATATTTTTAAAAATTAACATTTAATTTTAACTTAAATTTATGTTAATTTAAAATAGAAATTTTAAATGTAAAGAAATATTTCAAAATTTAAATTTTAGTGTAAGGTGCAATGAATTTATCTTTAAAATTATTTCATGAAATGAATATTTTCAAAGACCTTCTATGAAGAATTTTTCATATGAAATGTACCAAAACAAAGTTATGATCCACAATAAAATTGTATTTACTGTTTCTATTATTGGATACATGCTATTGCAAAAAGGACATTTTAATTTTTTTCATGGAATTTGAATTATTGGGGAGTGATAGTAGGCTGTTTGGTTAATTCTAACTTCCAGATATCAGCTGTCAAATGGTGTCAAAAATATTTTTGAAGAATGAAAGTGTGGATATTTGTGTCCTGATGAGGGATTGTAGACAGTACGTGGTCAAGTAGTCTTGTGACAGAGTAGCAACTCTATACAGTTCAAGATTTAATTAAAAAAAATTTTTTTTGCCTTTTAATTTTTTTTTGGAGGACAATTGGGGTTAAGTGACTTGCCCAAGGTCACATGGCTAGTAAGTGTGTCAAGCGTCTGAGGCTAGATTTGAACTCAGGTCCTCCTGACTCCAGGGCTGGTGCTCTATTCACTGTGCCACTTAGCTGCCCCACAGTTCAAGAATTTAAAATACAATACTTCTTATAAAAAAGTAAATGTTGTAAACTAATTAATCTGAATTTTTATTGATAAATAAATGTACTTCACATGGGCCTTTAAATTTTGTATTATATTTTTTTAGATGCATGACCTCACTGGTATGAGCAATACCTCTATGGGTGCAAATTGTAACCCATACATGCTTATTCCTGTATGATCTTGCTCCAGGTACATAAATGATCCCTAGAGTATGTGCCTTTCAATGTGTCTATGCCTTTCAATATTTCATGGATATAGGCTGTTCACCATCCCTTACTCTCCCTACCTTATAGGCACATTGCTTCTCCCAATCATGTGAGTTTGCAATTATATCTATATTACTTCTTACCATTAAGCACAGAATTATAGAATCTCAGATTTGGAAGGGATTTCAGAGACCACCTAGTCCAACTCATTTGACCAATAATTTCCGTTACAATATACCCAATGATGATTGTCTAGCTTCTATAACGGGGCAGGGGAACGGCAGCCCATTATCTCTCAATATAGGTTTTCTACTTTGGTGTAACTTTAATAATTTGTAAGGTTTTTGTTTTGTTTTCTTTTGTTTTCCTTTATTTTCTTTAATAATTACATTAATCCAAAATATGCCCTTTTCCATATTCTATTCCTTATCCCTTGTTCTGACCTCTTGAGTTAAGCCTAATAATCTAATCTACTTTCGACATGAAAAATCTTGAAATATCTGAAAACTATTCACATGTTGAAAGGCTTCTCTTTTCCAGGCTAAACAATTCTAATTCTTTCAACTGATCCTACTATACCATGTTGTACTGGCTTCTCACCATTGTAGTTGCCCTTCTGAATGTACTCTACCTTGTCTAGAACTTTTTTACAATGCTTGTACCTATCACTAGAAAACTGTCCTTCCATGTTGGAATTTTGATCAGTTGCCTAGGTTGTTTAATTTTTCCTTCTGCCCAACTGATCTGTAGTAATAAAATAATAATTATAAGTAATACACAATAAAATCACTTATCTTTTTCCTTCCACTGATCCTTATCCAAATATTCTCCATCAGTTTTCTCCTCTCTGATCCCTGGATTTCTTTACACATATCAGTATATCGTATTACCATTATTAGAAATTATATTTTATGTTTTTCAATCAGGGAAAATCTATCTTCTCACCTAGCCACTCTAGCCCTTCCCCTTACTCGAGAACTAAAGAGAAAAAATAAGCCATTACAAATATGTGTAGTTAATCAAAACAAATTTCTATGTAGGCCATGTCCAAAAACAAATGTCTCTCTTCTTTCTTCACTTTTCTGTCAGGAAATAGAGCATGTGTCATAATTACTATTTACTGCCACTTCACATCAATTTAGAGCCCTATTCCAGCTTTGAGACCAATCCCACCAAGTCTCTCTCAGTGATATCTATAAAGTGAAACGTGCCTCTTTGTGTTAGAATCAAAGGTCCATGCTGGTTATTATCTATGCTTTGTAGATATCATCCATATACACATCTGAGTGAATGAGGGCTTTTCTTTTTTCTTTTTTGCTGACTCATTTTTTTGGGTAAAATCTCTCATGAATTATTAGTTCTCTCTTAGTTACTTATGGTAGTTACTAATTAGTTAAGAATGGTAGCAATGACTTTGTATGCATATTACTATGCATCTTTCTATTGTGCTTAAGGTCACCTGCAATTTTGATTCTTTTGAGATCATGAGGTTCTATAACTTTCACACATATGCATTAACATTACGATAAGAATATTTATTTTGAAAAAAAAGATCAGGTTTGGTGACAGGTTTTAGCATCATTGAAAGTGATACACAATTTTGCAAATGCGACCTATATAATCTTTTCCTTTTGAATCCTAGGCTTTCAGCTCAATGTCCATATGCACTGCCTGTCTATGATATCTCTACTAATATCTTTCTTGAATATCAATAATCACAGGACTAGTGAACAAAGTTCTCCTTGTAGCTGTCTCTACCAACATATTTTGTATTATTTCATATATAGATGGGAGAAAATGTGGTTAAATGAGAGTCTTTTGGAGTGTATTTTACTCTTCTGAGTCAAATACTTTGTTGAGTTCCTATAAAGCCATGCACAAGCAGCTTTCCAGAGGAAGGTTGCTGTTGTGAATAGCTTCAAGGTTCTGATAACATAGTATAGTGAAAACTCTATTTATTAAATAACAAATCAGAGCAAAACATCCAAGAAAATCAAGGTATAGCATTTATAATAACTTATCACTAAAAGGGCCACATAGTTTTCACCAAAGTGGTCACATAGTTTAAACAAAGTACAATCATTTATTCAATCAATCACTTAGTAACTCATTTAATGGTACTCTTTTAAACAAGGTGCATTCATTTAGACAATCAATCATTTAGTTAAGTCCTTAATTCAATTAGTCTTAAAGAGGAGAGCTACCTTAGTCCTTAACTCACTCATCCTTAAGGAGGTAAGGCTTCCTTAGGGGACACAAAGTACAATAGTCAAAGTTCAATACCCATGGGGTGCAATTAAGTTACAATATCAGTTACTACTCAGTACCCTTTTATTGGGTAGTGGGAAATACACAAGCCATCCACCCCCAGGTCACTAGGAAGTTACAATTTCAAGGTCATAAGTAACTTGCAAGTTCAATCAGTCACTACTCAGTATTCAGGGAGAGATCTCTTCATCTTGACCCAAGGTAGGTTCTTAGATTCTCTACATCCCCTTCTATGGTCCCAGCTCCTACCTGGATTCACCAAACTGTCACCAGGTTTCAAAGGCAGACAGCTCCCAGCTCCTGGTCCAGCTCTCTGTGCAGTTTCTGAAGCTCACAGTGTCCAGTCCACCTTAAATCCTTCACAGTCTCTGTTCCTGGGAAGTCAAGGCTTAACAAATCCACAAACAGATAAAGTACCAACACCACAGTCATGTTTCATCTGGCAGCTTCACCTGGCCCTTAGGAAATCCTTAGCAGCCTCAGCAGCTTGGCTAGTCCTCAGAAGAAGTTCTGCCACTACCCTGTTCCCAGGAAATGCTGACTTTCTCAGCTGGGGAAAGCTTATATACAGTAGTGCTTCTCCCTTTTCAGCCCCTTCCTGTTATGTCAGCAACAGGAATTCCTTGTTTAGCTCCTTCCTGTTATGTCAGCAACAGGGATTCATATGTTCCGTTTCTTTAACAGAGGCTTAATTTGAAACTAGGTACTAAGTACCTGTCAGTTTAGCAATACAAAGGGATCTTCAAATTTCATTACTTTACAATTCCCAAAGGAAAATATAAGTTCTTTGAGATACACACACACATACACACACAACATTTTTGTTATAAAATAAACAACATAGTAGACTTATTTTCTTTACCTATTAGCCAATTGTTTTATATTTACATATCCATGTACATATTATTTTTTCCCTCAGTAGAACATAAGGGCTTTAGGATGGGGATTATATTGATGAGGTATAAGCTCTGTGACATCCCACCCCCTGCCTTGAGCTCTCTTTGAATTTTTGGGGAGCCCCTGGTTGATCTGGTTGGGTCTTCCCACTTGGTGGGGCATTTGCAGAGGTCATGGGTATTTCATTGTGGCTGGGCCCAAATCTCTTTTGCTAGCCTGGTCCTCCACTGTCCATCTGCTTCCCACCCTGGAGCCTACTAAAATATTAATCCACTATTGCATTGATCCCGTTAACTCCACCTGAAGTCCCTCCCCAAACTCATTACTGGAGTCTGACCTCATTAACTCCTCCTGAAGACCCTCCCCAAACTCCTCCTCTAAACCACCCCTAGATTCCTCTGTATATATGACCCCATCTTCCCTCTATCTGTGTGAGAACACCATGGAATGGCTTGGCATAGACTTGCTCTGTGAGAGTGCCATAGAATAGCTTAGCACAGACTTGCTCTGTGTGAAAGCTCCATAGAACAACCTAGCATAGACTGGCTCCTTAAGAGTCTACCCCATATGGTGAACTCGAACTTTCAATAAATTTTACTTTTTCTTTGGCTGAGAAGACTTGAGTGGAATTCTTTCTGCAAGACTCGGCATGTTGGTATTTTGGGGTCTCAGGCAGCCCTAACCTTCTTTGGGTAACCTCTTTAGCATCATTTTTGTTTTTGTAACCCTAGGGCCTGGCACAGTGCCTGACACCTATCAATTAGGTCCTTAATGCTTATTTAATTAAGTCTTTGAATGTTCATTTTAAGCAGGGGAGTCTGGTGAAATTTCTGGATCTCTTGTCAGAGTAGTGTTGTTGTATTATTTTTTTTAATTGAAGGAATCCTACATTTTGGCTAGATGTTAGTAAAAAAAATACAGATATGGCTTTTTTTTCCCACCTCAGTGGGACAAGTGAAAATATTCTCATGAAGTAAAGGAGACAGTCACCAAACTTGAGCTGGGCTTTAATCTTGATAGGTCCAAATATTATTTTTTATAATGTGTCTGCAAGGTACGTATCTTTGGTAAACAAAAAAAGCAACAAGTGATCTATAAATTGCCTACTTTTTGCAACACATTTTGCCACAAGTAATATATGTCAGCTGTTTCTGTAAATTGTCTGCTTTTTGGTAAAACTACTGATAAATAATTTTGTATTGGGTAGAAGGATTGTAAGGACATACCTTCCCACCAATGGGAATGAAGATCCAGTTACCAAGGAGGATATTTGGGTTATTTTTGGGTGGTCCTACAATTGTTTGTACAAGGGTATAAAATTGCTATTTGATTTTGTATTTTGCCTGTCTACACTGGTGTATTTTGGGTAGGTGACACATGACTCTTGTGAGACTTACACAGGAATAAATAGCTTCTGTTTCTACCTGGAGAAACCTCTGTGTTTTATTTGGGTAAGGGTCTTTGGGGTCTTTATCCCACATACACCCAAGGTCATGGACTCCCCAAAGTCTATTGATGTTTGTATCTGTGGACTCCAGATTAAGCATCCCTGTTTTAAACAGAATAGAACATAGGATCATACTCTTAGTGCTCAAAAGCACTTTAGAATCAAGATTAACCCCTGCATTTTATAGATGAAGAAACTGAAGCCTAGAAAGGTTAAGGGATTTGGCCAAGATTACACAGATATTAGATTATGAAACCAGGAGTAAAACCCAGGCTTCCTGACTCCAGAACCAGAATGATTTCATTCTTTAGAGCTCATCTACTTTATTATTTGTCCCCCACTCCATAATTTGTTAATATAGAGAAATTAAAAAAAATCCCAAATGTATATTTGTTTATAAAAGATTGTAAAAATGTCCATGTGCTTGTAAAAATAAGTATTATTGGGGATTAATCCCTTTACCATGTATGGAGTCATGAGGAATCTATATGCACATTTTAAAAGAATATTTATCAGTTCCATGGTCTCTGTTTTTCAATTTGTTATTTTAGTTTTTAAAATGCGCATAATATGCTTTCCACTTTTGTCTTCAATACTTACTATTCTGTAGTTACTTCATTTTAGTTCCAAAGTCTAATGGGTACTTACTCCCACTGACTTCATGTTTGTTATAATACTTGACTTGAGAAATATATAACTTAACTCCCATATTATTCAATCTACATTGAGGGTTTTTAATTGAAAATTAGTCATGTAATTAATAAAACAATTTTCTAGTAAAGCACTGTAGCTTGAGGAAATAAACCAACAAATAAACCAACCCCCTTGTTTCTATCTGTTGAACTGTTTTCGAACCAATAGATTATCTAAAGAAACTGTTTTCTCCTAAGATTATACCTCCATGTAATTTTAAAGAAAAAAAAACACAATTTAGAGATAAACCATGGAATACACTTGGATTCTATTCATATCATCAGATGTATAAAAATGAAAGTGAGAGACTGTTACTATTCCAAAAAATTTCTGAATTTTCATAAATACTCTTTTAACAGGAAGAGTTTGCTTATTCTCAGCACACTGATGCATAATAGCTTAATTTTCCATAAGTTGAAAGATGGCCGAGTCCAAAGTATAGTAATTCATGGGTATTATAAATACACAGATATTCATCAATAATCTAGATCAGTGATTCTCAACCTTTCTAATGCCATGACCCTTTTATACTCATATGCAGGTGTATCTGCATGTGGGTGGACCTTCCTGGAGACAGATAGAGGAGCAGTGTCTTGGTTCCTAAGACCATCGGAAATATGTGTTTTTCGATGGTCTTAGGTGACCCCTGTAACCCCTGTGAAGGGGTCGTTTGACCCCCAAAAGGGGGCGCAACCCACAGGTTGAGAACTGCTGATCTAGATTCTGTTTGAGTATTTACAGTGAGGTGATCCCACTACCTTTCGAGGCAGCCATTAAATTAAATGAAACATTAAACAAATTAATTCATTTGACAATTATTCATTGCCTACTATGTGCTAAGGGCTTAGTAAAACCCACTGTCCTCAAAGAGCTTCTGTATAGTACTGGTGATTAGGCATATGCTTAGAGGAACACAGTATGCATTAGGATAGGCTAACTATATATATATTTAAAGTACATGCAATGTATTTTTAAGCTTAATCCATATGAACTCATCACTTAAGTCTACAATTTAAAAAATTAATAAATCAAGCCCTGACATTTAGTGTTTTCTGAATTCCAAGGTTTTGGATCCAATGACAATGTTACAGTCAGTTCTAGGGCACTGCTTGCCCATAGGGTACAATGGGATTTTGAAGGATATAGCTGAGAAATAATAAATTCAATAATGTTTGTGAACTTTAGAATGATTATGTAAAGATTATTGGGGTGAACCCTGACAGAAGGATGACTTCTTTTGTTTTACATCAGATAGTATGGATTAGTCACTAAATACAAAGAAGCCCTGGTTTGAGATACTAATGGCTGCAGAAAAGTGAGGATTAGCTGAAGGCAGAATATAGGGATGAGAAGAAGTTGAAAATAGGAGGAGTCAGAGGAAGCGAGGAATAGATGATATGCAAGGGGAAGAGAAAAGCTACTTAACAGAAACCAGAATGAAAAGGCCAAAAAGAGATGAGAAAAATGGATGGATAGACTTTGCTGCTGAGGCAAGAAGCTTTTGGTCTGGAAGAAAATGCTACTGGTTTGAGGAAACTAGAATTCTTTGCTATTTGACAAACTGTCTGGCCTTTTGTCCTCTAGTGCCAGTATACTGGAGAGAGGAGAAACAATAACACCCTTTACTGACCACTGTTGCTAAAGATGTGGAGAAATATGCCTTTCAATTGAGGAACGACTGAACAAATTGTGGTATATGAATGCAACAGAATGCTATTGTGCTGTAAGAAATAATGGACAGGCAGACTTCAGAACAACCTGGAAAGGCTTATATGAACAGATGCTGAGTGAAGTGAGCAGAACCAGGAGAACATTGTACATAGTAACATAGACTTACTCCTTCTCAGCAAAACAAGGACCTAAAATCATTTCAAAAGACTTACAATGGAAAATGCCACCCACATCCAGAAAAAGAACTATGGATTCTGAATACAGAGTGAAGCAGTCTGTTTTCTTTTTCTTTTGTTTTGTTTTTTCTTTCTCATGGTTCCTCCTGTTAATTCTAATTCTTCTATACAACATGACTAATGTGAAAAATATGTTTAATAGGAATATGTGTGTAGAGCCTATATCAGATTACATACCATCTTGGGGAGAGGGAAGGGGAGAGAAGAAGGGAGAGTGAGGAAATTTAAAACTTATGACAATATTGAAAACTAAAAATAAATAAATTAACTTATAAAAAAGTTTTTAAAAAGATGTGGAGAAATAGAGATGGAAATAAAGGCTTTCTGTTTGCTTTGTTGTGTTGTTATATTTTTTGCAAAAAGAATGTTATACTTTCTCAATACCCTACTAAGGGTAGCTATGTGATAAAAGAGTTTAACACTGTTTTGGTGGCCCAAAAGTAGTGAAAAGTCAGTATTTCCCAGTAGGAGGGTTGTGAGGACCAGAATGGGGACAGAGAGTTGAGTCTGGTAGCTGAGGTATTATACAGACAATTCCCTAAAGAGATCAAGGACATACACGGGCTGATAGTCCAGAGTTGTGAATTATGCTAGTGCATGCTTTTCTTTACTTATATGTCTCCCTCCTAGGTTTCCGTGAGTGTCCACTCTTACCAACAGATACTATGAATATTGGTGGGAGAGTATGACTTGTATTTATGGGTTTCAATTGTCTTCAATTGAATAAATTGTTCCTCGTTTTACTTCCTAAAGAGTACATGTTTTATGTTTAAGGGTGTCATAATGGTGTCATTATGCCTGATTTCACACATATAGGAAGTATAATGAGTGGAAGGGACTCAGGAGCAATTGTATCAAATAGTAGGAGTCTAACTCCTTAAACCATGATTACTCTCTAGGACCTGTAGAGGGAGTATTAGAGGGCCTCTATTTGGGGCGTTACCTTGATGTGGTCTTATGGGTGCATGTTAGATGAGGGAGACAACCTTAGATGAGAGAGAGAGAAAGAGAGAGAGAACCTAGGAAGAGTGGGGATCAGTGTCATGCCCAAGTTTTAAAAATAGACACATACATATATACTTACATATATGGTATTTATGTATGTATATGTGTATACATGAATATATTTTTATATATACACATATTTCTATATATTTATGCACACACACATATACACATATTAAAGATTATTGAACAGTATAGAGATGCCAACTATGGTCATGTATTATAAATTTAGAATGGACAAAATCTCCATAGTTTTATGACTTTCTTTAACAGTACTCGGTAACATAGGACCAAACAGAAAAAATTGATTGTAGATTTTACTTATTTTTGGCAATTAGTAGGAAAAGATGGGAATATAAAGAGGATAAAAGATTCTTGGGAAGTGGTATGTGAGTAATTTCAATAGCTGATATGGTATTTTGACTGACTAGAAGCAGGTATAAGAAACGAAAACAGGAGTAATGAATGGAGTGAATAAGAAGGAGTTGGGGGACCGGAAATCATAATGCAGACAAATATTGGAAAAATTAACAAGGAAGTAGTTGAATGTTAGGAGAAAAAGCAAATTTGGGAGGAGGCTTTTAAAAGGTTATAATCAGAAGAGGATAAAAAAATGAAAAGAAAGTTGCTAATTGCTCATTAATTGTCAGTGACATGTACATAGTGTTTACCTTACTAAATAACCAAACAATTACTATCCATCCACAAGAAAATAAAGTTAAAATATAAGCAAGCTACAATTAAATTTTATTTTTTTGAAAGACATATCTGTGAAGGTTGTTATTGCTATATCCATAATTGAAGTTGATATCAAATTTCACTTAGAGGGTAAGGAAAATAAAGATGTAAGTTTTTTTCCTCATCCAAATTCATGGTCTCCCTGAAATCTAGCCAGAGACCCCAGGTTAAGAACCCATGAACCACAGAGATGTGTGTTGGCTACTGCCTGTAGTGGGGATCCATTGATTATGATGGTTTTTCATTTCTAGTGGCGTTTTAAATTGCTATTCACAGTTTATAATCCATTTAGCCCTGTGTTTGTCTTAACAAATCCCAGAAAGGAGTTTGTCCTCTCTGTGGAGGTCATCCCACCCTATCTATGGAAAGTCATTTCCTTGTCCTAGGCAATGATTCTCTTTCTGATACAGCTCCTTATACATGCTGATTCTCCATTAGACACTGGATGAACTAGGAGAGGGGTGGTTGTAAATCATAGCTTAGACTTTTGCACGTGGGTTAGCTGGCTTTGTTTGTTGCTCATTGATTAACTATGTCACATAAGAGAGACAGGACAGCAATACATACCATCATTCCTCACTAAAATCCAGGTTTTATTTTCTATATATTACTTGACATTTGACCAATTTAAAATGATTAATTTGGTTTTTGATTGTTTTGTATCAAGTGTGTTTTGATTTGTAAAGAAAAGTTTTTGAAATTGAAATCTTATACGGATTTTGGAGATGATCTTATGATGATACATAATATGTGAAAATATACATATATGCACATATAACACATTTGTGCATACATACCACCATATATATATATATATATACATACATACACATATATGACTAACACAAAATTCAAATCTGTTTTAAAAAATGTTATGATAACATTCTTACTGGTTTAAATGAAAAGATATAATTGAGTTGGACTACAGTACAGAGGAAAGAGTTCTGGATTCAGAGTCAAGGGGCCTGGGTTTAGTTCTCCAGGCCTCAGTTTTATCATCTGTAAAATGAGAGAGCTTCTAAGGAAACTGAACGCTACTAACCTGATATTTATCACTAGACCTAAACACTTAGTTTCCATAGGTGAGCTATGCCTATATTTTATATCATAAATATATGTGTACTTGTGTATTTTATATATTATTCATATTTAATATTGATATTATATAAAATATATTTATATTTAATATGTTATATATGTAAATAAAATCAGGACCTTTCAAACTTTAAATTTATTTTCTAGTGCTGGTCATAAGTATGATAGTCAGCTAGGGGAGGATATTTCAAAATCACAACAATAGTTTTTGCATAACAAAAATAATAGTAACTGGGGCAGCTACAGGGCGCCGTCAGTAGAGCACCAACCCTGTAGTCAGGAGGACCAGAGTTCAAATCTGGCCTCAGACACTTAACACTTACTAGCTGTGTGACCTTGGGCAAGTCACTTAACCCCAATTTCCCCGCCTTCCCCCCTCCAAAAAAGACAAAAAAAAATAGTAACTTACTGGTGGCCAGAATGAAGAAGTTAACTACAAGCAGAAAGACAAGGTGCTTAGAACGTCTGCTTCACATACATTGTCTAAATTATTATTTTTAGGTGATAGGCTCATATTTCACTGACCTGTATTTATTTGTATTTATCCTCTTTATATTTATTTCCAGTATAGTAATCTATGTATTAATCTTATCTATTAGACTATGAGTTCCTTGTGGTAGACATTGTTTTATTCTCTAGCACAGTGTCTAGGTGTGCCTGGTGTCTAAAAACTCTCGAATGAATACTTGTTGGTTGACTGACAAGAAATATTTTCTTCATTTATAAAGTAACTTATTTACCTCCAAAAGGCTCCTATGGAGCTGCTGTATATTGTCCAAAAAAACTGTACAATGTTGTATGTCTTTATTCAACAAAGGTTCATCTGTGTTCTTGTTCAGTCATTTTTCAGTCGTGTCCTGACTCTTTGGGGTTTTCTTGGCAAAGACACTGGAGAGGTTTGCCCTTTTCTTCTCCATCTCATTTTACACATGAGGAAAAGGAGACAAACATGGTTAAGTGACTTGCCCAGGATGACACAGCTAGTAAGTGTCTGAGGCTGGATTTGAACTTACAAAGATATCTTCCTGATTTCAGGCCTGGCACTCTTTCCCGGGGGTCACCTAGCTGTCATCTTTATCTATATTCATGTTTATATCTGTGTTCATCTATGTTTCATATACAGAATGCCTGTCTACACATATATGTTGTGTTTGTCCTTCATTCTCAAAGAGATGACATCAGGGAAATGATGACATGACCTACGGTTGACTTGGATTTGAGTGATGGTCACCAGTCTCACTTTCTCCTCCAGAGACATCTGGGTTCAGTGGCCTGATATTCATCAGGATGAATGGAGATGGCCCAGGATGCAATGGGAGACCTTAGCCCTCTTTGGCTAAGATCTTTTTTTTTAAAAAAAAGAAAGTATATTTGTATCTGCATTTAGTGAGATGACAAACTGCATAGAACTGTACCATATTCTGCCTAAATAGCTGGCAATAGCAGATGCCAAAAGGACATTATGAAAATTCCATAAAGAATTCACTGATGCACCTTCATTGTGCTGTTTCAAGGCAGAATGTTATAACATGGCCATTTCTGTGTCTTGAGCAAGACTTCTCCTATGATACCATGTATACTAATTGTATGATACATTCCCCTCAGTCTCTTTTTGTCAAAGACACTGGACCATAAAATTTTTGGTTTAAATGTTTAAAATGTAGGAAACACAAAAGGTCCTTTCTTTGACTAAGATCTTTTCAGGTTTTCTCTTTGAGTGAGGTAACATGTATTCAGAGAATAGACCTCTTTAAGAAGTGAGTCTTTAATTAAAAAAAATTAAACTGAGAGGGGGGAAGACCCTTAGAGTTCCTGGACAAAAGAGAAACAGTTACTATTTACATTCACTCTGTGCTAGGAGGGCAGGGACCTATTGTTGTCCAGTCTTTGAGCTCCAGAGTGAATTGGGCTCAAGGCTGGATCTTTGAGAAAGAAATCTAACAAGTTAACCCCAAGTTAATGACGCAGCTTTCAGCCAACAAATTGTACCTTCTTTTGGGCACAGCATCGTCAGGTGAAGAAAAGGAGAAGGAGAAGGAGAGGGAGAGGGGGAGGGTGATGGAGAGGGAGGAGGGGAGAGTGAAAAGAAGAGAGAGAGGGTAGATTATATATGTGTGTGTGTGTGTATGTATGTATATATGTATGTATCATATATTTAAGAAAGTCATCCTTAGAATCAGTAGGACCTGCATTCAAGTGCTGTTTAGGTATATTGGCTGTATGACCCAGAACAAATCACTTAACTTCTCAGTGTCCCAGATAACTCTCTGAGATTAAGCTAAAGACCAGATGCAAAACTGTATGGATAGAGGGACATCCTTACCAAGAGGTCCCCACACCAGTGAAAGCACATGTCTGGACCAAGTTTAGATTATATAAACTAGCTTTGGTTATATGAAAAGCAATATTACTTTAAACTTACCATTAAAAATATTTACTGAATGTCATCCTGCCGAAATTAGCATGATGTTTTAACAAAATATAAGTCACTATTCAGATGCTTCATTAAGCCTATGCAGGAACTATTTTAAAAAAAATTAAATTGATTTGTTTATTCAGTTCCACAATCCCTAGAGTTTCAAATTTTCTCCCCTCTTTCTCCCCTCCTCCACTCCCCATGGCAGCATGCAATCAAGTATAGGATCTGAAAATACCAAATACTTTCATATTGGACATTAGTCTGGTTGTATAGAAGGGTTGTGACCAATGGAGTGAACAATGGGAAAGAAGAAACAAAACCAAACGTGGAAAAAAAATGATAGCATGAGTTTGCTTCAGAGTCTATTTAAACTCTGTTCTTCCTAAATCTTTCTCTGAGTGTAGACATCTCCTTCCATCCTGAGACTTGTAGAGTTGTCTTATAAATGTGTTCCTGATAAGCGTCCAGTTTATCAAGGTTGGTTGTCACACATATGATGTGTCTGTGATTGTGTACAAATTTCTCCTGGATCTGCTCTTCTCACTTAGCATCAGTTTGTAAAAGCCTCTCCAGGTGAATATGAAGTCCATCTACTCCCCATTTCTTATAGCACAATAGTATTCCATTACATTTATATACCACAACTTGTTTAGCCATTCCCCAATTGATGGGCATCCCCTTAATTTCCAGTTTTTTTTCTACCACAAAGAGAGCTACAATAAATATTTTTGTACATATGGTTTTCCTCCCACTTCTATGATCTCTTTAGGATACAACCCCAGAAGTGGTATTACTGGGTCAAAGGGTATGCAATTATTTATAGCCCTTTGGGCATAGTTCTAGATTGCTCTCCAGAATGGTTGAATCAGTTCACAACTCCGCCAACAATGCATTAGTGTTTCAATTTTTCCACATCCTCTCCAGCATGTCATTTTCCTGTTTTGTCATCTTAGCCAATCTGATTGGTGAGATGTGGTACCCCAAAGTTGTTTCCATTTGCATTTCTCAAATCAATAGTAATTTTGAGCATTTTTCATATGCTTATAGATATCTTTAATTTCTACCTCTGAAAATTGTCTGTTCATATTCTTTGCCCATTTATCAGTTGGGGAATGACTTGCATTCTTTTAGATTTGACTCAGTTACCTGTATATTTTAGAAATGAGGCTTTTATCAGAGACACTGGTTGGAACCATTTAAAAAAATCAACAATCCTGCAATCGTAACAAATGATCCCTCAAATTTAGGCAATTTTAGGGCTTATAATAAGCTACATGATTTTGATTTATGGATTTTTTGAAGGAAAAAGGAAGAAGGAAGTAACCATTTGTGTGTATTTCTATAAACATAAATATGATTAAGTGATTTTAAGGTTTATGGGAGAAATTTATTTGAAGACTTAAGATTTTGAACTATGATACAATTGGGGTTGAAGTAGTCCAATTGAAACTCAGTTATCTATTCCTGCTTGCAGATAAATGTGGCTTACATCACTTAGACTGTGAATGTCAGTCTCAGGATAGAGAGATGCAATTGTACTCTTCTGCAATAAGTCATTTAATCAGAACGTTATTATATTTATCCTAAATAATAACTGACCTTAAGATAGCATGTTAAAGTTTGCAAAGCACTATATTACACACACACACATTATCTCATTTTTTCCTCACATTACTATGTAGTAAGTACTAAATAAATATGATTTCTCATTGTAGGAACTCCTAATATGCAAACTTCCTGTCCACTGCCAAGAGAAACTCATTTATCACTCAAGAGATAAATCCTTTGAAGTTCTCTGATACACAGCGCCAGCTAATAACTGTTAGGGGCTGAACACAAATCTGGCTCAATGACCAGTATCTTATCTGTTAAATAGTTTGATGAAAAACTTGTGTTATTTCTGAACTCATAGCAGCATAGATTTAATGCTGGAAGGGACCTTAAAGGTCACAGAATCTGATCTTCTCATTTTAGTGATGAAAACTTGAGCTCACAGAAGTTATGACTTTCCCAGGATAATACAACTAGTAAATATATGACATGACATTTGAACTCAGATCTTCCTGACTTTGTCCAGTGCTCTCTTTACTATAATTTGCTATTTATAAAGGGTGCATGTTCAAATCATGGTCCTGCTATTTATTACCTTTGTTGGGCAAATGAGTCCTTTTATGTATACTCTAGGCCTCACTTGCATCTCCTGTAAAAGTGAGATGATTGAACTCACTTGACCTCTGAGGGTCCCTTTCAGATCTAAATCCATGATCTATAATGCTATGACATGATATTTCTTGAATGCTGGACTTCATTTATATTCTCCACAGACTGAAAAATCCATTATCATTTGTACAATTCAGCTGTTAATTACTGCCTACTTTCAGTAGTAAAGCAGAGCTTGTTAGCACCCCTGTAACTAGAGCTATCTGTGTCTATGACTCCCCACTTTCCCTGATATGTAACTTGATTGTTAAAATTAGTTTGCTCAAGGCTGACAGTATATTTATGGTCTCGACATAACCCAGGGTATTTTTTTCTTTTAAACTTAAAGAAAGCTCTCATTGCTTGTTCAGAATTAAAAGTAGAGAAAAAGAAAAAATAAAAAACAAGAAGAAAAAATAGCCTCCTTTATCAGTGTTCTAGAACAAATAGAGCCTTTTTTGAAAAAAAAAGATTAGAGTTGGATTTTATTCTCTTTTAGCATAACATTTTCTGTCATTCAAGCACAGTGCCTTGTCTATAGTAGGCACCGAATAAACATATGTTGGATTAAATGTATGTTCTTCCACATTTATGGATTATCTAAAGTCATAATTGTGACTTATCTAAAATCTATTCCACAATTTGTGAATCTTTCACCAGCATTTTAGTTTTTTACTATGTATTTAGGATTTAGATAGTACCTGCCATAGCAAGAACTATTTTAAATGCTTTCAAATGCTAGGATAGGTGATCTGGCATATGTATGTGTATGTATATGATGAAGCGTGAGAAATGTTGAGGGAGAAACCCACAGGGATACAGGAATCCTGAGACCAGAGTTTCCAGGGCAAGGTCACCTGGAATGGATTCACAGATTCAAGCATTCTTTAAGTCAAGGTGGCAAAGATTTATTGCCCATACAGTGGGCAAAAGTTCTAAGGGAACCTACAAACTTAGAGGCATACTGTTAAAGTTTATAAAGGATAAACTATAGTACAACAGGTGTCAAATATGCAAACTAGATGAGTCAAGGTGGGATTAGAGAGTGGTTAAGGAGTGGTCTGTTCTTAAAGGAATACACCCTTTTAATAACTACCGTGCAAGTATTTTACCCAGAGTTCACAGGGGAATAACCCAAGGAAGAGCTACAGAGAGGTGTGACTTTAGGTCTGAAACATCACTAAGTCAACTAATGGTCAAGGCTAATTGAGAAATACCCAGACTGCCCACATCAATGTCTTGTTAGACAAGATAAATTTAAGGGAGTATACATATGACTAAGTCTGGGATACATATGGTACAGATTAGTGAGTACTTAATATCTTTATGACCCAGTACACAGTCAGTTCAGCCTATACACAGTTGGTTCAAACTACTACATTCTGTAGGTGCAGCTGGCTACTGTATCAGGGAGATAAGTATTTTGCTAGGGCATGCTACCCTTGAGCTGGAGAAAAACTGCCTGAGACAGTGGTTTGAGAATTGGGAGATTTGAGACTAGAGAGAAATGTGATTTTGGAACTGGGGTTCAAGCACAAGTACCCAAGCACCCCATCATATGTATGCATGTGTAAATATATATATACACACATGTATATGTACATATATGTGTGTTTGTGTATGTATATATCTACATATATATCACTATCTTTTTTTTACTTTCTGCCATGTAAAGTGTTATTCCACATAACATGCAAAGATTTCAAAGTCTTCCTTTATGAGAGAACTCATAAAGATCAATTCAATTGGAGTGCATAGAAATGCTACAAAGAATAAATTTATTTTTGTTTCCTTATATTTATATTCTTTTTCCTGTCCATGAAATTTCTTATATACCTCTCAGCTAAGGGTTTAGAAGTGAGAATTTAAAAATAAGGTGGTAGTTTTTACATACACACACACACAACTTTAGTTATATTTGTTTGTTTCAAGTGTGTATATATAATTCTTTGGAAATGAGTTGCAATCACTTTGATGCAATATAAATGCAGATGTCCAGCATGTCAATATCAGCATTGTTTGGGATACTAGAGAGTGTTTAGGAATACAAGAAATACTGAAAAGAAGATTACTCTGTTAACAGTTGCTGGAATCAAGAATTCACAACAGTCCTTTTAATTACATTCTTACATTACTCCAAATACAAACACAGAGCAGCAGGGAACTCTCTTGTTCTTGTTTCAGGTATCTTGGGAATGTTTTCATTAGCATATGCCTCAAATATCCACAGCCATATTTTTCTAACTCTTTGGGAGAAGAGTGGAAGGCAGATTTCTTGCCTTACTTTATCTTTGGAAAGCTCTTCTCTCCAAATCCTCCCCTCTCCTTCTTTCCTTTCTTCTCTGAGAAGAAAGCTACTTATTGTTATTTGGGACCCTGAAGACAAAAGATTCCTTGAAAGCACGCTGTCATGGTGGGTGCCCAGTAGGCACCTCTGGAATTGGAGGAATACATTGGCTTGATGTTATTGTACTATCATTTTGCAATCTATTTTGCATATTTGATTCATGTAATAGCATAATGCAAATTTCAGAAATGCAAACTTGTCCCTCTATGAGTATATATGCATATATGTACATATGTATGTATGTATGTATGTATATGCAACACACACATATATATCTTTTTTCTGGTGGTATTGTGTATAATTTTCTGCAAACTCAAAGAATTTGCACCAGCTATCTCATAAGTGGGGATTAAGTATAAAGCTAGGGCTTCATCAAGATCATAGATATTAAGAGTTAAGTCAAGTCAGCATGGCACTTCAGCCAGGGAGATACCATAGGGACACTTGGGGGACAGGCAAAACCCTGTAACTAGTTAGCAAAACGAATCCCCTTAGTGTATTGGGCTTCTCTCCAAAAGTCAAGCTTGAGAACTGACTCAACTTATATTCTGCTAAACACATCCTTCCCATGAGAATCACCACCTCTGCCCTTGATTCCCAAATGTTTTCCATTACGTTACCATGAACCCTCCTTCCTACTCTAAGAAAAAAAGAACACCACCATGCTATAGACCAGGTAGGGCTGTGAACTGAGCAGCTGGAGGGAGGGGAAAGAGGGGAAAGAGTATATATGCATATATGTACATATGTATGTATGTATATGCAACACACACATATATATCTTTTTTCTGGTGGTATTGTGGAAAATTAAAGAAATTACAAAAATGAAGGCCATGTGACTAACATGTTGTGGGCATACTCCTTTAAATAATAACTATAAAGCTCCCCTGAATTTTCATCTAAACAAAGCTTGTCTGCGGTGATGCCACTCTAATACCCTACAGGCCAAAGTGTTTTATTCATGCTAGTAGCCTGACCACTGCTCATTATTAATTTAGTCCTGGAGATAGCTGACATCTGTCAATCAGGGAAAACTTGAGTGCACCCTTTGCCACTCAAGAAGCAACGGAGAGGGGAGAGGAGATTCTCTGCACGGCTCTGGGCCAAGTCTTTGAGCTGTCTTGATTAAATATTAATTAATTTTCATGGCTGGACATCTCCTGTCATAGTAAATGCAACATGATTCAAAGCACACATTCCTCTGAAACATTTCAGTGCACTGATCTGTTTGGAAAATTTTACAGGTATCTGAATATGCACAACTTTTTTTTCTCCTCTGAACATAATTTCCCTGCTATGTAGGTGTGGCTTTGGAATTCACTTCTGAAGAGTGGATATTAGACTTCTTAAGCCACTTGAAGGATTTTATTTACTAAGCCAGCAAACACTATTAAGAGAACTCCTAAAGATTCAGAAGATATGGGACTATAGTCTGAACCCCTCCCAAGTCTAAACCCTCATTGGGTGAGAATATTTCTAGAATAAAAAAAGGATCATCTTGAGATTTAGCAGCATCTCGAGAGTTTATATTTGGTTTAATGGACTATTATTTCTGAGTTTATAAGTTCATAGCTATACTTCCATCTCTTTGCATTTTAAGCAAAAAGTGGTGTGTCTGTTTTATCTATGTTTGGATTAGATTGTAAATGCATAGAGAAGGAAGATCATGTCTTTTTCAGCTTAATTATGTCCATTGGCTAAGTACAGAATCTTGAGCACCTGGATTGCCTTCATAAATATTATTCTGATTGGACCAAGCTGGTGATTTAGTTTTAATTTGCCAAGAAGGTAATAGCACAAGTTCATTAATCTTTTCAAAATATGAGCTATGTGAAAAAGCAAAATATATCCATCACTGAGGTAGTAAAAAAAGCTATTCAGATGGCATAGGTTTTTCCATACATAACTTAGTTTGATTCCTGAAATACAGGATGAATACATAAATAGATTAACTAAGACAGAGGAGTCTATACTCAGTCATAATAGAAATCATGACTTTGAAAGGAGGCATTTTGTTGTAGAACAGTCATAAGGCTCAACAATGAGTCTTTGAATAGGATAAGAGGTAAAAGAGAGTAAACTTCTATCATTTAAAACTTTGTAGTGTTTGAAATAAATTCAAATTAATACACAGGTGGACTAGAGAACTGCAATTATAGTACACTTTTCTGAAAAGAGTTCCAAAATGGATTTACAGAAATCATACATTTAAAATTTGCTTGAAACAGCACATGATCAAACTCTTTAGGAGAAATCACATCTCCCTACAAAGATGGAAATTGGGATGAAGTAATGAGGCAAGGAAAATCAGCGGGGGTGAAATGTGATATCAATTGACAATGGTGTTTTTCAAATGCTTATAGCTGTCTTTGATAAAATCTTTGGGCACAGACTGATTCCTAATCCACCATATGCCTTTGAGATTCATCTGCATTAATCTCTCCCATCCTGGCTTGGAACCTATGGGGATTATTTAGGATTGACTCATATTTTCTCCATAATTCAGGATTTTTCTATATCCTGAGACCCCATTCCTTCCAGAGTGGTTATTACAGGCCTCACTAAGACATATTTTGATTTGAACTAACTGGCATGGCTCTTGGAATATGTACAACTTTTCTGGATTCAGAGTATGGGATATGAGTATTTATTAACTCTCTGCTGTGTGGTAGTACTGAATTTTAGCTAACCATTGAATATCTGGGGTACTCAGTGATCCTGGGGAAGTAGTAGACCAGACTAGATCTGGTTTTTCCAGAGGTTTTTTTATCTTGTCAAGGAATAATCTCCATGCTTTGGAATCAATTTATACAAACATTTCCTTTGCCTTTCACACTTTTCATTTTTTTTATTACTAGGATTCTATAGGGCAAAATTATTTCACCTTTTTGAAGGAGTTGAATCTTGTACTTATGCTGATAAAGCGATTTTTGGGGTAGTTATCATTATGTACACAGAGATATGATTAACTTAACCCTGTAACAAGTAACTACCAAGTCCCTTTAAAAAATGAACTTAATACCTGGAAGAGAATGACAGATCAGAGTACTTCATTTTACATTTCCATTTCTAATGATGTTGCTCATACTCTTGAGAAGTTCCTGTGTCCCTTTAATTTAACCAGTAATGATCCTGAGTCCTAGTTTTATTTGTCCCAAGGGAGATGGAGACACTTGAAAAATACTGTCAAGAAAGTAGCTTTTCCTAACCTTGTGATTCAGACTTGACAACTTGGCCTTGCTTGTAACACTTCCCTAGAACAGAAACATGGACATATAGATAGTGCTCTACGTGATACCACCACTGGACTAGATTTTTAAAAACATTTCTCTCTCTCCCCTTCTCTCTCTCCATATTTCTTTCCCTCTCTCCTGCCTTCTTTCTCTCTTCCCCCTTTACCACTTTCCCTTCCTCTATTTCAGGATGACAAGATGGATGCCAGCAACTTGATTTAGCCATTCTTCAAACATCATCAAGAAAACTCCTTTCTGCTTTTATGGTTGGCCACACACAATCCTAGCACTGGAGAGAGGCTGATGCACTCCTTAAGGCTATTGGCAATGTCTACTGATTTCCACAGCTCGACTGCCCTGCTTCCCCAATTTCTCATAACACCACGAAATAGGAAAAGAACAAAACTACTGAACTTGGCCTTTGTTTTTGAATGAGATAATACTTTTTCTCCTAAATGTTTAACCACCAGAAGAAGAACTAGCTCTGTGGTTTGTGGTTCTGGGCAGGAATAGCTCATCTGTATCAAATACCCAACAGTTACTTGGGACTTTCTAGTTGGGGTTGGAGATGTGGCCAGCATAATGCAGATAGAGCAGAAACTGACACCAGAAATAAGTCAGCTGTTACTTGCTTCTTCAGTCCGTGTGTCAGCCAGAGTAAGAAACCGCACGAGACAGTTTGAGTAAGTACCATTCTCTATTTGTTTTCATGTTCATTCTCATTGCTTTTTGTTCATCTGTAGAGGTTTGCATTGGGTAAACCAGGTGGGGGTAGCAATGGATTCGGTTGCTTTTGCTGAGAAAAATACTTTTGGCAGTGTACAGGAATGCCCCACCTTACATTGTTAATTGGTTTTACAAAAATATGATGTTGGTGTGAAGACTTGTGCTAATTGATATGGAAGGAAAAAAAGCAGAACATGCACAATGATTACAATAATGTTAATGAATACAATGCTAAAGAAAACTGAGCTCAGATTCAAAACAATGGCCAATACAGGATCAAGAGGACCGCCAATAAGACATAGCTTCTTCCTCCTCTGTAGGTATGGGTGAGTAGACTGTGGATGCCAAGTGTTGTTCTGTGTCTTGCTTTTCCTTTGTTATGAATGAGGGTTCAATAAGGATGAGAGGTATTTCAGAAAATGTTTGTGGTTTAAAAAATAAAAGGAATTAATAGAATTATTTTTTAAAAAGACACACAAAGTTGGTTTCACTTGGCTCCATAGGGCAAATTTTGTCAATGAGTGATTTGCTATGTAATATTACAATGCAGTTTCACATTTTTGTAGGGTTTGATTATAATGGGAAAGATGTCATTGTGAAATTATCTTGGTTGGAGTAATTTTATGCAGATGATTGCTATGTAAATGATGAGATTGACATGATGATCCTCTTCCTCCTAGTCATCCTTCAGAAGGAATGACCTAGGTAGACTTACCACAGATAGTCATCCTTGACCTAGAAAATGAAAGCTGCCTCCCGTGTCCTCCAAACAAAAGAAAGAGACTTTAGAGAAGTCTACATTGTAAAATATAACCATCTAATTTGGATGGCAACCATGTATGCAGGGATGGCAAGTTAATATAATCACTATTCATTAAATGGGATTTTCATGCAGGGGGAATAACTTCCTGATCCAAATCCCAAAGTCAAATTAAAAGGGAATTCAGTCTCTTTCCCAGGGGTGATCGTTCCCTTATTTATAATTTGTAATCATAATTATGACTTAGCTTCACAAATTGCTTTACTTTGCTCTTTATAATGTACCATAATATTGAGATAGGGACTTCTTTTAATTCTATTTTTACTTTATTATTATTAGTTTAAAAAATTTGGACTGGACCTATGATTTATTTGGTATGGAAAAGTCCCAATGCAAAAACTCCCTTTCTTGATACAGACCACATCTGCTCTTCAACTTATAAACTTTGAGAGTTGACTGGGGCACTGAGAGATTAACTGATTTGCCCAGGATCATACATCCAGTATGTGTCAGAAGTGGACCTAACCAAGGGGCTTCTGATTCTGAGGCTAACTCTCATTCACCATATCAGGCTGACTCTTGACTTGAAAAATAGACGGTTGATATGATCGCTGAACTTGCGTGGATGGGAACACACATAAGGCTGGTGTCTGAAGATGGGTGTGCACATGTTTTAGGTTGACAAATGAGGACCATCAAAAATAACCTACACTACACTGTAGGTACAGTTGATTTCTCAGGGTTGGCAGGTGACCATCTTGCATCACACAGGGAACTTCTATCAGTTTCCTGACAGGAGATGCAAATGATAATTTGGAGTTTGTAACATAAACCCTGAGTCGGCAGAGAAACTTAACAGTTTTAAATGAAGCATAAACAATGGAGTGGTTTGAAAGGCTTGGTTTACCCCAAAATGTCACATTCCATGGAATAATGCTTCCTCTATTTGATCTGTCACTAGAACTCTCAAAACATGACACTCCTTGAACATAATACACTTTGATGATAACTAGATTAACTTTCCTGGTACAAGTAAAAGGCCACCTGTTGCCAGAATGCCCATATTCCTCGTTGCCTGTCTTGTAGCTGTCATCACTTCAATGCAATCTGCACCCGACATGCTGGAATATAATGAATATGTCAGGAGTTGGAGGTCAGCCATCAAAGTACATGAAAACTTGGCTTGCATACAGTGTCAGCATGGAGGCCTCACCTATCATCTTGTGCAAAGGATTTCTGCACCACTTGATTTGTTTGCACAGGGTTTGTTGCTGTTGGATGGAACACATTTACTGAGAGGCTTTTTGACAGCCCATTCAAACATTTTCAATTTGGAAAATGGTGCTTCCTGTTTTAAGCTCTTTAACTGATACAGGGCATGAAATGCCACTGGAACTGATTGTGTTGTGGGTTTGTTGTTGGTATTTTAGCTTGGAAAGATCTATGATGAGGGTGTGAAGTATTTTGATTGGCATGCATAGGAGACCTAGACAGAACATGAAAAGATATAGAATCTTAAACCTTATTGGTAGGTGACCTAGTCCAACTTGCAAAAAATCATTTCTAGGGTCAAGTGGAGGGCTCTCTGGTAGGTGCCCAATGGAGAAATTAGTTTAGTCTTTGTAACTATCATATTTTCTTGCGTGCGTTGCTCCCACACACATTCCACTTCTCTTCCCACCCTAACTCTTCATTTTGAGAAGGAAACATGAAACTCTTTGACTTGGCATTATTTTCCCCTTCAGTAGACTGGTATTGGCAGTAGCAGAAAATGCTCTGAAGACCTGGTCAGAGAAACTGAAGTATGAATGACACCCTTCAGAAAAGCTAGGAGTGCTTAAAGAAGTGCTAAGTGTATTTGGTTACCTTCAAAGGCTCCCTAAAAAGGTATGTGGGTGGAAAGTTCTCTTCCTGGCTATAGATACAGGGATAGTAGACTTTTCATATTTATTATGTCAGCAGCATTAGAAAAGAGTATATCTGTATGTTACCCAGTCTCTTAGCCTATTCCTCTCATACCCTTTTACTGTCTCCCATTCATTTAAATAAAAGATATTCTAAGTAGGAAAGTGAAAGATTTATGCATGTTATTTTGTATTATCACTTACAAAATTACATTCTGTCATTTACCAGTCCATTTCCAGAGGTTCCAATCCTGGAGAGCTTCACTATCTTTTATGAAAGCATGTTCATAAAGAAGGTGTACTGAAACTGAGGAGATGTATATAGAAGTAGAATTTAGGGTTAGGAGTAGAATATCACCAAAGTCTGGAAGTTCATGGTTAAGGATGGTCTTTTTGGACTTGGTCATAGACACCAGCAAGCTAATGCTCACTAAAGAACTAATTCTCAACAGTTTATACACTTTTAGCATAAATCAAGTTTAAAAGAGCTAGATGCTGTAGTCAATTTATTCATCCAATTTGAAAAATAGCTGACTCTAAATTGTCCCTGCCAAAAGGTGGATTAGGAAGGCTTCTCGGGGTGCTGGGAAACCACTTTGTGCTTCCCTTTGAAATCCTTCTTAAGTCCTGTTTAACTATGAAGCTTGCAAACCCAACTCTATAAAGGGATGGCAGACTCCACATTAAGTAATCCAATTTTTAAAGTGTGCCAAATACCTTATTTTGTCCATTTATTCCCATTCTTTCCCTAACCTTTTACTAGATATTCAGACAGGAAGAAAAACTGATCAAAGGGAATTCTCCAAGTTCTTCTTTCATACCCTTTTTACATCCCCCCCCTTTCCTGTACTAGTCACCAAGTAATGAAATGACCAAAAGGGAGGCACAAAGAAACATGATTCCTGGATAACTTTCAACTTGGAAAATGGAAAAATAGCTTAACTACAGATGTACTTTGACTGTCCTTATTACTTCCTTCTCACCATCTTTTTTCACATACTGTCCACTTCATACCTTCTTACGTTGGGTCTTGAAGTGGATGCTAGGAGACTATTTTTCTGGGAAGTTTTAGAAGGAATTCCTACCCATGTAAGTGTTGGGCTAATTAACTTCTGAGGTATCTCTGGACTTGGATTTTATGTTTCTTGGTTGTTGTTTTCTTTTTATTTCTTGCACTTAACTAAAAGCTATTATTTGTTCTTTTGTTTTTCTGCCAGTCAATAAACTTTTATTAAGCAACTAGTATATAGCAGGGCAGCTAGGTGGCACAGTGGATAGAGCACCAGTGCTGGAGTCGGGAGAACCTGAGTTCAAATATGGTCTCAGATACTTATTAGCATTTTGACCCCAGGCAAATCACTTAAACGTGTTTGCCTCAGTTCCTCATCTGTACAAGGAGTTGGAGAAGGAAATGACAAACTACTCTAGTAACTTTGCCAAGAAAAACCCAAATGGGGCTATAGGGAGCTGGACAGGACTGAAATAATTCAGCAAAATATATATTGGGCATTGTGCTAAGCAGTAGGAATGTAAGAAAAGGCAAAAGATAGTTAGTGCTTTCAAGGAACTCACAGTCTAATGGGGGATAAAACATGCAAACAACTGCATACAAGAGAGATAA
>CM053599.1:119362411-119387859 GCA_028646575.1 Pseudocheirus occidentalis | reverse complement strand
TATATATATATATATATATATATATATATATATATACCTATTTGTGTCTAATGGTGACCATCACTAGGGCAGGGGGAGGGAAGAAAAAAATTTACAGGGATAATTTTCTTGTCAATTTGAAATAGTAGATTTGCATTCTCTTGTACAATCATCTTTTTTATTGTACTATGTCATGAAAATGCAAGTTTTATTCCACAAATTAATTTTTTAATTGGTTCACAAAAGGAAGAATATAACACTTGGTATAGAAGGGGAAATAAGAGGGGAAGGGGATAAGACATATGGAGGAAGTTGAGCAGAGGGAGGTCAGATTCAGGGAGGTAATGATCAGAAGCAAAACAGATTTTTGTAAAGGTACAGGGAAAAAAGACAGAGAAAGACAGAAGAAAATAGGATGGAGCAAAATACATGGTAATCATAACTGTGAATGGAATGAGCTCACCCATAAAACAGAAGTAGATTGTAAAAGGGATTAGAAACCAGAATCAAAAAATATGTTGCTTACAAGAGAAACACTTGAAACAGAAAGACACATACAAAGTTAAAATAAGGAGTTGGAGCAGAAGCTGTTATGCTTTAGCTGAAGTAAAAAAAAAAGAAGGCAGGAGTAGCAATAATGATTTCAGACAAAGCAAAAATAAACCTAATTAAAAGAGATGATCATAAAATATTTAGCTAAAAAGTACCACAGACAATGAAGTAGTATAAAAAATTTTGCAGCAAGTTTCTCTGATAAAGGCCTAATTTCTCAAGTATGTAGGAAATTGAGTCAAATTTATAAAAATAAGAGCTATTCCCCAGTAGATAAATGGTCAAAAGATATGAATAGTAAGTTTTTGGAAGAAGAAATCAAAGTTATCAATAGTCACAAGAAAAAAAAATGCTGTAAATCACTATTGATTAGTGAAATGCAAATTAAAACAACTCCAAGGTACCACCTAACACCTTTCAGAATGTCTAACATGGCAGAAAAGGAAAATGACAAATGCTGGAGGGGTTGTGGAAAAATAGGTACACTAATGCACTTCTGGTAGAGTTGTGAAATGGTCCAACCATTCTGGAGAACAATTTGCACTATGCCCAAAGAGCTATAAAACTTGTATATTCTTTGAGCCAGCAATACCACTACTAGACCTGTATCCCAAAGAGATCAAACAAAAAAAGAAAAGGATCTTTATGTGCAAAAAAATTTTTGTAGCAACTCTTATTGTGGTGGAAAAGAATTGGAAATTGAGGGGATGCTCATTAATTGGGGGGTGGTTGAACAAGTTATTGTGTATGATTGTGATAGCATACTACTGTGCTATAAGAAATGATAAGCAGGATAGTTTCAGAAAAACCCAGAAAGACTTATATGATGAACTTATACAAAATGAAGTGAGTAAAATCAGAAAAATACCATACATAGTAACATGACATAATAGCAATATTGTAAAACTGATCAACTGTGAAAGACTTAACTACTCTGATCAGAGACAATGAACTAAGACCAAAGGACCTATGATGTAAAATGCTATCCGCCTCCAGAGAACTGATGCATTCAGAGTGCAGATTGAGGCATACTTTTTTAACTTAATTTATTTTATTTTGTTTGTCTTCTTTTGCAACATGGCTAATGTGGAAATGTGCTTTGCATGATGTCACATGTATAATTGAAATCAGATTGCTTGCCTTCTCAAGGAAGGGGAAGGAGCAGAAGGGATAGAAAGAATTTGTAACTCAAAAAGTTTAAAAAATGATTGTTTAAAAAAATTATACATGTAGTTGAGAAGTATTTAATGAAATAAAAACTTTTAAAAAGGAATGCTATAAATAAAAAGTAAAGTGCTAGGTAAATGCTAGTTGTTGTTGCTATTATTATTGTAATTATTAATGACTATTGTTCCCATTGTATTCTAGGGCAGAGCCTGGAATTCAAATGTGACCAGACACTTAATAACTGTATAACCTCGGGCAAGTCACTTAAACTTGTTTGTCTCATTTTCTTCATCTGTAAAATAAGCTGGAAAAGGAAATGACAAACCATTCTAATTTCTCTGCCAAACCTCCCTCCCACCCCCAAACAGTTCACAAAAAATCAAACACATCTGAAATGATTGAACAGCAATAAAACCATTACATACTTGATCCTATCCCATAGCATTTGGGGAATGGAAGATATAAAAGACAGAGCAGTAGCAGGACATTGACAGGCCACTTCTGAACTCATCTACCTTGTTCAGCTGTTGACCAAAAGACCCCCTGAATGCTTTTGGCCAGGTTATTTTTCTCACAGAGAACACTGCAAATCTCACAAAAGTTCACCTCTGTTGTATCCAGGGACAAGACTTCAACTCTCTTGTTCTAGCACTAGACCTGTACCATACCTCTTCAATCCAATCTAGCTTTGCACTAGGATCTCAGAGCCGCACAAGGATTTCCTCTCCCTCTCCTTCAACCCCTACTTGTAGCTCAGGGGGCTGAAGGAGGTGTGAGGTGGGGTTGATTTAAAACCAACCACTGATGGAGCTGGGAGTGAGGATTCAACTAAGGAGCTGGACTTTTATCATACATGGACTCACCAATCACATTACTCAGCTCCAAATCAGTAGTTTTTCCAACTGTGTTGTATTCCATTACACACCCTTTGCACAGAACTGCCCTTCCTGCTTCCTCACCACACCTTCAACCCTTGAGCTGCCTTTATATCACAAAATCCCCAAGATTCATTGACTTAATTTAGGTATCCAGACACATTCCGACATTTTTCACATTTACCACCAAATACGTCTCTTACAAATAGGGTAACATTTGCTTGACTGTGCAAGTCATTCATAATTATTTTGTTTTATTCTGCAGATTTTATTCTTATCTTTTATTTTTGTGTCTATGTTGACTAGGATTCTCTAAAGTGTGGGGACAAAAGCCCAGGGCCTACAAAGGTACTAGGGAAAGGTGAGTACAACAAAAGATGCTGCAATTATAATAGTCTCCTTGAGAACTAAGGAACCTTTTCTTCCCCAATGCATTAGGAAATCTGCTATGTCATTAACCTACTTAAATGAAGGGTATTCCTCAAAGTTTTGATCCATGAGAGTGTGTGAAACTGGACAGTAAGATGGTTACAGTCTTCCATTCCTTAGCTTAAATTCAGAGAACAAGGACTAAGCTTAATATCACTGAGTATCTTGGCAGTCTGGGTTTGAAGGACCTATCTGAAATAAGACATTTTAGAATACATTTCCAAAATGATTTTTAAAAATTATTAATATCAAATTTTCCTGCTTCTGTTCTTTGAAAATTGGCAGCTCCTGTGTATAATGCATTTGGATATTGAATACATGTTAAATCAGCAAAATTATCTTATAAAAACTACACATTATGAGTGGTTCAGCAAGCACATTAGCTAATTCCCATAATACCCAAGAAGAGAAACATCAACCAGATCTCCTGACATATATTCATATCTATGTTCAAATTTACTGAGTATTAGCATTCATTTGCTTGCTTTTTTTTAGTAGCCAAGTTTCTAATTTTCCCCATTATTCATTAGTAAATTCAAGCTTTTAATCTCCATTTCACATGGTAAATGTGAAATTTTAAAAAGAATACAGAATCTCAGCCATTTTAGAGTTGCTGTGTATACTATGCCTGTCTTTGACGATTAGGGAATTTATGTTTTTCTTCCCATTTTTATCTTTTTCCTTGACATACAGATTAACATGCCATTTTCATTATCTCCTATGAAATAAACCCAATTTGCTTTTTGTCTGTTGTCTTGTCACTGTCAACCTTAACTGAGGTAGCTTATTTCTGTTTCATTCCTTCTCATCTATTCAGAATGAGGTATGGATTTTTTTCTCTAGGTACAGGCTTTAAATTAATAGCATTTTAGAGGTAGAAGTTACCTTTAAAAATAACC
The DNA here is from genome assembly GCA_028646575.1 of Pseudocheirus occidentalis. Lineage (NCBI taxonomy): Eukaryota > Metazoa > Chordata > Mammalia > Diprotodontia > Pseudocheiridae > Pseudocheirus > Pseudocheirus occidentalis. The sequence continues at coordinate 119,383,958 of CM053599.1, read as the reverse complement.
TGGTAAAAATAACTGCTTACTTGCTTTATAGATGATGAAAAAAATGCCCTTGATTAGAGAAATGACTCACACAATATCATTCAGCTAGGAATAAGCTCATTAAGAATCTTTCAGAAGAATTATTCCAACATTGCAAAACTTTAATTTTGATGTCCAAAATGTTCTTATTCTAAGGAAGTGGGGTAGTTGTGAAGGTGTAATATTAATGGGATTTAAGACCTTTCCCCACCCATTACCAGGCCTCACATAGAGCCCATTAAGGGAAACTTGCTTAGGGGAAGCTTGCTTGTGGAAAGGCTTTCACACCTTTTGCTACTTTCTAATGAGGCACTGAGTCACAAGGGTTGTAATGCCTTCTGGCTCTGAGAAATTCATGTGTACTCTGGGTTGGTATTTTGCTTTTGCAGCTCGCTTATGAGAAGAACCTTGGATTCCCTGGTTGAGATTCTGAGTGGCCATATGTATACATTCAGAGCTCCCCAACTGCTCAGAAGTAAAGGGTCTCTTGATCCAGGGATTTATGTAAAGTGTATAGCAATATTGCTTTGATCCAGGCAGTCAGAGCCCAGTCTGTTGGTCTTTATTTCTCTGCTTGTATTTTCTCTGAAATTCAGGGTGTTTTCTTTTCCCTGAACTAATGAATGTAATTTTAAAAGATCATTGACCCCTTAAACAGCTATCTTTCCTAGTAAAGTGGATCTAAGAACCTGTGCTAGCAATCATTCTGGGTATGCCTGTGTGGTTGCTGCTACAGAAAGCTATGAACAAATAAATATTGGAAATACAGAAACGCATAGTATCAAAATCTGAGAAAGGGTTCTAAACAGGACTATAAACTTTACTGAATTATTTGAGAGAACAGCCCTGATCTGAGGATATCCAGAGCTAGGCATATGATGGAGCCAGCTTGAATGGAGTCATGAGAGCTGATCGTACTACAATGTGCTCTCAAGAACACATTTTCAACATGAGAATTTACACCTCAGGAATCAGCAAACGCTATACGTCAGGATTTGACTTGTTCTGTTGATTGTTTGACAAAAAACAAAAACAAAAACAGTCTTAGTTGACCATAGCTCACAGAAAACAGGTAGTGGGCTGTATTTTGCCCTTTGGCCATAGTTTGTCAACCCCTGGTCAAAATTTAGGGAAATTATGGAGAAAATGTTATTGAAGGAGATTAAATTTTAAAATATGCCATGTATTTTCTTTAGGGGCCAGTTGTTAAACACTTACTAACACATCACTGACCAGAGCCCGGCTAGACATCCCATTCTACTTTCTTCCATTTTATTTAGAAGGCCAAGGAGGGAAATATTAAGCTAGAGTACAAATACCGTAGTGTCTAGTATTTCCACAGATATCAATGATGTATAATTTATATTCTTAGAGCACTGTAGGAGAATACTTTCTCATGTTGAATCAGTAGAGGAGAGAAGGGAAAAATGCTTGTCAAGCATCCCCTATTGCCTGACTGATTGAGCTGTCAATGAACATCAGGTTGGACAATAATAGTGTAACCTTCAATTAAAGTCATTAGAGTGGAGTGACAGCTCTGCTAGCCAGTGACATTGGTGGATTAAGGAGGAAGGCATCTTCTGCCAACAGTAAATCCCAGCTTGCACTTGCTTGTTTTTACATTACATACAATTACTTCTGGAACCTCATTAGTACAATCATGCATAAAATTTTGGTTTTCAATTACTCTATTTGAACTCCACATCAGGCACCCTGGTAGTTCTTAAAGAGAAAGTCTCCATATACTACTTCCTATTCTAAATAAACTAAATGATGAGAAAAGTTAATATTTTAATTATTTCCTATTTGTCCTGTATATACATTGCTTTGTATATATTTATTTACATGTCTCCACAATTAGATGCTAAGCTCCTTTAGGGCAGGGACTGTCTTTTGCTTCTTTTTGCGTCCCTTAACATAGTGTCTGGTTGCATAATATTTGCTCAATAAATCTTTATTATTTAACTATTTTCACTTCTGAGTTGAAAATATTTGTTTTTAAAATAATTTTTAATCCATGTACTAAACTATGCAATCAGCATAATAGATATTCTCCACAATAGTCAAATTTGGAACTTCATAGAAAATATGCAAAAATAATCATGAATTAGTGTACCATCAATGCAATATTTACAGTGGCAATGCTCATTATAAAGACCATGACCATAAGTATCGCATGACATTTGATTATAAAGTATAACAAACTCTCCATATAGAGGACAGAACTAAAGCATTTATTTAGACACCAGCGAACCAAATCCCAAAACCAGTAAACTGATCCCGTCATAGTACCAAAGACATTAAGAAGCCATAATAACACTGAGAGCCACAGCATCCTTCAGTCTTCCCACAAACCAATACAAAATCAATATCCACTCACAAGCCTATCTGACTCATTGTCTGAGCATCCTCTCTCCCCTACCATCATGCTAGCTCTCACCAGCTTCCTATGGGCTCTGCTTCCCTTCAGCACACTCCTCCCACCACAAGCTCAATGTGACCACATTCAGCCTATTAGGGGGCAGAGTTTATCTTCACAGCAGGGAAGCTTCCTGTGGGCTCTGTTCCTCTCTTCAGCAAATTCCCTCCATCACAGGTTCCATGTGATTCCATTCAGCCTATTAGCTTTGAAAGCAGGGGAGGTCTTCAAACTCCCACCTAGGTCTATTAAGGGGCAGAAAAGCTCTTCAAATTCCCATTCCCATTACAATTAGATAGAAGTATATGGTGAAAAAAGCACTAGATTGGATACCAGAAATTGCATGTTCTAGTCCCAGTTCTGCCACTAATTAGCTATATGACCTTGAGCAAGTCATTTAAATTCCCTGGGACTTGTTTTCAACATCTGTAAAACAAGGAGATAAATGGTCTATTAAGTTTCTGTGCTACTCTGTTTCAGGATGTCAAAGAAAATAAATAAAACCTCAACTATTGATGTTCTAACTACAGAGTTTATTGAATAATATACAAATCATACAACCAAACTCAATCATACAAAAAGAATAAACGTTTTTTCTTCAGGTGAATTATTCCAGACTGACAATATTCAGCTTAGAGATAAGATTATAAATTGAGAAACAAAAATATCAATGGAAATGGGCCTCAAGACCTCCACATCTGAGACTGACATATGGCCTGTAAATACAAGCTTTAGTCATTGGCCTCCTAATTTGTTCTTTTGTTTTAGGTAAAGAAATGATCACAACATTATGAGCTTTGAGAGATCAGAAGAGTGAGTGACCAGAGGTATGAGAGTGGAGTCTCTACTGGGCTCTGAATGCAGGCGTTCAAACTTTGATACCCCAAGAAGTGAGGAAAGACCTCTAAGATACAGGTCAGTAGAAGTAAGACAAGTTTTCATCCTTCAAGGATATTACATTTGGATATGAATTTGGTAGGAACAGTACTACATAGTAACTATGTTAAATCTAATCCTACAACCCAGAGGCAGTATTTTAGGGGCAAATTTTCTCCCCTAAAATGTTTGAAGAGAAACATTTGTTCTTTTTTTCTTTCTGTATCTTTGAAGTAAGTATCCCTTTTGTAAGAGCTTTAAGAAATAATATTTGAGGGGCGGCTAGGTGCAGTGAACAGAGCACCTGCCCTGGAATCAGGAGGACCTGAGTTCAATCTGACCTCAGACACATAATGCAAAACTAGCCGTGTGACCCTGGGCAAGTCACTTAATCCCTATTGTTCTGTCTTCCCCCCTCCAAAAAGCAAGGAAAAAATAGTTTTTTAAATAATATTTGAGTACTTTGGTGTACCTCCTTGATACCCATCGAGTTTCTATCTTTGTCCAGACTTACTGAAATAAAGCAGCACACATAACTTCTCCTGGAAGGCTGGCTTTATCCTGACAGTAACAGCTCAGCTATCAAATGGCACAGAGATTAAAGTTGCTCCCTTTCTTCATGACTATCTCTTCCTTGAAGACTCCCTTAACAAAACTTCTCTCCCCAACCCCAGATGAAAATATTCTTTTATCTTTTTTCCCCATATTGCTGTTGAGACCACTTGCTAGCATCTTTCTTCATCAAACTGCAAATTATTGGTGCAATCTGTATTCTCTATTGCATTGCCTCATGTCTTGATTCTCTGTTGATTTTTGCTCCAGTGCAGTTTTGTTTTAGTTTTGTTTTATCTGCAGGGGAGTATTGACAGTTCTTTTAGTACATAGATGCTGGTTTCTTTCACTTCTTTTGTGAGTCAGACCCAGAGGTGTACCTTGCCTACAAGCCAAATCTCTCTTTTGAGCTACCTTGCTTCTATCTCAACAACTACCCTCTCAGACCTGCCCACTATTTAAGATGGGGATGAGAAAATTCCTTTCAGACCTGATTATGCCCTCAGCCCCTAGTTCTGAGGCATGCAGATTATTCAGGAGTTTTACTCCAAGCAAACTGGACAGTAATCAAAAATCTTAAATTAACCTATTAAAGAAAATGAGAAAAGTTGAAGACAATGAAATAAGCGATTAAGGAGGGAAAAACTGTAATATATGCAGAATGTTTTATAAGAGATCTGTGGATCCATATGTGAATCCATAAATAAGCAAACACACCTTATGCAGGCTGAATAATAATATGTCTGCCACATATGTTTTCAAATGTGTTTAGATGTACTTGTGACTTAAAATAAAAAACAAAACAGAGTTGTACTTTTGTCAATGTAATTCCTAGCATGAGAAGTCTCTCCACTGACTGAGAGCAGATCCTGTCCATGGCATTGTTAAGAAGTCCTAGGGAAGGGAGGCAGAGTCAAGATGGCGGTGTAGAAGCAAGAAAACTCTGTGAGCTCCCCCCATAGCCACCTCAAATACCTATAAAATATGACTCAACAAATTTTAGAACTCCAGAACCCACAAAGTGATAGAGAAACAAATCTCCTGCTTTGGTGGACAGGAAGGATTCATAGCAGCATTATGGGAGCCAGGCCCAGCCCCATGCAGTTTTAACCCCAGGGCAGCCAGGACCAGCTGCAGCTGGAAATTTAGGGAGAGTAGATCACCCACAGCTATGTTGGTTTCCAGAATTATCAACCCATAAATGCCAAAGACAAAGTGAAAGGTCAGGAGAACTTGGCTGAATTTGGGCGGGATGGAGGAGGAAGTCCAGCCATCTTCCCCCAGAGCCAGAAGTAATGGAAGTGGCTGCTAGGCAGCTGCCTCCATGTGGCTGCTTCAGACTTCATGGCCTGAAGTTTTCAAGGGGGCAAGCAACCATTCAGAGGCTAAGTGCTCTTGCCTTAACCTGCCTGGATCTGGATTGTGGTCTTGGGTGGTGGTCCTGAGATGTGTGACCAGTGAGCCAAAGCCAAAGTGGGGGCAGTAGAGACAGAACCCTCCTAATAGCTCCAGCAGCTGTGAAAACCCGAGCAATTTGGGCCAACCCCCCCCATCTGGAAACAGAGTTTCACTGCTGCACAGAGCTAAAAAGTCAAGTAATTGACTGGCAACATGAGCAGACAAAGGAAACAAAGCAAGCTCAGCAATCCAACTTTAGATTCCTTTTTAGGGGACAAAAAGGATCAAAGCATGGGATGGGAGGAAGACAACACAGTCAGAACTCCTGCACCAATATAATCCTTGAAGGGGGTTAGGCAAGTCATAGGAGGGCAAGGTACTGAGTAGAAGTAGAGGAAGCGGGAGGGATAGGAAACAAGAGATATGTACAAACATAAAAACAAAGATCAGGAATAGAATAGGTTTGGGATGTCTATGTATATGTGTATGTATATGTATATATCTATAGCTATAGAGAAACCTATCCAAACTTTATTGTAGCCTTTGGGAGGGGGAGTTGAAGGGAAGGGAAAAAAAGAACAAAACAAAAAGTGCACAGCAGAGAACAAAAGAAAACTCACAAGGAAACAAAGAAAAGATGGACAATTCTCAACACAATAAGTATTATTTATCATATAGGCTTTCTTGAAGTGAACATTTATTGTTACATATTTTGAATCTTCTCTTATGTTCTGCTATGCACATGACATGCTTTTTTTTTCTTTTTAACTTTATATTTAAGTTCCAGTATTTAAGTTTATGATATGTTTTTGTTTCATTTCTCTGTTTTGTATTTGTGTTCTTGCATTTAAGGCTAAAATAAAATTTTGGGAAAAAAAGAAATGGTTAACAAAAGAAGCATTTAAGGTATGGACAGACACACACACACACACACACACACACACATGCCTCTCAAATATATGTGGCCAGCACACACATAGATAGAAGTATGTTTTAATGAACTTATATGACCCAGACAGACACACAGGAAAATATCTTATTCTTTTGTCTTTATGTGACCGCTGATGTAATCAGTCTCTTCCTATCAGGCCTGCTCCCTACTGCTCTCTGCCTCTGAATGATGTTCCTTCTGATCCCACAGACACTGCTAGCTACTTGCCAGGTACAACTTCACTGACCATGTTATCATGGAGCTTCTCTCTGATTTTAGCTCCTGTCTTTATCTTTATAAATTAGCTGAAGTGTCTCAGTTCCTATACTGAAGTGTGGGTTCTCCCATGCTTTTTCAGTTTGAGGTCCCAACGCTTTGTGCAACTATTATAAAAAAAATAACAGCTTAGTAACATTTAGCTCTCATTCATAAGACATCCAAAAATCATTCCTGGAAGAAATGATAGAGGGGAGACTACCCAGATTTGTTTTTCTCCAGAATGATCTTCCTGGTCCTCTCAGAGCCTTAGTAAGAATAAATTTTCAAATCCAAGAGGCCCTTTGTCCCACATAACAAGCTCTTCAGGAACACAAAGCCACTCCTACCTAGGTAGCATCCTCAAACTGAAAGTCTACTTTTTAAACCATATTTCCTGGTTCCTGGGGTTTGTCTTTAAGACCCCATTATAGCTTAGGTTGGGACTTCTATTTCCCTTTTTAATCTAGGATGATTATACTACACTAAATCAGCATTTATTCTAAAGGCAGCTCTCTCAACAAGGGAGTCTTTGGGGCCCTGTAAAGTCAGTTACTTAATTCTGAGATCTTCTGAGTCTTCTGTTCTTCCAGTCAAATGAGTATGTAAGAGGTGGGAGTAGAAGAGAGATGGAGAAAAACATAACTAGGCCTATGCAACAAGGTCATTATCTTTCTCCATCTTATACCATGTTTCTGCCTTTTTTATATAGTCAGTTCTCCTGTAATACATATGTGTTCCTAAAAATCACTTCATCATACAAAATAGCACAATAAAAACCACCAGGCTTATGGGGAAATGGGCTTAAGATCATAACACTCAAAAAACTTCACCTGTGACATTTAAAAAAAAAAGAACCTAATACAAATGGTAGGATAGTTTAACAGATTTTAAATGATGAAGAAATGTGTGCATATTATAATAAAAAGAAGCTGTGTCTGTGATCTCAGGCTACTGCTCAGCCTGTGCCCCAATTCCCAAAGCGTCCACCCAGACTAGCAAAGTTAAATATGCTGGCAATAGGACAGCCTAGATGGGCAGCGACTCCAAAACCCCTGACCTCGGCTTTGGTGGAAGTTGGGGGAGTAGATAAGGAAAAAATATCCCTCCTTGGCCCACAATTCCTGCTGTACCAGTAGTTGTCAGAAAGCTTGCAGTTTGTGAGTCATTGTGAAATGGTAGTTTTCTATGTTTTCTCAATGTTTCTGTCAGATGAAATCTCACATAAGCAAACACAAAATTTAAGCTATACTCAGATCATTCCATAATATATCATGGGAACAAATTCACATTTTCAAAACAAGAGCTGGAGAAAAACTGACTATTTATATAATCAGTAAAGCCTTTTCAAGTTCTGGCTCCCTTATCACAAGTATTCAAAGGGCAATCATATGGACAAGAGAATATAGATTTGTTCTGCTTGGCCCCAAAGGACAAATTTAGACTTGATTTAATGAAATTAAATTCTCAGTCATTGAAGTTTTCCAAAAATGAAATGATCTACTTTGAAAATTAGTGGATTTCCCCTCCTTGAAGGTTGGACAGTAACTAGTTGGAGGCATGGTAATAGGAATTTGGGGTTAGGTCAAGTATGATTTGGATTAGATGGCCTCTTGGATTCTGCGTGTGAGATTAGTATTCTTTTCTCTACAGAAATCAAGCACCCTAAAAGAATGGAATACTAGGTAGAGGGACAAGAGATAAGAATGATAACAGGGCCAAAAAAAGGAGAAAGGGCTAGAAGGGAAAACAGAACCTAAGACAAGTCCTCCTTGAAAATTTAGGACTGGCCTCATCTGTCATACAGCACTAAAGGCAGTTATACTTTGTTATCCAATTAGTGGCATGCTAACATTTCCTGTTGCCTGCTGCTTTCCTTGGGGATGGGTATATGCTTAGGTCAAGCCCAGAAGGGTACGCATTCTGAGAACACAGATCAAGTGTTCCAGCTGACTTTAATGAGCTCCTGGAGGCAAGGAGAGGGTTTTGGGTGAAACAGACTGAATTAAAATCAGGATACCTATAGTTGCTCTATAAAATGTGTGTGTGTGTGTGTGTGTGTGTGTGTGTGTGTGTTTGTACTTAGTGTTACAATGGAAGGGGCATGGATTGTATTCTCTAGTAATATGAGTTTCCCTTAGGTGATTCCTCTGTCTGAAAAAAAAGTGTTTTAAATGCAGAAGGGATGGCAAGTCACTGCATGTTTTACCTATAGGTTTGACAGTTTTCTCTTAGACATCCACTGCAGCCTGTAACCAAAATACTTATTTTTGCCTGTATTTCATCACAAGATGAACCATAAAGAGCTAACTTCAGTTAGAAATACTACAAAGCAAAGAAGGAGGCTGCTCCTGCTTCACACAAGAAAATTAAGTTCTGGCAATCCTGTAAATTCATCCTTAAATGACATCTTTATTTTGATTGAGTGACAAATAACTTCTGACTTAAAGCAGAAAATTATGTATATGCTCTTGGGATTAAATTGTTCAGGGTAAAGCATTTAAGAATAAAAAATGTGCCATTCAGTTCCATGTTCCTCACTAATAATGTTAAGTTTGAAGATATTGCTTCTCCTGGATGTTATGGGGGTGACAGAGAAATCTCACACTGCAGTTTAAGTTAAAAAAATTTTTCTGTAGATAGCACAAGGTCATCCTAATGGATGAAGCTAAATGTGATAAAGGAGCCCAAAGTGGGGTCAACCAAGCCTGTCAGTCCAAGAAAACTAATAAGCAAAGCATCTTGACTCTTTTCTTCACATTAAAGCTAAAAGAGACCCCCCAATCACCTTAGAATACCGACTGAGCTGGTCTATAAAAATACATAAAGTAGGGGTGTGCCCTTGGGCAGGGTCTGAAGGTTGAAGAGGTGTCACAGAGAAAAACTGTCATGAATAGTAAGGATCCCATAGGGAGCAAAATACCTCCCTGAGATCCAGCTCTATGGACAAAAAAAAGGAAGAGTTTGGGACATTAAAATATAAAAATGGTGGGCTCTCAAATGGCGTGGAATACAACTAACAAGTGATAGTAAAAATATATTTGCCTGAGGTCTTGCAAATCTAATCAAAAAGGCTTTAAACTGAAAAGGAAATGGGAGGAAGAAAAGTGCCTGCATATATCCACCAAGCTATATAAACACAGACAGTAGCTCTAAGTATACCAGTAGAAACCACCACCACCCTATTCCAAAAATCCAAGAAAGACATCCACAATAAAAGTGATGGCTATAGATATCATATCATAAACGCAAAAAATGTATAGGGTGAAAGAGATTCAGACACACGGAGCCAAATTTGATTTCAGAGATATCACTGAAACTTCATGGAATGAGGCTTAACTATTGTAAGAGTATTCTTGATTTAAAAGGAGTAGGGCAGGGAAAATAGTAGGGATGGAGATATATAGATAGATCTTATAGATATATAGAGATAAAAGGTAAGCTATATCATAGATGTATATAATAAAGAGAGAAGGAAAGAGAGAAAAATAGGAAGAAAGAGAGAGAGAGAGAGATGGAGGAAGGGAGAGGGAGAGGGATAGGGAAAGGGAGAGAGGGAAAAGAAGAGGGAGGGAGGGAGAAGGGGGGAGGGGAGAAGGGAGAGGAAGAGGGAGAGACAGAGGGAGAGACAGTCAGAGATCTTTAGTCTCTCTCCTGATCTCCAACCCCAAGAAAATCTTTAAACTCTTACCTCATTTATTGAATGGAGACAATAATACTTATAATTCATTCTATGTAGAGCTGTTACATCATAAGGTTGTTAGGAGTAGCCACAGGCCTTTTCTCAATATTCATCCTTTTTGACCTCTCTACAATATTTAAAACTGCTGGCCACCTTCAATTTCTAGGTACTCTTTTTCTCTCTGGGTCTTCAAGATCCTATTTACTTTGGCACTCATACTTCTCTGGCTAGTACTTCTAGTCTCTTTTGCTGGATCATTATGTATAATGCTAATTGAGAGTGTATGCCAAGGTTCTGGGCTCCATTCTCTCTCTCTCTCTCTCTCTCTCTCTCTCTCTCTCTCTCTCTCTCTCTCTCTCTCTCTCTCTCTCTCTCTCTCTCTCTCTCTCTCTCTCTCTCTCTCTGTCTCTCTCTCACTTTCTCTCTGTCTCTCTCTCTGTCTCTCTCTCTCCCTCTCTGTCTCTCTCACTTTCTCTCTCTCTTTCACTTTCTCTCTTTCTCTCTCTCACTTTCTCTCTCTCTTTCACTTTCTCTCTCTTTCACTTTCTCTTTCACTTTCTCTCTCTCTTTCTCTCTCTTTCACTTTCTCTCTCTTTCACTTTCTCTTTCTCTCTTTCACTTTCTCTCTCTCTTTCTCTCTTTCTCTCTCTTTCACTTTCTCTCTCACTTTCTCTCTTTCTCTCTTTCACTTTCTCTTTCTCTCTCTTTCACTTTCTCTCTCTCTCTCACTTTCTCTCTCTTTTACTTTCTCTCTCTCTCACTTTCTCACTCTCTGTCTCTCTCTCTCACTTTCTCTCTCTCTCTGTCTTTCTGTCTCTCTCTCTTTTCTCCTCTCTTCCCCACCTCTGTTTCTCTGTCTCTCTCATCTCATCAGTTCCCATGGGCTCAAAATCTATCTGTATGCAAATGATTGCTAGATCTATATATCCAACCCTAGTTTCTCTTCTAAAATCCAGTCCTGTATCATCAATTACTTATTAGACACCTCAAACTGGGTACCTCAGAGGCATCTAAAACTCAACATGTCCAAAACAGATCATACTATCTTTTTCCCCATCTATGTCAACAATTTGGTTACTGAAAGGGGCAGTAAAAGAACTTTTATATTCGTAAAATTAAAAGAGCTTGTTACTGCTTCATCAGTTTATGAGTAGACAAGAAGCAGATTTGCGTTGGATAGCTTGCTCCTAAAAAGACTAGGATCATAAGGCCTCCAGGGGAGACTTGTGAGTTGCCCTGAGAACATACACATGGGGTATCCTAATGTGACTTCCAGTTAGATCCGTATAAAGGTATATCCAATCTTCCCCATGGATACTACTTGCATTGGTTGGATAATTTGACCCAGGTTTATGGATGGGTTGTATTATTTTGATTATTAATGCATTAACCTTATATTAAGTAAATGTGTTGTGATTATTATTCTTGCTTTTGTCTAATCATTAAATAAGTGTAATAGATTTGGTTTAGATGGTTTCATGATGACTGATTTTGTGTAAACGGGAAGCCTACTAGTGGGGACTTGGGATCTATAGAGGCAAATAGTAGGAGAGTGTTTTCCCACAAAAATGTTGCCCCAGAAGTATGACAGAGTTTCAGTCATAGTGATATGGTAGTGGCTTTTCTCTGGGACTCATAGGCCTGAATGTGGTATGTTGAAGTAACCCATGGAAAGAAAGGTAGGGGATTGTACCCACATACATATTATGCCTCAAAGTCACTGCTATTTCTAACATTCCTTTTCCTCTTGAGGACACCTGTCCAGTCATCCAAGTGCTCGGTCTCAACTCCTTACCATCCCTCGACTTCTATATCCTATTAGTTGTCAAGTTTTATTGATTTTACTTCCTTGATACCTCTGACTCTTTTCCCCTTCTGTCTGCACACATGGACCCCATACTAGTTTAGATCTTTATCCACTCTTACCTTGCAATAATTGCAATAGTCATGGCCTCCATGCCTCAGATGTTTCCCCTCCCCATTTCATACTCCACACATCTAGGTAATAAGGAATACCTCCCTGGTCAAAAGCTCTGGTGATGCTCTCTTACATCTAGAATAAAATGCAAACTCCCTTATTTGGCATTTTAGAGCCCTTTGTGATCTAGGTGGAGTGTCCTGTCTCTCTGTCTTCATACAGGTGAGCTGGAGAGTTTCTATAGGAGGGTATCCAGGATGTTGAAATGTCTTTATTTCATGCAATGTGACACTCATTTGAAAGACATAGGATTATTTAGACATAATATCCAGGTAGCTAGGTAGTGTAGTTGATAGAGTCATTAGAATTGGAATAAGGAAGACCTAAGTTCAAAACTAGCTTCAGACACTTATTAATTGTATGTCCCTGAGCAAGTCATTTAAACTCTAATTGCCTTAGTTTCCTCATCTATAAAACGGGGAAAATAATTATCATTTAGGGTGGAGGAAAGATGACTTAGAGGGAACATGATAGCTGTCTTCAGGCATCTGAAGAACTAACATATGGAAGAGAGGTCCTGGGAGCCTCAGAGGAAAAGACTGGAAGCCAAGGATAAGTCTGCAAAGAGCCATTTTTAGACTCATCATGAGAATAAAAAAGCTAGAGTTGTCCAAAAGTGGAATAGTCTAGTTAGCATGTAGAGTTCCCCTGTATGGAAGGTGTTCAAGCAAAGATTAGATGACCACTTTTTGGATATATTATACAGGGGATTCATGTTCATGTACAGATTCAATTAAGTACTTTCTGGGGTCTTTCTGACTTTGTGATTGCGAATAGAAGCAATTTCAACAGAATATGCAAAATTCAATTTATAATTCTCTTCATATGTTTGTAATAATAATGATGATGATAACTATTATTGAATTGTTTATTAATAATTTGATCATCATATTTGATGTTTTATTTTAATAAATTTATTAATTATTCATTTATTATTTGATAGCAGTAATTATTTAACAATAATAGCCAATGTTTATATAATTCTTTAAGTTTGCAAAGTGTTTTACAAATATTATCTCATTTCACCCTCGCAACAGCCCTAGGAGTTAGGTGGTATTATTATGCCCATTTTATAGACGAAAAAACTGAAGGAAGACACTTGCCCAGAGTCACACAGCCAAGAAATATTGGAAGTCAAATTTGAACTTAGGTCTCTCCTGACTCCAGATCTAGATCTTTATCCATTATGCCATTCAGGTGCCTCCCTTGTTAGTGTTAGGTACAGTGATAGCACATGAGTTAATCCCATTGCCCCTACTACTGGAGGCCAATGATAGTGCCTTGCTTTTTGGACCAGCTACCTTAAAACTCAACTGAATGACTCCCTCTACTGGGTTTCCATGGCCACTGATTTTTCTGTCCCTTGTCCAGTCATTCATTCATGGCACATATTGGGGAGGGGGAAGATAAGGGAGGGGGCTGGACAGGGAGGGAATGCTTGGAATGGGATACTCAGGAGACTAAAGTAGAAAATACTAAAAAAAGAAAAATACTAAAAATCTAAGTACCAAATGTTTAAAGGAATACAGCACTAGTCTAGTCTTATCCTTTCCATAATCATTTATTCTATTATCCCTTCTTTTTCCTATTATTTAGACTTTTCCCTTATTATTGTGATCAGACCACTCTTTTTCTATGTGTGGGTGTATATATATATATACATATATATATATATATGTGTGTGTGTATGTATATAAAAGCATGTATGTGTATACATGTATATGTATAGCTAGTATAATAGAATGCAATTTGAATTTGAAGATTCCTTCATATTCACAAAGGTAACAGGTACTTACCACTTAGTAATTAATCAAGCCTCTGTTAAAGAAACAGAAGGTATGAGTCCCTGTTGCTGATGTTAACAGGAGGGGGTTGGCTGAAATAGGAAGAAGCTAATGCTGTGCGTATATAAAGAGAAGCCCCTGCTGGATCAGACAGATCTTCTTGGAGCAAGTTCTGTGGAGGCAGAAGCTGCTGCTGCCAGGGAGGCTGGAGAGGCGCCAGGGAGGCTGAAGAGGAAAGCCCCCCCTCCTACCCTCAACACCCTTACATCCCCCACCTACACACACACACACACACACACACACACACACACACACACACACACACATACACCCAGGCTGAAGAGAATGATTTTGCTTTTGAAAACCTGGGTGGAGTGATTATGATTCAGGGAACCAGCTGAAACTTCTGCTGAGTCCAAGAGCCAGCCAGAGCTGCTTAGGATTTCCTAGGGCCAGTCAGAGCTGAGGGCCAGCTGGAGCTGTTGAGGATTTCTGCAGGCCAGCCAGAGCTGCCAAAAGACTGAGGAAGCATGACTGTGATGTTGGTGCTTTATATGAACTTGTTTGTGGCTTTGTTAAGACTTCATTTCAAAGGAACAGAAACTGTGAAGGATTTGAGGTGGACTGGACACTGTGAGCTTCAGTGTGGAACAGGACCTGCACAGAGAGAGCTGGACAAGGACCTGGGACCTGTCTGCCTTTGAACCCAGGTGACAGTTTGGTAAATCCAGGTAGGATCTGGAACCATGGAAGGGGATCCAGGGAATCTGAGAGACCACCCTGAGTCAAGGTGAACGAATACTTTACTTGTATACTGTACTGACTGAGAAATTGTAATTTACTAGTGACCTAGGGGTGGAGGGTCTATGTATTTTCTGATGATTGAATAGTGAATGATGAAGGATGATTGAATGATTGAGTTGATTGAATGATTGATTTACTAGATGATTATACTTAGTGATTGGTGACTGAATAAGTGACTGATTTGTAACAGTGTACCCCATGAGTGGAGAACTTTGTCTATTGTACTTTGTGTCCCTTAACAGGCAAACCTCCTTAAGGATGAACGAATGACTGAGATGATTGAATGCTTGAGTTACTAAATGATTGTTCTTTGTTGAAAACTTTGTGACCACTGTGGTAAAAACTACATGGCCATCTTAGTGATAAGTAGTTTGGATGCTGTATTTTGATTTTCTATGATAAGCTGTAATATTATGAATGCTGTACCTGGATATACTGTGAATGTTTTGCTCTGGTTTGTTATGTAATAAATGGAGTTTTCACTATACTATGTAATCAGAACCTTAAAAGCTATTCACAGTAGTATTCTTCTGGAAAGCTGCTTGTGTGTGACATTATAGATAGATAGATAGATAGATAGATAGATAGATAGATAGATAGATAGATAGACAGACAGACAGACAGATAGACCTGACTATGTCCACTCTTTTCAAGAGCCTATGTAAAGACAAATCCAACAGTTAGGACCTAAAATAGCAAAAGAGGGCATGTTTCAAGAAAGCTTCCCAATTCAAAAGATATATAGAGTGAGAGGGCTGCCAATTGTCCCCTAAAAAAAATCAAACTCCCACAGGATATTACACCCCCACCAAGATTTTGGTCAACTTGGCAGCCAGGACTAAGCTCAGATATCTCTGTAAATCTTAGGAACATATCTTTGGAATAACCTGCTTGTTTTGTACAGTGCAAGCCCGGATTCCAGCTCATTGTGAACATTTCTTTCTCCCTCATCTCTCACTAGAGGTTGATTTGAGAATGCTGAAATCCACAGGGGAGGAGCATTACCAATTTTAATTTGCCAACACTTTTCATGATCCTAATGAGCATTAAGCCATAGCTCTGTCTCCAATTATTCTTACTCTTCCTCACTAGAGATATTCAGGCAAACTAAATGGCCACTTATTGAAGAGATTCCTGTACAAGTATGGTTTGAAATAAGTGACCTTTAAGGTCCCTTCCAGCTATGAGATACATTATTCTGTGACCTTACTCCCACTTTACATCCCCCCATCCACACTTTGCCTGGCTCCTTCCTACCACAGTTCTCTGTATTCTGGATGCCTTTGATAGTTACCAAGTGACTTTCTAGTGACTCTTATCAGAGCTCATGGACTCACTGGCATATCTAGGTCAGGAGAGTCCATGGCATATCCGCGAGCCATTGCTCAAAACCAAAATACAATACAATGAGGCAAAGTGTTTGGGAAAGGGGGAGGGAGAGAGCATAAGCTACCTTAATAAAAGGGTGTGATCACAAAAAAAGTCCAAGAGAAGAATCACTTCAGATGAGCATCACTTTGCCAATGCCCTTGGTTGAGAACCTCCTGACTTCAGGACATATCTATTCATCTTGAGGGGGCCATCTTCAGGCAGCCTGATCTATATCTTAACACTGGACCCAGATGGCTCTGGAGGAGAAAGTGAGGTTGATAACCTTGCACAGACCTCACTCACTTAAATCCAACTGACTTGCAAGTCATGGCATCATCTTCCTGATATTGTGGTCCTCTTCAAGAATAAAGGGCATGTTTGCTGCAACAAGGGATGGAACTTGAAATCTCCACCCTCAGTTTTTTACTTCTCCTCCTTTTTCCCATGGATTTAGGCATACCCAAGAAATCCTGCTTCTAGACATGATCTGGCATCTAGTTTACCTGCCCATATGAATCCCAATTTGGATGTCCACATGAATAAAACACCTCCACTGATTTCTCAGGTCCGCAAAGTACCACCTTACTTCACTCTTTCCACATCTTCACATCAACTCCACTGTGAGCAATATGAAAATTTTGATTCAATCGACTTTAGACCTCTATTTATTCTAATCAGTAGGTACTATTATTCGCTACCTAGCTTCATCCCTACATCCCTTCATTATGGCTAAGTAGGAAAATTCCAAATGGCGATATCTGAAGAGGTGAACATTCTTTCTGTTCTTGGCAAATACTTCTATTACTTTCATTGTTATCAGGATGAAGGGAATGTCCTCTATGTTTATAGCTTGGTATTAGGAAATTTCAGGGTGTCATGGCATACTTACCTCTGTGAACAGGGAGCCATTACTTTATCTCAAATTATTCCCTAACTTCTTTCCTTTTCTTTCCCATCAAGTCAGTAGTGGGGTTTTCTGTTTTTGTTTTGTTTTGTTTTGTTTTTTTGGTCCCTCTCATTTACTTCTTGGTATAGCAAAACCAAAAGAAAATCAAACCAGCTGCTGTCTAGCTTAGAGGCATTGCTGGATACAAGTCAATTTTTATGTATTGGCAGGTATCTCTCAATACCAGAGGGTCCCTCATGAAACACATGGTAACACAGCTGTAAATAATTAGTGCTATTAATAGAGAAAGGGATCTAGGAAAAGAAAGTTAAGCTTTGAGTCAAAGCTTAGGGCTCATCTGTATGAAAGACAACAAGATATTTAGGTCCTCAGATGAGTTTCAGAAAGAAGCATTTTATGCTGTGAATTCAAAAGAAGATGAGGAAACCTAATGTATAAAACTTTAAAAGTTGGTGGAGGGTAGGTATGGAAACAAAGTCCAAACAGAAGTATCCTAAGAGTTATTAGTTATTTGATTTGGCTTTGTATTGTACCATATCACTGGATATTATCCATATACTGAGGAGTAAATGGGATGGTGGTTAGGTTAGAAAAGTGCTAGGTAAATTGTGAATCAATACAAAAATGGAAGGTATTATCATTGGTTTCAAGAGGGGAAGTGATATGGTTAACACAATTTCAGTGGTAACAGGATATGATTTTGTGTTATCTTAAAAACTATTCGTGGTTTAGAAATAAAAGAGTGCTATGAAATGATATTTTAAACTGTGCTTTTCTTTGTCTTTCCAAACCAAACTATCTAACAAATAACATTACTGTTAACATTTGCTAAAAATCAAGAATTAGATATGTTCCTCGCATAATACAAATGATACTGAAGACTTCTGTTTTCAATTGTATGAAGAGTTTTGTGATACTTTTTTTCTAGTTAGTTCTCTTGAAAGTTTCTGGCAAAACTACTGAATGATTCCTGTTAGGAAAAAAGACGTCAAGCAAGATAACCTCCATTCCAGAACCTTGGCTTGCAATGCTGCTATTTAAACAGATATCAGCCAAATAATCCAAAGCAAGGAAGGTAACTCCTTCTAGTCTTTTCTTATCTCCTATGGGCTTTTAGTCATTAGTATTTATCACAATTAAGTAGAGAGGTCAGAAAGACCAGGTTGTAAGATGTTGCTGAGAGATATAAGATAAATGTCATAACATTTCATAATTTTATAGCCATCACAGTAGCTGTGCATATATATGTGTGTGTGTGTGTATACACACATATACGTATGTGGATATATGTGTGTCTATATGTATATAAATACATATATATAAATACATATACATCAGAAAGGTTAGAGGGGTGAATCCTTTTTCTATGTATTGTGGCAGAGCCATAGGGAGCCAGGACTTATGAAGAGTCCTAAGAACTAAAACAGGTTTCTAAACATAAGTTTGACAGCTATAGAACGGAAAGACCAAGAGGAGAAGGTGGGATGTTTTTCAGTTTTAAAAGAAATACAATTTAGAGAAGAGTTCAGAAGTCAACAAACATTTATTAAGCTCCCACTATGTGTAAGGCATTGTGCTAAGAACTGAAGAAGTTCGGAAGAGGTTGATAGGAGAATTCTAGGAAGATTTTAAGGGGCAGCCCTAGGTCTTTCTATCTTCTGGTATGGTCTGGTTGAGGATAAGACTAGAGGAAGCTTTCTAACCACTGATTATGGAGCTGACTGTAAAGATTACAGGGAGTTTCAGAATTATTTCATAGCTAGATTGTGAGTTCCTTGAGGGCAGGTTCTATCTTTTGCCTTTATTTGCATTCTCAGGACTAAACACAGTGCCTAGAACATAGTAGGTCTTTAAAAATGCGTTTTGATTGACAAACCTGACTATGATTACTGAATTAAGTTTCATAACTATTGGCTAAGAATACTTCTTAGTGACACTTGATAGTAACAGTGAAACAGTGTGCCCTTTTCAGATTTTGGCAGTTTTGATGATTGAAAAAGGTAGAGACAAGAAAAATGTGAGCCATATACAAACAGTTCTATAAAAGCAATCCACAGAAATAATGCAATTGCCCTGGACAAAGACTACTTAAGCACATAAGTGTCTTGTTTCCCAGTTGTTCACTTGCACATGACCAACAGGAGAACTTTCTGGTTGAAAACTAGGGAACTCTTAACCACAAAACCATAGTTGTTGGACAATTATACATTACCTAGTTATGGCTTAGCTCGCCGAAATAAGGATTTGGTAACATACTTGCTTATCACCACAAGCTGGAATAAGGTTTCTCACTGAGAGGACCCAACCTTGAGGCAATGCCTCTCTGTACTGCCATCTCCTGGATGAAAGAGTTTGTTGATAAAACAGGGGCAATGAAGAGAGAGACAGAGACAGAGACAGAGAGAGATACATAGAGAGAAAGAGAATTAAGGGAGAGATACAGAGAGAGAAAGAGAATTAAGGGAGAGAGAGAGAGAGAGAGAGAGAGAGAGAGAAAGAAAGAGAGAGAGAGAGAGTCACTAAACAAAGTACATCATTAGATGAAAAGGTATAGTTGCAGGCAATCGATTATAACAATGTATCTGGAGTACAGAAAGAACCAGAGAGGTTTATTAAATATGGTAACACTCTCAGGGGACAGTGAAGGTGAATATAAGAGATGGTAAGAGAACTGTACTTATCATATGCCTAAAAGATATTATTTTGGGGTTATACATGAGCCTGAGAATAACTGGAGTTGGCCAACTAGAGCACAGAGTCGCGGATAGTGGAAAATCTTTAGGAACAGGTGGTGAGGATTGTGGAAGAAAATGCAGCATTGTTATACCTTGTTTGCAGTGTTATTTAAAAATGCCTTTATTGTAAGCTAAACACAATCTAAGGTTGACAGGGAAAAGTAAAATACTAAGGGTTCATGAGCTAAGCTCTAGAGAGCATTATAATCTTCAAAGCATATAGAAACTGGGGTAGCTAACTAAAGCCCAGGAGTGAGGGGTCCCTGTGAGTTATACTTCTTTCTGCAAATGTGAACCTTAGAGCATTTCTTTATCTATAGAGAATCACTTCCCCATTTGGATTCTGTACTGAACATTTTCCATCCAATAAGCAATATAATTCAAAAAGCACATGTTAAGTTCCTACTATGTAAGAAGGCAGCATGCTAGGTGCTAGAAACAAAAATAAATTTTAAAAAATTATTTCACTTCCAGGAGCTTTCTACTGAGGTGAAGGCTATAACAGTGTCAAAAATCTTTGGGGAGCATACATCTCCCTCTTACATGCTTCATTTGATTGATATTCAGAAAATTATTTTTTCTAGCTCAATCTCATCCCTCAAAGTATTGCTAGTTTTTGAGAAATTGTCCTAAATAGAAAAAAGTCAACCTTTTCCCTATTGGTGAGGCAGAAAATAAAGAAAGAAGAAGAAGAAGAAATGATTTTTCTCACTATGATATGCAGTTGGATGGACAAGCTAAAGAGCTGGATCATTGACATGGATAACTAGATAGATACCAGAGTGGACAGTGAACTGGTCCCAGAGTTGAAAAGGAAGAAGAAAGTAGATTGAGAAATTTTAATAACATCCTTTGAGAAATTGTGTAGTGTTTTTCATGACCAAGGATTAAGGACAAGAAGAGTTTCATTGATATAAGAAATTCCCATGGGAGGAAATACTCTCTACCAATGCAGGTTGGCACTTTCTCTGCAATTTATAGTCTTAAAAAGTTTCACAGAACACTGAGAGAGTAAATAATTTGATCATGGTCACACAGCTGGTATGTATTTGGGACAAAACCTGAATTTGTCTTCCTGACTCCAGGGCCTGCTTTCTAGTCATTATACCAAACTTCCTCTTATAAGGCTATTTCCTAGGAAGATATTTATTCCTAGTGCATTGCCTGGAATTAGGATGTGTTGCTACAATAGAGACAGTGTTTTCTTACGGCCATCGATTATAAAATTATAAACACAGAGCTGAAAGGGTCTTTAAAGGTCATTTAGTCAGAACACTCATATTGTAAACAAGGAAACTGAGACCCAGGAAAGTTAAATTATTTGTCTAAGGTGGTACTTACAACTTTGTAGTTCAAAAAGCCTTGTTCTTTGAAAGGATATCTAAATGGGTTTGTCACTCTTCCCTATGATTTGTTTTAATAAAAAGAAAATAGCCAACTATAGGTATCAAGAAGTATTATCAAATGCTGTCTTTAGAAATGAAATGCAATTTAGAGCAATATTTAAAGAAATATAAAGACCTGGGTATAATTAGTAACCTCACTAAATTTAATGCATTCTCAATTAGTGCTTATTTAAACTCTGGCTCTACTGCTAGATCTAAATAGCACTATCATCTTAACAAAAATGCTTTTGAATTAGTTATGTATATCCAGGACAGGTCGGCAAGAATTGAGTAAGGTTCAGAGGAAGACAGCGTAAAGCCAATCAGCAGTAGATTCCTGAGAGAATGCTACTGTGAACAGCTTTTAAGATTCGGATTAAATGGTATTAGTGAACACTGTTTATTCCATTACAAAATCAGATTCAGTACAATGTTCACAGTATCAACAATTC
>CM053599.1:119335417-119361911 GCA_028646575.1 Pseudocheirus occidentalis | reverse complement strand
AATTCACACCTTTTCACCAATGGACAGAGTTCTATACTTAGCCCTAAGTTACTAGGATCTACTTAACCCTAAGTATATGATCTACTTAGCCCTAAGTATCTGATCTACTTAGCCCTAAATAGCAAACAAATTGATTACCATTACAGACAGTGAGCCCCTCAATTATGACAATAAAAGGCCTGGGTTCTTACTCACCAGATCAAATGAACCCTAGCATCCAAACATACCATTTTACTGATAAGGAAACAGGCCCAGAGAGGTCAAATGACTTGTCTAGGGTCACCCAGATAGATGTTAGAGGCAGGATTCAAATTCAAGTCTTCCTGATTCCAAATCCAGTGCTCTGTGTAATACACCATTCTGCTATCTAAATCTTCCATCATTTTGCCATATGTACTTGTCTAAGTGATTTTATCTCTAAAGTCTCAATGTTTTCATTGTTCAAACAAGGGCACAAGTTTAGATGACCTCTAAGGTCCAACCATCAGAAGATTTATTTTCATCTCTCCACTGCTCTGTTTTAGTTCATTGCCTCTCAAAGCCAAAGATTACTCTCTTCAAAAGTTGTACATTGAATGTTCCTTTAGCAACCACCACACATACCAGATTACTTTAAACCTGCCTTCTTTAAGAGTTCTTTAAGATAGAACTTTAAGATAGAACCTTTACAAAGCACAAGAATGTAAAACTAATACATAACATCATTTCTTCATAGATAGCTTCTCAATGCAAATAGTCAAGAGCACAGAGAGTCATAAAAAAAAATTCTATGCATAGGGAAGATTTTCAAGCAAAGTGCAGATCACCACCAACCAGTTAAAGCCCGACTGTAAGATTGCTCTTCTTGGAATTTTGCTTTGTATTTTACATTTTGAAATATTCTTCTTAAAAGCACTTGTCAAGGAGAGAAATTGTCAGCACCCACTCATACACTCTGTTTTCTTCAAAGGAATAAAAAAAACACAATTCACCCTCAAGTCAATGAATATTTGCTACTTCAAAAGCAGCAAAAATTAAAGCATGCCAACAGTTGCACCCTCTTCTTTCAGTCCTCAAATCCTATTATTAAGAAGCAAATACTCAAATAACATAAAAAATTGAAAAATAGGTAGTTTTCAGTCTGAGTGAAAACATATTCATGTATTTTCTATATGAAATGTAGAATAGCCTGGTTCTTCAATTCAAGGACAGTATCACTAGATGAACAATGTTATTTTTGTTTTAACTCATTATATCCAACACTTTTTCATTAATGTAATTAATGAAATTCAATTGGAAAAAATAGAGGAAATAACATTCCTACTTAATTGGATTTTTGTGCAACAAGATTTTGATATTCAGCACTTAAACAACAAAGTTGCTCATTTTTCACCGGAGGAAACCAAGGCCCAGAAAGGTTGTTAGCAATAATAACTATAACTAATATTTAAATATTGCTTTAAGATTTCCAAAGTACTTTTTTACATATTATCTCTCTTAATCCGGACAATAACCCAGTGAGATAGTCATTATTATATCTCCATTTTATAGGTGACTAAACTGAGTCAAGCTAAATAAGTGGTTGAGTTAGGATTTGAACTCTCGTTTTTCTGCCTCCAAGTCTGACATGCTATCCACAACACCCCCTAGTTACTTAAAAAAATAATAACTTGGGGAACAAGTAACATATTCAGGATTTGAACTCAGTACATCACACCATTGGCAAGAGGGTCATGGTGGAAATTCCTTTCACAAATAGGTAACGTTAGATGGCCACTGAGGTCCCTTCTAATTCCCAAATTCTTTGACTCTAAATCTAGTGCTTTCTCTATACCACTCTGTTTAATTAAATCCAAGGAAAGCATTCAGTGGCTCTCATGCACAAAGGCATTGAGCTAGGTGCTAGGTGGATCCAAAGTCAAATGAAACTATTCCTGTTCTCTAGAGAAACTGACATCTTTCTGGAGAGATAAAATATGTACACAGAAAAATACAAAGTAATGTAATTTCAAGAGGGAAAAGGTATAAACAATGGATGTGGTCAGGGTCCAGATCAGAAAAGGAAGCCAGTGGGAGGTGGCTCACTTCAGACACGGGGTCAGACTGTACAAAAGCATGGAGACAAGTGACACAAAGAGGAAACTGTTCATCATGGTCCAGTTTGCCTGTTAGAGAGAATTTGGGAAAGGAAGTAAGAGTAAATAAGCCTAGAAAAGGAGGTGTGAATCAGGTTTGGAAGGGCTTTAAATGCCAGGCTAAGGATATTTTAAATTTATTTTATCCTAAAGGCAATAGAAAGTCACCAAATATTTTTAAGTAGGATAATCACGTAGTTAAATCTGTGTTTTAGGAAAACAGAGGTGTCTATATGGACTTCCATATGTATTACTACTACTACTACCTCATATTTATATAGTATTTTAAGATTTATGAAGTCCTTGCTTCTCACAACAATGTTCTGAGACAGGTAGGTAAGTACAAGTATTATTTACAATATACAGATGGGGATGGGGTGGGGAATAAGCATTAATATTGCACCCACTATGTGCCAGCCACTATGCTAAGGGCTTTACAAATATTATCTCATTGGAGCTTCATAACAACGTTTCAAGGTAAGTGATGTTATCCCATTTTACAGCTGAGAAAGCTGAGGTTATGTGACTTGCCCAGGTTTACATTACACTCAGTTCTTTCTGACTGTATATACTGTGCCATCTGATATTCCAAGAAGTAACTGGTCTAGTCACACAACAAGAACTGAGATATGAACCCAGATTTCTGTACTACACCCCTCTCTCCTGGTTCTTCTGACCTGGCTGACCACCCCTCCTAAGACTTCTTTGCTGGCTTATTATACACAAGACTCCCCCTAATTGTGAGTTTTCTCCAAGGCTCTCTCTATGGACCCTCTTCTCTCAACTCTCTCTTCCCTGCCTGTCTGTCTGTCTTTCTCTTTATCTCTCTCTCTGTCTCTCTCTCTTTTTTTCTGTCTCTCTGTCTCCATCTGTCTGTCTCTCCCCCCATCAGTTCCCATGAGTTTATTTATCATATTGATATAGATGACTTTCCATATCTAGATAACCAGACTCAATCTCTCCTCTGAGCTTTAGTCTTATGCCACTAACTAGGAATTGGACCCTTCAAATTGGATGTCCCAGAGAAAGTGCAAATTCAATATGCTGAAAACAAAATTTAAAAACTTTCCCCCCAAATCCACTCACTTCCAAAGTTCCCTACTTCGGTCTGAGGCACTACCATTCTTCCAGTCTCTCTGGCAACTACCCTCAATGTCATCTTCAGCTTCTCATTCTCCTTCACATCATAAATCTTATCAATTGCCAGACTGTGCCATTTTACCTCTGTGACATCAAAGAGTGTGTTGGTAAATATTTAACAATTGACTTTCAGGGTGGAGAGGGATGTATCCAGAACATATTTTTAGGTTTATTATTAAGCATTATTAACATTTTCTTTATCACTTCAAGTCTCAGCAATCAACAAAGCGATTAACCAAGCCTCGATTTGTAGCCTTTGCTGAATGCTAAGGTGTAAATACTCATGTTGAAAATTATCAATCGACTCAGTCAGTTCAAGCTAGCTCCAGCACACCACTGATCAAATCAGTCCTTCAGGACATAATTTTTTCCTCTCTATTCACACAGCTAGTTCTTTAGTTACTTGCTCCCTTCATCTCTCACCTAGATTATTCTAAATCTTCTAATTGGTCTAATTCTCTTTCCAAGTCAATCTGTGCTCTACACAGCTGCCAAAGTGATGTTTCACTCCCTTCCTCAAAAACTCCGGTGGTTTCCCATTGTCCCTAGGAAAAAATATTAGCATTTATGTTTAGCTGTGAAAGCCTTTCACAACCAATTTCCAGCCTTTTGGGACATTACTCTCTCTTCAGTACTAGGCAGCTAGATGGTACAATGGCTAGAACACTAGAGAGGAGTCAGGAAGACGTGAGATCAAATTTTGCCTCTGATATTTCTTAGCCTTGTGACACGGGGCAAGACATTTGCTTTCTGTTTGTCTCAGTTACCTCATCTGTAATGTGTAATTAATAACAGCACTTCCCTCTCAGGATTATTTTGCAAAATTTATTTTTGCTAACTCTAAAGTGCCATATTAATGGTAGCTATTTCCGGTAGTCCTCTGAAATCCCTCTAGATTGGCTTTCTATTTTTTCCTCACATATGGCCCTCCATTTCCCTTCTCGGTGCCTTTGCAATAGAAATTCTCCATGCATAAAATGTTCTTCCTCCTTCTTTCCTGAGTCTTAGACTCCCTTCTTTCCTTCAAGTTTCACCTCAAGTACTACCTTCCATGGGAAGCCTTTCCTGATCCTAATCACTAATCCCACCCCCATCTAGTATTTATTCTCTTTATAATTATTCTATACATACTTACATATGTGTTCATCCTCTCTACACTGGAATAAGAGCCCCTTGAGCATAGGGATTGTTTCAGACTTTATATTTATACCCCCAACGCCTAGCACAAAAGACCCCAGCACAAGCAGACACTTGTTAGATTGAGTCTCTTTTTCAGGGACAGGGCAAAATAAAGAGAAACGCTCATCTCCTTATTCCTGGAAGCTATGGCTCCCTCAATTCAGCTTAAGGTCTCCCTAGCTTTTTTGGCTGTTACTTCACACTACTGATTCATATTTGACATTGGTATGGAATGCTGGGAGAGAGGACCAGACAAACTGCTCAACCTGGGATGTGATTGGAGACGGCCTGCTTTACTCCAAACGCAGGAATCAGGGAACTGAAGGGTTGGTGAGGTAGGAGGTAAAGACACAAACAGCAAAGTGCTTCCAAACATTAGCTACAGCCTTAAATGGAAGGGAAGAAAAACAAAGGCTTCTCCCCTCAATCTTGTCAATGACCCTTGTATCAATAATCTTTGTAGGAAAAATACAGGGGCACCAGCCAGTTCTAAATTTGATGTTCAGTATTAGGTATGGCCTAGAATTCTGGATAAGGAGTTATCTTTGGAGTCAGAGAGACCTGAAAAATACCAGCTAAGTGATCCTGAGCAAGTCACTTAACCTTTGATTGCCTACAGGAAATGCTGTAAGACTCCAAGTTATGTAATACAGTCATCCCTTCCATATTGAGGGGGTTATGGGTGTGGAGCCTCCACGATCTGCAAAATCCATGTAAAAACTGTTGACCTTCCCTTCATACCAGAAAAGAAATCTGAATTATTGTGGCATTAAAATATAAACTATGTTGATATTGTACAATACTACGCATGTATTTTATGCATTTCTGGGCTTTTAAGCTTTTTCTGTGTTGTCTTCTGGCCTTTGTATGTCATCTGCGGCTTCCACAAAACTCCCCCAAAATTTCCATTTAACTTCTTATGCCTATCCACAATATATCAAAACCACAATGGGGAAAGGCACAATGTGGAAGGGATAACTTCCGTTTCTAGGCTGCATTGGCAGAGGGAGTTTCCTCACAAATATGATCTCTATACAGATGAAATCACAGGTTTTCTCTCATTTTCTACCTCTTCCTCCAAATTTAATATATGCCTTTATGTACAAACACCATCAGAGCAATCAAAGCCAAATAAAACCTCCTTCCCCTAACTCTCCTCCAGACCACATGCCAAGCAATATTGTAGCTTTAAATAAAGAATCCCTCTGAAGTAACAGCCGCAGCTTCGTCCTCATATCCAAACTGGCTCCTCTGCTCCAGTGTGGCCTCTCCCCCAAGGGTGGTTTCAGTGGCTTTTCAGATTCCTTGGCGCCATTTCTATAAAGAACTGTCCTTTGCGGTCAGGGTGTTTGGCCTCACAGGCATTTCCGATGGTGATCCTCAATGAGGCTGGCTGCCACACACCCCATTTTGATCAATAAACAGGCCCAGAAAGGTTGGAGAAGCCTCAAACCAACCCACTTAACAAACCTTTAGTGGTTGTTCCCAGAGAGCTGAATCAGATAAATGGCATTTATCTTCACCCTTTCTGCCTTAAGAGAATACACATCTGCTAAGCCTGCTGTCAGATAGGGGAGGTGAAGAGAGAAGTGCCTTGCTTAGTGTTTTTCATCCTTATGCTTTTCTCTCTCCTCTTTGATTTTTCCAGAAGTAGCCCTGATAATATTCTCCACTTTCTTCTTCTCTTCCCCATATCTATGAGGCTTCAATTCTGCCCATAGCCCCCTCATTTGCCAGTGGGGAGAAATGGGCTCAAAAGAAAAGTGGTCTAAACTGGAGGGAGAGGGGGAAAGGACTGGAGGGCTCCAAGGAGCACAGTACAATGTAAAAAAGAAAATCACTTTGCCTCCAAGTCAGGCTAAAACCCTAACTCTGGCAATACCTATATGACCTTGGCCTGTATGACCTACTTAAGCAACCTGATCCTCAGTTTCCCTATCTGTAAAAAGGACAGGATTGCACTGGATAACCCCTGAAATCACTTCCAGCTTTAAAGCTTGAATCCAACAGTAATGACACTGGAATATTCCCAGGTCTGGGAAAAGAGTTTTGAAGTTATCCTTGGAAGAGAGAAGGTAGGGTAACTGGAAAGAAAGACCCAGGACAATTTTGGCTCAGGACCTGGGTTTTTCACCTTACTCTGCTGCTCATTTCCCTTGAATAAAATAGCAGAGTCATCTGCAAATGCAGCAGGGGCTGCAACAGTTGATTAGCTAGCTAATTGTCTGTTTAAAAGAAGTGGATTTTTCCACAGAATAGTGAGTAAAGAAAGAAGCCACATTAAAATCCGGAAAATCTTCCTGCTAAGAGGAAGCCAGAGAATAGATAATTAGAGCAACTCTTTTCAACAACTATGAGCTAAGAGGCAGCTGGGATGAAAGGTTGGCTTCTTATTGTAGTCACTTTTTTTTCTTTCTTTGGTGTTATTAGAGGTTAAAGCTGTTAGTCCTGAAGCCTAGTCTGCTTCAAAAGCTGGAGGTCTCACCTTAAGGAATCATAATTATTCCACTTCCATTCTTCTTTTGGTATAGAAACTATGAGGTAGCTCCAAAGTAAAAGGCAAAGCATTTAAAATTCAGATTCGTAAAAAAAATGTGGTTGGAAAAAAAATAGCCCCAACTAACCACATACATATATAGTGGCACTTGGCATTTTTAAAAAGCACTCTTCTTCCCCAACTAAGTTTTTATATTTTGTACTTAATTATATATGCAGGTGTTGTTTTCTGTCGCTAGAATATAAGGTTTTTGAGGGACTGTTTCCATTTATTATCACCATATCTCCCAAACAGGAATTTTTGTATGTAAACAAGGCATGGAC
Organism: Pseudocheirus occidentalis; assembly: GCA_028646575.1. Classification (NCBI taxonomy): domain Eukaryota; kingdom Metazoa; phylum Chordata; class Mammalia; order Diprotodontia; family Pseudocheiridae; genus Pseudocheirus; species Pseudocheirus occidentalis. Next base: position 119,354,658 of record CM053599.1, on the reverse strand, counting down.
CAGTATTGCTTCCAAAGAACTAAAGATGAGCACCAAAATGAGGGTGAATTAATGATGCATGATGGGTATGAGCAGTCTGAAACAACCAACCTTTAAAGATCTCTGAAGAAGAAGAGGAGCCAAGGGTGTCCTACCCTCTACCCCCACTACCCACACCCCACCCAAAGTGTTTGACAGACAAAGAAGAGAGGTGGGTCATGCAGTGAAAGAAAGGGATGACAAGCAGATGGCCAGAGTGTCTCAATCGTACCCTGAATATATCCAGAGAAAACGAAAGTCTACAATACATTGGTTGGTGGACTCCCTGAGGCAAACTCTTTGATAGATATAGGTGAGAGTAGCACAGGATGAGAAGGCAATTGCTCATAGGAAGAAATTCCCAAATCAATGAGATCATAGATCCATTTGAATATATATCTAATACCTAGAACATCGTAATTGTCTAACAAGTGTTTCTTGAGTGGTTGAGTTGGCTGATAAAGGTATCATTATTGTTGTTTTATAGTTGAAGAAACTCAGAGCAGTCAGGTGATTTGCTTCAGGGGAAGCAATTAAGAGATTTCAAAGGTGTCATAAGATTACATGTTGAAAGGAGACTTCCTCCATCTATGTAGCACAAGGGTGGAGAACCTGCAACCTTAAGGCCACATGTGGCCTTCTAGGTCCTCAAGTGTGGCCCTTTGACCTAATCCAAACTTCATAGAGCAAATCCCCTTAGTAAAAGGAATTGTTCAGTAAAACTTGGACTCAGCATTTTAGCTAGATTTTAGCCTAACCCTTCATTTTACAAGTGAAAAAAAAAAAAAAACAACAGAGAACTAGAGGGTGGAGGTGACCTGCCTAAAGTCACACAGGTAGAAGACCTAAAATTCAAATCTGGGTCTTCAGACTCCAAACTTAGTGTTCTATTCACTTTGCCATGCTACCCTGGATTAGGGTTAGAACTTAAACCCAGGTCTGACTGTAGTTCCAAAGCTAAGACGAGTTGTTCTTGATTTTTGTGTAACTGCTGTCCAAAGGCCATTGGCATGGGACTGTCTCCTTATTGGTGGAGATGAAAGCTCTGCCCTGCATGAGGGGCTGGATGAAGTGAGTGAGGAGTGAGAGCTTCAGTTCTCAATCAGTTCTCCTTTGGAGACTCTTCAAGTGGGAGTCCTCTTTCAAGACTCTCCAGGCAAGAGTCTTCTTCAAGCATAGAGTCAAGATGGCTTCCAGCTTCAAAAGGGAAGATGAAATAGGCCAACCTCACTTCAGGTGGCTGAAGGAAGAGACTCTGGGAAGACACGAAAGGAGGTGACAGTCTTGATCATGTTCCTGTTCCCAGCTGACTATTCTAGAAACCTTGGGGAATTTTCCCTTGGGTAAGATTCTACTCCCAATGGGAGAACTTCATTCTGTATTTTCTGATATTCTCCTACATAGACCTTCATTGATTTCTATTCTGATACTGATTTGGATAAATGGATTTTTTTTGCTATTTGATATGTGTTCTCATTGTAGAACTAGTATTAGGTGGCAAAGGGCCTAAGCCTTGGATATAGAGCTTGGAAGATGGCTACAAAGTGATCAAAAGTTAGATGGGACCCAATTATATTCCTAAAAGAACAATATTTAAAGGAGCAAGTAGATTAAATTCTAGCCTGGTACTCCCTCTCTCTAAGGAGAGCAGAATAGTAACCTCTGGCCCTAACCTCCTGCTTCATCTCCTAACAGAGATGAAAATCTCCCTTGGAGAAGGGAAGGGGAAGAAAAAGTTAGGGATGTCTGTTCTGTCTCTTTGAGCCACACAAGGACAGCAGCCTTTAAAGACAAGGAACTCTCTAAACTTGGTCCCCGTCCCCACTCTTTCTTTATGAATGGTTTCTGTAAACTGGAATGGCATCTTACTAAAGGTTTCCAAATCTAACTATTGAGTACTGAAAGGCTTCATATGATGATTCAACAAAATTTCTTTCTATTGTCAAAGCAATAAAACTTTAAAAATAGATATGAAATTAATATTTCATTTAGATATAGTATTGTATATTTTTTAAAGGTATGATTTATTTGGGGCAATGAATCTGTATTTTTTATAGGAATCATTTCCTTTCCCCTTAATTTGAATATCTTTCCTCTGTTATTTCCAACTTGTCCTATACACAGGATACATAGCAGTTTGTATGTTGTCTACCTCATTAGGCTGTGAGCTCCTTGAAGGCAGAGACTTTTGCTTTTCTTTGTATTCCAGATATTAGTACAGTGTCTAGTACATTTTATGACTGAAAATTTTGGAATAAATGGAATTTTCTTTAATTAAAATGCTATCTTAAATATCCAAGGAGAGCTCAATATGTAAAAAAAAAAAGTAGGATTATATCAGGAGATAATCCTTTAAAAAACTCTATCATCAGTCTCTAAGATATTGATTTTTTAATTTAGATTTCTACATATTGATGGAACCCTATGTCAGAGGTTCCCTCCTTATACAAAGTATACTTTGGAGTATCTCCTGCTTCTCTGACTTTTGCTCCCACACAGGTAAACTAGGAATCTCAGCACTGGCCATTCTCATCAATTCCCCTTTCAAGAACACAGGCTTCCAAGGCTCAAAACATAGACGGATTTATTAAAAAGTGAGGGAAGACTAGCAGGACTTATAGCAGAGCTTATAGAAAATATTTTCAGGGATTTTCAGTTCTGCCTTGGCTGGTGATGCAATGGAACATATCTGGGGCTTATTCCTCACAAGCATCGCTTCTCCTTCTGACTCTTGATATCTGTTGTTCTTTTTCTTCAATGCTTGCCTCTAGCTTCTCTCATCAGCTGTCACTCACTACTTGCTACCCTGCTGTATGGCCTTTTCATTTCCTGGGAGCTGAGGATAGTAGCAAAAAGCAAAAGATGGTGGTCAAGCTTTGCTCTCTCTGTCGGTCATAGCTACCCACTCCTGCTACTCCTCTTCGACTTCTCACCAAAAGTTAGCCCATAGGCTACACAAAAAATGAGTAGTAAGACAGATTTGGCCCATGGGCTGTAGTTTTCGGATACTTGGACTAGGAGGTCAACAAAAGTGCCTCCTTACCCCTAAATCTGATCATCTAGGTGGCATAGCACTAGTTGGAGGCACAGTGGATAGAGCTCTGCATATGAAATCAGGAAGATATAAATGAAGATCTGGCCTCAGACATTTACTAGCTGTGGGACCCTCTGCCTCAGTTTCCTTTACTGTAAAATGTAGATAATAGTAGCACCTTGAATTTCACAGACTTGTTGTGAGGATCACAAAGGAGATAATATTTGTAAAGTACTTAACGTAGTACTGACACATAGCAGACACTATATAAATTAAGGTTTATTCCCTTCTCCACCCCCATCCCCTATAGTAATGGTTCTCAACCTTCCTAATGCTGCGACCCTTTAATACAGTTCCTCATGTTGTGGTGACCCCCAACCATAAAATTATTTTTGTTGCTATTTCATAACTGTAATTTTGCTACTCTTATGAATCATAATGTAAATATCTGATAGGCAGGATGCATTTAAATTGAACAAAACCCACAGGTTGAGAACCGCTGCCTTACAGTGTATAGTTGAATATAGAATCAAAAAGACTTGAATTCAAATCCTTCTTCAGACATTGACTAGGTGTTTCTCCCTAGTCAAGTCATTTAATCTCTCTGTGTCTCATTGTTTTCATCTGTAAAATGGGATTAATAATAACACCTATTTTAAAGGAGTATAGTGAAAATCAAAGCAAAAGGCTTTGTAAACCTTAATCCTCTATATAAATTGTATTATAATTATTCATCTTTACAATGCTGTTATCATGCAAATTGTTCTCCTTGTTCTTCTCACTTCACTTTAGATCAGTTCATACAGATTTTCCCAGATTTCTTTGAAATCATTCCTTTCATCATTTCCCATAATTCAATTATATTCCATTATGTATATTATTATACCATAATTTATAATTATGGAATAATTATATTCAATCACCTTCATAATTATGCTCCCAATGTATGATATATATTTAGTTTCAAGTTCTCTGCTACCACCAAAAAAGGCAATAGAAACTTGAAGGGACTATAAAGGAGAGGTACCTTTACCCAACACTTTTAACAAGGAGGTAGAAGACATAGTAAGCAGAAGATATCTCCTAATACAATGATGGAATATTATAAGCTAAAATAACACCAAGATAAAATTTTATACAAAAGGAAAAAAATTCTGCAATACTACAAGTAAAATCCCCCCCCCAAAAGATTTGATTAATTATAAGGAATTCAAGAGTGGATAAAAAAAATGAAAGGGGAGCTAAAACTAAAGATGAAGAATAAAATTTGAGCACCTGAAATGACAATAAATAGCTTAGAAAAGAAAGTTGAAAACATTGCTCAGGAAGTGGATAATCTTAAAAATAGAATGAAGCAAACATGACTCAAAAATTTAATGACACACACACACAAATTACAATTAAGTCAAAGGACTTTTAAAAAAAAGAACACAAAGTACTTACTACCAAAAATAATTGACATGGAAAAGAAGATAATGTGATATAATTTAATAAGATAACTTGAGTATACCTGACATTTATGACTACACAAATAAACCTGGATATCACTTTTCAAGAAATCACAAAACTACCTAGAACTATTGTAATCTGAGGGTGAAGTGAGAAAAAAAACCTCATCATTAACCAACTGAAGGAAATGCCCAGTTGAAGCCACCCAGATATGTAAACATCAAACTCTAGAGTTTCTAGATTAAGAAGAAAATACTGCAATAAAGTCAAGGGGGGGAAAAAAAGAGGTCAAGTACAAAGGAATCATAGACAAGATCACATGAGATCTTGTAACAATTATAAATAAGGAAAGGAAAGCTTTGGTATACAATATACCAAAAGACAAGATAAAAACCTTACCACTAAGAATAATAACTTAATCCTGTAAAACTCAGCATAATCTAATAGGGGAAATCAAATTTTAATAAAAGAGATTCATTTCTAAGAATTCTTCTTCATAAAATTAAAACTAAGTAGAAACTTTAAATCATGGAAAGGTGGAAAAAATTTGAATAGCTAGAAAGATCTAAATAATTATCATTATAGAGGAAGAAGAGAACATTATCCTTTAGAGTACCATTTTTCAGGGGTTAAAGAGGAAACAAAGAAAGAAGTTTAGGACCTAGATGTAATTTTGCTTAATTTTAAGAGAAAAAAAGAATGGGAAAATAAAAATATGTTAGAGTTGCATTTATATAATATATGTATGTATGTATATATACATATATATGTATATATATATATATCTTTTCAAAATAACTATGACACACAAAATATCTGAGGAGTCAACCTACCAAGACATAATATGGCTTTATAAAAATACAATTCTAAAATATTCTTTATAGAAATAAAGACAAATAATTGGAAGATATTAATTATTCATGGTTGGGCAGTGCCAATATGATTAAAATTTACTTAGCTTATAGATTTAGAGATATACTAAGAAAAATGCCAAAGGATTACTTTTTAGAATGAGAGAAAATGATGACCCAAATTCATCTGGAGGTACAGAAGTTAAGGATTTCCAAAGAAATATTGAGGGAGAAAAAGTCATTAAGGGCACTTAATATTACCAGATATCCAACTATAATATAATTTATTATTTATCAAAAACCATTCGGTACTAGTTAAAAATAGTAAAGTAGATCAGTAGAGTAGAAGAAGAAAAAGTAAATCAGAAGTGACAGAACACAAGGGCAGAGTGTTCAAAAAACTTAAATTAATAGCATAAAGATTCTGTTTCGGTGTTCACTCTAGCAGAAGCCAAGACTAGACTAGAATCATACATCACAAACCAAAAATAATCTGGAAATAGATACATGACATAAAAACAAAGGGTTGCATGATTTAACAAAAAAAAAAGGAGAAAGGAAGGAAATTCTTTCCATAGTCATAGTGGGGGGGGACAAATTTATGTATAAACAATGTATAGGGGCAACTAGAAAAGATTATAAAGGTTCATTTTAATCATAGCAATTATATAAAATTGAAAAAGTTTTTACATAATTAATGTAGCTAGAATTAGAAGCGGAACAGTCAATGTGGAAAGGAAATTTTTGCAGCAAATATCTTTGACAAAAGTCTGATATCCAAAATATGTAAGGAATTGATACAACTATATTAGAATAAACACCATTACCCTGTGGATAAGTGGTTAAAGGATATGAACAAATTATCAAAGAACAATCATATGGAAGGAATTTTAGATTACTAATAATAGAGACAATTGGTGGGGCAGTGGGTAGAGTGTTGGACCTAGAATCAGAAAGACTTGTGTTCAAATGCAGCCTCAGATACTTACTAGCTGTGTGTGATCTTAGGCAAGTTACTTAACCTTTTTGCCTCGGTTTCTTCAACACTAAAATGAGGAAGATAGTACCTACCTTGCAGAGCTGTTGTAAGGATAAAATGAAATAATATTTGTAAAAGCACTTAGCATAAAGTAAGTACTATATAAATACTTTTTCCTTTCCCTAAAAATAAGAGAAATACACATTAAAATAGTTTGGGGCATAGATAACAAATGCTAAAGATGTATCTGCAGGAGGACAAGCACATTGGTACATTGTTTTTAGGGATGCAAATTAGTTGAAACATTCTGGAAAACAGTTTTCAATAATATCCCAAATGTCACTAAACTCGATAAACAATTTGACCTAACATTACTACTACTAGACATCCACCACAAAGATATCAAAGATAGAGGGTAAGGATCCATATACACAAAAATATTTATTGCAACAATGTCTTCATAGAACTAATAATAATAAAATGGAAAATGTCCAAATCCATTAATTAGGGAATGACCAAATGAAATGTAACATATGAATGCATTGGAATATTATTGCACTACAAGAAATAATGAATCTGAAAAATTCAAAGAAACTTGGAAAAATAGCATCAACTACAGTTCAGAGAATTATGAACAAAAAGAGAATAGTTTTCAGCATAACCCCAGTCATGGAAAAGAAAGCAATTTTAGAACATTTAACTTTCATCAATGCACTAACCAACTAAAACTTTGAAAGACTGATGACGAACTTTCCTCCTTCCTTTTGGTAGATAGGATGGTTAGAGACACAATACATACAATTTCAGAGATTCTGGGCAATGTATTGGTTCATTGTTCACAAGGGAAGGCTGAAATAGAAGCAGAAGTTGAATCAGGGAAAATTTATGTCGATGTGGAGAAGGGGAGAGGGAAAGGAAGAAATATACCAACAAAACCAAAAAAGAGAGAAAACTAGAAGTTCAGAAAGAAACATAGAAATATGCATTTAAAAATATTTATAGTCAAAATTCATAGTTCCATATGGAATACTTTTTTCTCTCTACCTGGTGTATTTGAATGTTTATGTTTGTTGATGATGATTAAATTCACAAGAAGAAAAGGAAAAGAAAAACCACGGTAGATAGACATACTTCACAATTAGTATAAACAGCAGGGGCAATGAGTTGACACAGTGGATGGAGCACTGGCCCTACAGTCAAGAAGACATCTTCCTTAGGTTCAAATCTGACCTTAGACCCTTACTAGCTGTGTCACCCTGGGCAATTCACTTCACCTTGTTTGCCTCAGTTTCCTTATCTGTAAAATGAACTACAGAAGAAAATAGCAAACCACTCCAGTATCTTTGCCAAGAAAACCTCCAATAGGATCATGAAGAGCTGGACATGACTGAAAAAAATTGAACAACAAACAGAGCAATTCATTTTGCATCTTTCTCTTCCTCTCTTTCTAATTGTCAGATGCCATCCTTAGGATCTAAACCACACCCAAGCTCTCACTACTATTTACTGCCTCTGTTACATGTTGAACTGTGATTTTTTTAAAAGGCTCTTTTTGGAGAGAAAACAACATAATCTTAAACCCAATGAAAACAAATATATTTCAGGGGAATTATAAACATTCCTTTTATCTTGCCAGATAAAGAGATTGAGTATAAATACTCCCAGTGCCGACTTGCCACATACAATTTATAGCAGATGAAGGGTTTGAAATACTTTCATGTAAACAACCAGAGATTTCCTGATGGTTGCTAAAAGGCTGTTTGACACTCTCTGTAAGTGGGAGAGCATCTTGGAGTAAGAATGAGTCCTGGATAATATCAGAGCTCATTTTCCAATAGCAAAGGTACTCCATTAGGTGCTGTTTTTATCTTTGAAGCCTTAACTTTAGATAATATTTACATAATTGACACCATCACTGACTGAATCCTTTACAAGATGTATAATAAATCTTAATGTATTTTAACTGGATTTACAAAGATGTGATTTTTAGCAAGAATGTAACCAGGGTACTCATGGATTAGATTAGAGAAGGATTTTTTTTTTATAACTTCTCCATCTCACATGTCAAGGAAACAATATCTTTTAACAGTGTTCCAACAGAAATGTTCTTCTTATGTTAATTCATTGAGTTAGAATGTTAATAGGCTCCAAATATCACATGCCCAGCCAAATTCTGGGACTAACAAAGCCTATTAGTGTAAAATGATGAACATAGGCCTATTTGAAGGAGAGACATGATTATAAATTGGCTTCACTCCCATTATCTATGTATTCATGGCAAGTGTGAATTTCATGAACCAAAGCAGTAATATATCAGGAGCAAATCTTTGTAATTCACCATTTTAATGCAATAACACAAGAGACAACCCATCCATGACTAAAATTTCCTCTGATCTATTTCAGCTGAAAAGGGTCATTTTTACCTTGAAAATATTTTCTAGAAAAACCTAACAAATCTAGATGGATGGGGTGCTTTCTATTACCCATCATTTCCTTACTGTGTACTTGTCTTGAAAAAGAACATTTTGACTTGTGGTATTCCGGGTCCTCTTCAATTTAAGTATACCTAAAATTAAATTAAAAATCTACTGGCTACAAGTTAAGCATGTCAGTATTAATAATAGCAAAGTGAATGTATATAGCACTTTAGCATTTTAGAAACACCTTCCCCACAATGATTCCATGATTTAGGAGAAGCAAGTATCATTACCCACTTTTTATAGATAGAACACAAAGAGAGGAGTGGGAATTAGGTATCACTAGCAGAAAAAGAATACCTAGGCAGCAAAGTGAAATTAGGCCCTCAGGAGTGTTGAGGAGGTGACAATAGCTTGGGAAAAAACCCTTTTGGGGCAGAGGGTGAAGTGAACACACCAAGAGGTCAGTTAATACAAAATAAAGTCAGACTTCCTGCTACTAACTCATGGCCCAGGGGAGAGAGTGGTGGAGTAACTGACAGTCAAGTCACTTAATCTCCTATGGCCTCAATTTATTTTTATCTGTAAAATGGGGACATTTCAGAAGACCTGAGTTCTTTTTCAGCTCTAAGTCTATGACTCTCTTGTCTAGATTGAACGCCTCCCCTTTCCTTTAAAATCTAGCTCTAAAATGCTCCCTACTCTATTCTGCTACCCCAAACAAAATTAATTTCCAAGATTAAGGTCTAGAGAATTCTAGAAGGTATAAATAGGGAATAAGCAAGACTGGAAAGAAAATAACAATTCTTGGAATATGACATTACAAATCCATTTCCTTAGACTAGGACATTATTCCAAGAGCCTGGGAAATAACAATGCTTATAGTCTAGTACCCAGAGTCATTTCTCTGGGAAGCAGACCCTGCAAAGATGTATCCTGGAAACTCATCCTGAAGGTGATAGAGGAACATCTATTGAAGATTCAGAAAGAAAAAAGTTCATGTCCCCCACATCTGTGGCACTTTCAAAGTGCTTCAACATCAAACAGAAATGATTTGTCAGTAGAAATGATATAGAAAAAACACTTCCATGTGCACCTGAAGGACCATGAGACTTGAATCTCACTGGACACTGAAGTTTTCTATTCTTCTCCATTTGAATGTGAGTTTCTTGAGAGCCAGGACTCTCTCTATTTGTATCCCTAGCCCTTTGTCTATAGTAAGTGCTTAATTCCTATAGTATTCCTATAGTATATAGTATATATTCCTATAGTAAGTGCTTCATTCCATTTAATATCATAAAAATGTAAAAATGAAAGAGGTTGGGACAAAGATTTAAGTATTTCCCTCTCATCTGTGAAAATGAAAGTTTAAACTAGCAAATAAAGGAGAAATAGTAACAAAAGTAAATCCACAGAGTTTGGAATGGACAAAATAATAGGAGAGAAGGAAAGTCAGGAGAAGTAGACTGGATTGAGCATTGAATACACAAAACAAATGTCAGAAACAAAGTTCTGATTGAAAAATATAAAGTAAAAGTATCATTTTTGTGCATATGTACATTTATACAGCATGGAATAATAAATAGAAAGCCAGATTCAAGAACAGGAAGCTCTGGATCCAAATGACACTTCTTATAGGTATTGGCATTGTCACCCTGGGCAAGACACACACTTTCTCAGTGACTCAGGCAAGTCTCTAAGACTTTAACTTTCAGGACAAGTTCTGATCTGAATCGGTAGAAGTAATGAATCACAGGTCAGGTCCAACACACACACACACACACACACACACACACACTCACTTCAAATGTCATAGCGACCAAGTTCTTAAAATAAAAATAGGCAAATCACAAGAAGATATTGATGGTTATACAATAATAATATGAGGCTTTAATATTCTTCTCTCAGGGTTGGATAAATTCATCACAGAGATTGTTGGTCATCCTCCAAATAAAATCAAAGGACACAAGTTATAATTTGAGGAATTTCATATCTCACCAATGTACATATTTCTTTCAACAATGCGGATTATAATGCATCTGTTCTCTCTACCTGTGAAATGTTTGTTTATATCCTCCCATAAGTCCTTCAGGAAAATCTACACAACATAATAGAAGGATTCCTCTGGCTGTCTTGAAATTATATGGATACTTGGTTTGTCCATCATTCATCTCTCACTCTCATCACAGGACTAGGTCATCTTATTTTTTGGTAACACATCTCTCTGATGATATCTTTTACCAACCAAGACTTCCATGGCAATGGTGGCCTATTGTCTTACAGTCTAGTTACAACAAGTATGTCCTTCTCTATTGCCCTTTGGGTGAGATTCAGTTTTAATTCTTTGAAGATCATGGTATTCTCTGACTCACAGCCATATAGCATCATTAGAAGACTATTGTTTTAAGATGAACTTTTCTTTCAAGGAGAAGACTGAGTCCATTTAAAGCACTACTCAACTTCCAAAAGGCACTCTAACTCATTCTTCTCTTTCTCAATTTTGTACCGAGTTCATTTTCTTTCTGTGTGGAGCACCTTTCTAAGCTAGATGAACTAATGGACTATGCACACCATAAAATTGTTCAGACTATAATTCACAGTTGTATAAACCAGCACAAAGAGTTTTTCCACTTATTTACTATTTTATCAGATAACGGATGACTTGAAGAGGGTAGACATTAGAAACAAAGAGGCCAATTAGGAAGCTTTTGAAATTCTCTACATTTGAGCTGATAGTTTTTACTAAGGCAGTAATCATGATTAAAAGAGGAAAGATGAGGCATGTTGTGAAGGTATAATATCTAGGACTGGACAATTTATTAAATATGTAAGGTGAAGCAAAGGGAGCGTTTAGGACGATTCCAATTTTAATAAAAGGATCAACAGAAATGGGCAATTTTGCACATGTTGAGTTTGAGATACTGCTTAACAGTTAAAGTTGAGCAGGTAGTTGGTGACACTAAGTTTCAGTTCAGGAGACTCTAGGGCTGACCATTTACATTTCAATAGAAATGATAACTGAACCCATAGGAGCCATTAATATCACTAAAGGAGAAAATCAAAGAGGTCACAGGACAGAGTCCTATGGCACACCTACACATAAAGAGTAGGAGACAGGTCCTGATCCAATAAAGAAGAATGAGAAGGACTAGTTACAAGGAATAGTAGTAGAATCAACCACAATAAAGCAATGTTATAAAAGCCAATGAAAAAGATAGTGTCTGGGACGAGGAGGTAGGCTATTATAGCAAAATTTTCAGAGGCAAAGAATCATGGGAACTGGAGAGGATTCTGAGAAGATGGCAGAGGACGGCCGAAAAGTTTCAGCTCTTCAAATTTCCTCCACAGAAAAAGACAGAACATCGCCTCAGAATGGCAAAAATAAACATCATGTAAAGCAGTTGTTCTCCAGAGACAATTTGTGAAGACACCAGGAAAGACCAGACCTCCAGGGGCAGAAGTTCAGCCTGAGTGAAGTGCAAACACCTCCAGACTGACTGCAGAATTAATAAACAACAAACCCTGGGGGCAGCTGGGTCGGGAGGCAGACTCAGTCTTAGAACCTTTCATTTTGCAAACATTGTGGGGGGGTCTTTCAACTGAGTAGAAGAAGATTGAAAGATCTCCCATTGTGAGGGATGCCAAGCACAGCTGTGCTGGCCAGACACATCCTGGGCTGTGGCTGCAAGGAGAAGGAGTGGGCACATACCTGGTGAGTGCAGTAAAAAGGGGCCATGAATCTGTTGGCTGTGGGCACTTGCAGGACAGCACAGCCCTTGGTTTCAGTTGCAGAGCAGAGAGGACAGCTGCCATCTGCAGGACAGTGGGGCTAGGTGTCCTAACTATGGCTTAGGAGTGGAGATGAGAGCCCGAAGTTGGACCCACGACAGACCTCAGAAAATAACAGTAAGAATGCCCTGAAACTTGAGCATCATTCCTCATACCTCAGGATTACAACTTGTTTATACTAATAGTTGCTTAAATGCATAAATTTTTAAAAATGACTAAGCAAAGGAAAAAGAACCCAACCATAGATAGTTACTATGGAGATAGAGGAGATCTGAGTTCATATTCAGAGAAAGATAATGAAGTTAAAAAAAGCCACTCCTCTTTCAATAAGAAATGTCAAGTAGTCCCAAACACATCAAAAAAAGACTTTAAAAATCAAATAAGAGAGATGGAGGAAAAATTAGAAAAAAAAAAGAGCAATCCAAGAAAATCAAGAAAATTATGAAAAGAAAGTCAACCAACTTGAAATAGAAAATCAAAAACTTAAGGAGGAAAATAATTTCTTGAAAATTAAAATTGGGCAAGGGAAAGTTAATGACATACTAAGACACCAAGAAATCATAAAATAAAATCAAAAGAATAAAAAAATAGAAGATAAAATGAAACATCTCATCAGAAAAACAACTGATCTAGAGATCAGATGGAGGAAAAATAATATAAGAATAGTCAGACTAATTGAAAATAATGATAAAAAAGAATCTTTATGTAATATTATAAGAGTTTATCAAGGGAAATTGCCCTGAAGTTTTAGAAGAAGAAGGCAAAGCAGAAATAGAAAAACTTCACCTATCACCACCTGAAAGAGATCCCAGGAAGAAAACTTACAGGAATATCATAGCCAAGTTTCAAAGCTACTAGTTTAAGGAGAAAATATTGGAAGAAACAAGAATAAAACAAATTAAATATCATGGAGTTACAATAAGGATTACACAAGATCTAGCAGCTACTACATCAAAAGACTGTAGATCTTGGAATACTATATTCCAGAGAGCAAAAGACCTAGGGTTATGGACCAAGAGTAACTTAACCAGCAAAGTTAAGTATAATCCTGAATGGACAAAAAAAAAGTATACTTAATGAAGGGAAAACTTTCAGGTTTTTGTAACAAAATCCCCAGAACTTAAGGGGGGAAATGACATATAAAATCCAGGAAAATTATAAGGTAAACATTAAAGACCAATTATAAGGGTCTCAACAAGGTCAAATTGTTTACATCATACATGTGAAAATATTAGCAGTATTCTTATGATTGTCATCATTTTGGGGGTCATTTCAAAGAAAGGCTTGGAGCTGAGCTGACAGTGATGAGATGATTCTAAAAGTATAAAACTGTGTAGGGAAAGATTAAAAAGGAGAAATTATACAAATGAGGACATAAAAGGAAAAACTGATACAGAAAAGGCTAATGGGGAGAGGGTAGGTAGTGATGAAATTTTACTCTCATTGCAAATGGATTAAAGAGTAAAATGTACACATATACACACGTGTGTGTATGTAGATACATATACCACATACATACATACATACATATTTTATATGGTACAAAAGTCTTCTAAATTCAGCAAGAAATAAGAAGTTTAGGAGATAGGGAAAGGGGAGACAATAAGGGAGGGACTTTTAGAGGGGTGAATAGGTTAGGAAATGCTAGGGCAAGGTAATGGATAGAAGTAAAGCAGAGGAATGAGGAGAAATAGTGCAAATTGAGTGAGAAGAATAGTGAGGAAAAAATGGAAAGAGGAAAATACAGGACAAGTAATTTTACCTAGAATGTGAATGAGATGAATTTACCTATAAAATAGAAATGGATAACAGATTAAAAATTTGAACTCAGCAATGTGTTGCTTTCAGGAAACATAAAAAATGAGATACACACAAAGATAAAATAAAGGGAAGGAATAGGACTTATTATGTAAAAAAAAGGCAGGGATAGTAATCATGATCTTAGACAAAGTTAAAGTGAAAATAGATTTAATCAAAAATGAAAAATAGAGAAGCTACATTATGTGTCAGCAATATTATTCAGTATTGTTTTAGACCATTTAAAATACCTATACGGTATAAAATATCCAAGCATATTTATGCCAAAATAAACACAGAAACTATATGAACTTAAAAAACTTTTTATACAAATAAACTTAGATCTAAGTAATTGAAATATTTATTGTGTATTGGTAGGTAAAACCAATGTAATTTCAAAAATGACAATTTTACCTAACTAATCTATTTATTCAATGTCATTCTAATTAAATTAGTAAAAAATTATTTTACTGGGTTAGAAAAAGTAACAACAAAGTTATTTGGAAGAGGAAAACATCAAGAACTTCAAAGAAACCAGGAAAAAAAAGATGTAAAGAAAGTATATTCAGTGGTATCAGACTTTAAGCTATATTATAAGAGAGAATACTGTTGAAGTGTAAAAAGAGTAATTTTTATTATTTTAAATTGAAATTTTCTTGCATAAGTAAAATCTATGCATCGAAGAATAAAAGGAATGCAGAAAATTGGGGGGAAAATTTATATAGAATATCTCTCAGACAGAATGTGATTGGGTTGGAATATTGCTGTGGTATTGGCAGTGATGAGTAGATTGATTTAGAAAAATGTGGAAAGACTTGGATCTATGAAGGAAGATGCTATCCACCCTCGGAGAAACAGATGACAGGTGGAAACAGTACAGTCTTACAAATATGCGTGAGCATATATGTATGTGTTTATAGATATCTACATATAAGTATGTATATCTATGCTTTCTTTGGAGGTAGGGGTAAAATAAAGTAAAAAATGTACAGCAGAGAACAAAAAGAAAATCAACAATGAAGCAAAAGAAAACTGGTTGGCTTTGAAAACAATGTGTAGTATTTATTATATAGGTTTTCTTGAAATGGAAATTTATTATTTTATATTGAATCCTCTCTTATGGTCTGCTGTGTAGATGGCAATTATGTTTTTATCTTTCATTTTGTATTTAAGTTTAAAATTACAAAAATAAATTACAAAAAAAGAATTATGGGAACTGAGAAAAAGTCACCAGATTTCACAAGATCAAGTCACAAGATCATTGGGAACCTTTGAAAAAACAGCTTAAATAGCATATTTATGTTAGACACCACATTGAAAGGTTTTGAGGAATGAGTGGTAAGAAAGCTTTGTGTAGATAACTAAAAATGACGGTGGAAAGTGAGGAGACATATGATATGATAGCATGAGGGGATCACAAGGCCAAGTGAAGGATTTGGGGGAGGGGAGGCAAATTTGTTAAGTGACTTGCCCAGGGGCACACAGCTAGTAAGTATTTGAGGTCAAATTTGAACTCAGGTACTCCTGACTCCAGGGCCAATGCTCTATCCACTGTACCACCTAGCTACCCCAAGTGAAGGGTTTTTAAGAATGAGGGAGATCTGAGCATGTCTGCAGGCTGGCAAGAAAGAACCAACAACTAGGTTTTTAGTATCACAGATTTAAAACTTGAAAAAACCTCAGAGAGCATGTATATAATTGTCACTGTATTTACAACAAGAAAGAGAAACTGTAAAAATTTACACAAATTTACACCCACTCTTCTAGACCATTGGCCCAAATTATTGCTGGATAGAAAATCTCCAGAACATAAATAAGAACGATTTTCTAGACTTGTCAATTTAAAGAATTTTAAAAAATCCTTTTTCCCTGAAAAAGATCCAGGAAAAAAAAGGGTATTCCTTATAAAAATTTTCAAGTCCTACAAAGCAGATCTGGCAACTTACCAAAATGCAAAGAGTTTTAAGGATGGCAGGCTGATGTTGCTTCCTCTTCTCCTCTTTAAAATCCTTTTTTAAAAATGTATGAGAGGCAGCATTGACTAGTGCATAGAGGATTGACAATGAAGTCATGAAAACCTGGGCTCAAGTCTTCTCTCTGATGCATAATAGCTTTGGGACCATAAGCAAACACTCCCAGCGCCCCAGGCAACCATCTGAGTCTCTTAAGTTACAGATGAGCTGCTAATTTGCAGCTGGGAGTTACTTAACCAGGAACTTCCCAATATCAGTGAAATCACAGGACTGAACTGCCTGTAGCCCCCACCCCAAAAGTGTCATATGGTAATTAGACTAATGTCACCATGGGCCCAACTCATATAATTTTCAAAGTCGAGCACCCTTCAATTTCCCCTCACATACTTACATGAAGTCACAAGCTTGTCACTGCCAACACCATGAAACACAAGAAAAGAGCACACGAATTTCAAATTTCAACCTTAGGTCCCATTGCCTCCAAATAGCTATTCAGACACTTGAACCCTTGCTCCAACCACCCCCAGAGGCTTGACTTCAAACCTGAGAGCAAACTTTAGAGCATTCATGTAGCATCTGCCCAAGACCATCAGACACTTTTGTGTCGCATTTCTGCATTCTATCATCATTTACCTGCTCAGATAGCTGAGCTATCATGCTAAATATAAATTATTTGCCTCCACATGCAAGAAAGACAAAATGAAGCTTACCCTTATTCATTGTGGTGTACCGGAAAGAGCACTGAGTAGATATGGGTTCAAATCATCACTGCATTCTTTCGTGACTGACTTCTGCACACTTGTACAATGTTAGGCAAATATCTTTCCTCTCCTTGGGTCTCAGTTTACTCATCTGTAAACTGAGGAGGTTATTTTTGCTGATGTCACAGGCCCCTTCCAGCTCTCAACTATATGACTACCCATATTAGATTCCATCTGTGTATAAAAATCATGACAGGCAGTATCCAGTCTGTAATGAGAACTAGAATTGAGATTTATTCAAATCTTCCAGTCACTCAGATTGCCACTTTAAGACTAGAAAGTGACAGACAAATACAGTACAAACCACTTTTAACATCTCCCCATGTTTCATGTCTAAATTTAAAAGTCTTAAGCAAGGTCTCCCCAAAGCAATTTTCCCCCACATAATTTTTTTTTCCCTTTTCAGTCTCTTGATAAAGGGTAGCTGACTTTCTTCTGCTGTCTCTGTTCATAGGCCAAGAATTTTTCACTCATGCCCAAATGGCTTTCACACTTAGAGTGAGAAAGAATTAAGTGTGTCTGTAATTGGAAAATGGTTCTGACTGCTTTGGAACCACAATGGCCTCTGTATTGAATTACTGCTTTTAAATATCAAAAGGAATCTGGTTAGCCAAGGAATACTTATAAGGAAATCAGAGAAAGAAGAAAATCACATTTTTTTTTGCCCTGTGGTTCATATT
The DNA here is from genome assembly GCA_028646575.1 of Pseudocheirus occidentalis. Lineage (NCBI taxonomy): Eukaryota > Metazoa > Chordata > Mammalia > Diprotodontia > Pseudocheiridae > Pseudocheirus > Pseudocheirus occidentalis. The sequence goes on along the minus strand of CM053599.1, from coordinate 119,336,910 downwards.
AGACTTTTTTTTATTTCCCCACACATATTTTTTTTTTTTTGCTTTCAAGTGATTTTTTTGGCCAGGAAATATTAGCAGCTGAGCCCTTATGTTAGCACTAGTGAAGTCCTAACCCAAAAACCATCTAGAAAGACATTAGAACTCTGAGAGTCAGACAAAATGGAGAAGCAGGAAGAACAGTGAGTTCCTTCCCCCAGCCCTAACTCCTCTAAACATGCCTAGAAAATGCATTAGGTCAAATTTTGATAAGGAAATTCAAGAAAAAAAAATCATAGTTTCTTCCCCCCTACCCCCCACCCCCAGCATAGGTCTGCATAGGGAGATAGAGAGATCACTGTGTATGAAATCTGACCAGAAACTAAAGTGCAAAGAATTCCAGCTCAGAGAGAGAATATGTACATGGCAAGAAGACCAAGATCCAGAAAAGAGAAACTGTAATGGGAATGGGAATTTGAAGATCTTCCCCGCCCTGTCATAGGCTGAAGGTACCCACAAGGAGCCTGTGGTGGGAGGAGTTTGCTGAAGGGTGGAGCAGAGCCCACAGGAAGCTGGGTGTCAGAACAGTTAGAGAGGGGCGGAGCCAAGATGGCGGCATAGAAGCAGCAAGGTCCCACAGCTCCCACACTGGCACCCTAAACACCCGGGCTGAGCCATGCCGCAGCCAGTCTGCAGAGGAGAGGATCTACAGCCTCCAGCACCTCCACATCTGCCAAGACGTGAGGAATGGGGACAGGAGAGGGGCAGCTTGCACCAGAGCAGAGACTGGCCCAGCCCAAAACCACAGCCGCAGCCAGGCCAGGCCCCAGGGTGGCCAGGAGGAGCTGAGCCTCCCAAGCCACAGCTTGAGTCTACTTCAGAGAAGATCTAAAGCACCTGCCTGAGGGGATCTTAAAATTCTGCAAACCAGGGTCAGAGATGGTTAGTGAAAGTGAAATTTTGAAAATTAATTTGGGGAAAGAAAAGCAGTTCAGTCAATCTGCCCCCGGGGCAAGGAAGCAGTGGGGAAAGGGAACTGCTGGAACCAGCGGTGGCTCCCACCAGGCTGCTTCAGAGCCCTTGGCCTGCAGACTCCACAGTGGGGCTTAATCAATTGATCAGGGCCAAGTGTTCTTGCATTGAGCAGCCTGGATCTGGATCGTGGTCTTGGGTGGTGGTCCTGGGGTGCGCTTTCAGCAAGCCAAAGCTGAGGGGACTTGCAACACCCCCCTAATAGCTCTGGCAGCTGGGAAAACCCCAGCGATTTGGAAGAGAGCTTTCCCCCCTAGAAGCAGAGTTTCACAGAGCTAAAAAACCAACCAATTAATTGACTGGCCAACATGAGGAAAAGGAAGCAAAATAAGAACAGCAATAAAACTCTAGAATCCTTTTTTGTGGACAAAAAGGATCAAAGCATGGAACTGGAGGAAGACAACCCAGTCAGAACTCCTACACCAAATGCTTCCAAGACAATTGAAGAATGCCTAGAAGCTATACATCAACTGAAAAAGGACTTT
>CM053599.1:119229593-119334917 GCA_028646575.1 Pseudocheirus occidentalis | reverse complement strand
TTTCCTTTCCTTTCCTTTCCTTTCCTTTCCTTTCCTTTCTTTTCCTTTCCTTTCCTTTCCTTTCCTTTCCTTTCCTTTCCTTTCCTTTCCTTTCCTTTCCTTTCCTTTCCTTTCCTTTCCTTTCCTTTCCTTTCCTTTCCTTTCCTTTCCTTTCCTTTCTTTTCTTTTTCCATTCAGATCTGTAATTTCATCACTGTAGAGAACTTCGAGCATGTGAAAGTACCTTCACTGAAGCAGATCAGAAATTATTATATAATTTATAATCTTGGAGACATGCCTAAGGGCACTGAGAAGCTAAATGACTTCTCCATGATCACATAGCTATCATATGTCAAAGACAGGCCTTGAATAAAAGGCCTGATCTGTATTTCACTTGTCACCTTGCTTCTTGCTGTTTCTCCTAAAATGTGGGGCCAAGAACTAAGCACAACATTCTAAATATAAACTGATCACAGTAGAACACAGCAGGGCTATCACATACCTAGCGATATACACTGACCTTCGCCTTCATACTGTTGGATCATATTGAGATTGCTAAAACTTTTTTTTTTCACATGAATTGTTATGTATCCATGCATCTCCCCCTTCCCCTGTCTTGAATTTGGGATGTTGACTTTTACAACTCGTTTAAGGCTTTTTATTTATCCCTACTAAATTTCATCTGGGCATCTAGGTGGGGCAGTGGATAGAGTGTTAGGCCTAAAGTCAGGAAGACTCATATTTCTGAAATCAAATCTGGCCTCAGACACTTACTAGCTGTGTGACCTTAGGCATGCCACTTAACCTTGTCTCCCTCAGTTTTCTCATCTGTAAAATGAGCATTTTACAGAAGGAAATGGCAAACCATGCCAGTATCTTTGCCAAGAAAATCCCAACTTCATGAAAAGTTGGACATGACTAAAAACAAGTGAACTTGAACATGAAATGTCGTCTTACTAGATTTGGTCTGATAGCGTAGGGTCAGACACAGATCCATTCTGGGTTACACTACTTCTCAACCCTAACATTCTGTATTCCCAAATCACAGAGACTTACTAGGTACGTGAGAGTCAAATTTTACCCCAAGTCAGTCAAATGAACTGAGTTACCATTCTAATGCAAGCAAGTGATACAGATTTTTGCAATAGAAAACTTAATATCAATGTGACATTCAATAAACATCATTTAAAACCTCCCAAATGGACAGGAAAATAATACTAACAGGGTAAAATTTAATTAGTACAATGAAGGAAAAAGTCCTTAAGGATGAAACTCAAACGACTAAAGCTTCAGTTTGGGGATAGCTGGTTATAAACACAAGTGGGAAAGGCATAGAGATCAAAATGATGAAGTAGAACATGAATCAGTAAGGTATGAACATCTTTTAAAAAAAAACCCAGCAAGTCAGCTATCTGAATCCTTGAAATACAACATAAAGTCATTGAGAAAAAATTCCCTTCTTTATTGGCCTTGAAACCAGCCTTCTGGATGCATCTGGTCTGGGATTCTCGACTTGAGAAACAGAGGCACATAGCCTTTTCTTTCTGTGAACTGACACATCACTTCATACCTCTCATCACATTTTCACAGATTATAGAATATTAGAATTTGGATGGACTGGAGAAAGCCAATCCAATTTGTTCATTTGACAGCTAAAGAAACTGAGGTCCTGTAGTGCCAATGCAATATTTGTAGTGTTCACAATCACTATGAATATAATTGCATGGCGCTCAATTGCAAAATATATCAGACTCTCCATATAGAAGACAGAAGCAAAACATTTATTCAGACACCAGAAAACCAAATTCCATCATAGCAACATGGAAGTTAATGTACCACAACATAGCAGAGAGCCACACCATCCTTTAGCCGTCCCACAAACCAATATTTGATCAATATTTATTCACAAGATTATCTGTCTTTCTTGGAAACAAACTCTCTTCCCAATCATCTGGCAGGCTCTGGCTCCCAGCTTCCCGTGAGCTCTGCTCCACCCTTCAGCAAACTCTTCCCACAACAGGCACCATGTGACTACATTTAGCCTATCAGGGGACAGAGTTTACTTTCAAAGCAGGGGAGGTCTTCAAATTCCCTTTGGCTTATTAAGGGGCAGGGAAGATCTTCAATTTCCCACTACCATTACAGCCCCAAAGAGGTGAACAGGTCAAGCAACTTGCTCAAAGTTATACAGATAATGAATAGCAAAGCCTAGACTCACTCTCATCCAGTCACTCTTGTGTTATGGTTATTTGTACATATGACTCAGCCACCATTGTTTTCCTAGAAAGTATAATATATAAGTATTATTCATATACATTATACTTACTTATAAACAAAGGGCTTATTCTTCTCATCTCACACAGTTCCTTGAATAGAGTAAGGGTTAAATGAATATTTGTTGAATTGAATAGAGAAATCAAAATTATTAAATGCATAGTAGGACTTCTGGTGAAAGAAAAAAAGAAAACAAGACAAAATACACCTGGAGATCAGCTAGCCGAGAGAAGAGAAAGTTACTACTTCCTACATGAGGCCTTTCCTAATTCCCAGTTCTCCCAAATTATTCACATGCACGCACTCTCTCTCTTGAAATCATTATTTACTTACTTGTATACATGTTGTATTCCTCCATATACGTAAGCTCCTTGAGGAGAGGAATATTTTGTTCTCCTTGGTACCTAGTATAGAGTTTAGGACATAGATGAATCAAAGAGCGTGATTTAATACTCTAAATCTATGAACAGCTCACATTCCCCAATCAACTCTTTATTCTATCAATGAAAGAAGAAAACCAAAATGCATTTAACTTGGAAAAGAAAGAATTTAAGGATGGCATATGAATAGATAAACAACAACTAGTATGCCTGACTGTAACCTACAGAATGTTCTCTAGGTTTTCTGCTGCTATTAAATACTCTCAGGTAAATGTCTGAAAAACTCTATGTACAACTTTAACAAAAGTGGAATTCAATAGAAGTGATGGCCCTTTTATCCAATCTCTTTATTTGGGGATGAAAAAGGAAAAATAATAGAAGTGAGATGTCAGGATTAGTCACCGAAGCTGTCACTTCAAATCATATTGCTGGAAGAGAATTCAAGAATTTATCTGGTCCAGTTCCTGCCTCAGGCAGTCTACACTTAAAACATCCAAGACAGATGGATAGTTTTTCACTTTCTTTCCAAGGGTGTAGATTTTTCAGCTTCTCTTGGTAGCCTTTTCCAATTTTGAAGTAAAATAAAGGGGCCAGAAAATCATGGGGAAAGCTCTGGACTTGGAGTTGAGATATATGGTTTCAAGTCATGCTTCTAAAACCTACTAATTGAGTGACTGTGGGTAAGTCTTTTGACCTCTCTGTCAATTTCCTTTTCAGTAAAACATGAATAATAAAAACTGTGACTTTTAACTCACGGAGATGTTGTAAGATCAAGTAGGCAAATGTATGTAAAGTGCTTTGCAAACCTTAAAACACCACACCGCTATTCCCATATAATTAGTCTTATAAATTCTTCATTGTGTCTTTTTGTAAATTACAACAACAACTTAGACTTCCAGCCTGAGTAACTTCGGAGAATGTTGCCACTATCAGCCTGAATAGGAAAGTCAGAAGAAGAAGAATTAGTCTGGAAGCGAAGAGGACAAATTGCATTTTAGGCATGTTGAGTTTGACGTACTAGGGGATTATTCTGGAAATGTCTAGGAGGTAGTTGGAAATAGAGACTGAACATTGAGAGAAATTCAGAGGCTGAAGATTTAGTTTTGTGAGTTACTCATAAATGACATGAAGCCATGGGAATGGATGAGATCCCTCAGGGAAAGGATGTGATAAGTTAAAAGAATGATCCTAAGGGGACTCTGGGGGGACATTTCAAGAGTGGAAAATGAAGCAGGAACAGAGAAAGAGGAGAATAAGAAGGAGAACTGGCATACTGATATATCACATAAGCCAAGGGATGAGTTTGATGGAGAGTTTCCAGTGCCGAAGAAGGAGCTAATATACCAGGAATTATAGTTGATACACCAATGTTGCAAGAATAGAAGTTTTACCAGTTGAGAGCATATTTTTACTCCAAAAGGTAAACTTTTTTCATTATCAGCAATATCTTTCTTTTTTGCATAGGTCATATCACAAGGGATCATTATTTCCCAATTGTTTTTGCCATAGAAAGCTAGAGGCTCAAGAGCTGAATTGTTTTTCCCCAAAAAGGTGTTTGCTTTCTTCTCATTTTCTCACGTAAGAACAAATCTCATACTTATCTTGTAGAGAAGATAGAGAGGTATGAATTAGATGACAGTAAAATCAAATGGATTCAGAATTGGTTGAATGGCTGGACCCAAAATGTATTTGCTTATGATTCAATGTCAGTGAGGCAGGAGGTCTCCAGAGGAACTGCTCCCCAGGAATCCATGCTTGGCCTTCTACTGTTTAACATTTTTATCAATCAAAGGCATAGAATTCATGTTCGTCAAATTTGCAGAAGCCATAAAGCAGGGGAGAGATAGTTAACATACTGGATGACAGAATCAGGATCCAAAACAATCTTAACAAGCTAGAGAAAGAGACAGAATCTAATAAAAATGAAAGCCCATGGGGATGAGCATAAAGTCTTGAACTTGAATACAAAAAAGAATCAACTTCACAAGTATAATATGAGTCTTTTTTTCTGAAAAAGATATCACGCAAAGATGTTGGTTATCACATTGCTGACTCATATGGTAGCCAAAAATTTTGATGCAGTCTTGGGCTGCATTAAGAGGGTATAGCTGGCTGTGGCTAGGTGGCGCAGTCAATAGAGCACTGGCCTTGGAGTCAGAAGGACCTGAGTTCAAATCCGGCCTCAGACACTCTACCTCCCCCCCAAAAAAATTAGCCATGTGACCTTGGGCAAGTCACTTAACCCCAATTGCCCTCCAAAAAAGAAGAGTATGGCTTCTAATAACAGATTAGTCTTAGTCTCCGTATACGGTATCCTCATCTGGAATATTCTTTTCTTTTATGGATGCCTTGGCTTAAGAAGGACATTATAATGAACATTAAGAGATCATCCCATGCTTCCTAGACTTCCCTGATACTGTCCCCTTCATTATTTGTTATAATGTAATAATCCATCATATTCAAATACCACGTCCAAGAGGAAGGGCACCAGGATGGTGAAGAGTCTTAGGTCCATTTGAGGACTCATTGAAAGATCTGGGCATGTTTAACCTAACAAAAAATATGGAGGTGGGGGAGAGGGAACAAGTAAGAATTATAATAGCTGACTTCAAATATTTAAAAGGATGCCACGCAGAGGAGAGTTAGACTTGTTCAATTTGTCTCCAAAGGGAAATGAAAGGAAATTATAAAGAGAGAACCTGAGGCTGGATGTCAGGAAAAATTTCATTTTGGAGTGAAGAAAAATTATGCTCTCTAACATATCCCTTCAAGAGAGGGCGAGGGAAACTATATGGCAGAAGGAAGGCCCATTCACAAGTAACCATTTCTTCTGCTTTTTGCAGAAAGTTACCACTACCATAAGTTCATAAAGAGAGAAAGTTGGAAGGGACCTCTTTTACAACCCCTTTATTTTACAGATAAAAAAATTCCCCAAAAAACCAAGCTCAGAGAGTTTGAAGGCTTGCCCAAGGTCACAAAGGTAGCAAGTGGTGGGAGGTGCAATTTGAACCTGGGTATTCTGACTCCAAAGCCCACTGGCATTCTTTCTACTGTACCATGCTGACATGGAGTTAGATCTTCCCATGAGCATCAATGAAAAGGAGATGACACAAGTTAACACACTCACAGTTACCTGTTACTCTAGGGCACTAATTATAATGCTGGTCTTAAATAGCTCTATATACCCACTCCTATTCCAGCAGTACAAGTTCCTCATAGAGAAGCACTCCTCAAAGTGATTGGTCCAGGCTTTTTGGAGGTTGAGATCTTAATTACAACAATCAACACTAGTCTCCCTAGCTTCCTTAAGAGTCCGTTTCTTGGCAGGTGGATAGGACTAGACTTCTTGGATGCCAATCTGCTACATTAAGCCCTCAGAGCGAATAATCAAACTGTCCCCAAACCGGAACAATCAATCCAAGTACCTCAGGGCATTCAAATTGCAGGCACTGAGGATTTTATCCAAATAATCTTGCATCATTTGACTTGTGTGTGTATATATAAGTAAGTGTGTATGTATGCATGTATGTATATACACACATATTTATATATTATATATACACATACATATATGCATGTCTGTATGTGTGTGGATATATATATATGTGTATATATATATATATATGTGTGTGTGTGTGTTGTTGTGGTGTTTGTCCTTCATTTTCGAAGAGGATCATGACACGAGGGAGATGATAACGTGACTAGCAGTTGACTTTGATTTAAGTGAGGAAGGGCTGTGCAAGGTCACCAGCCTCACCTTCTCCTCCAGAGTCATTCAGGTCCAGTGGCCAGATAATCATCAGGATGATTGGAGATGGCCCAGGATGCAATGGGAGACCTTGGCCCTTTTAGGCTAAGGCCTTTTCAGGTTGTCCCTTTGAGTGAGGTAACACCCATTCAGTGAATAGGCCTCTTCAAGAAGTGAGTCAAGGGATGGCCCCTTTAATTAAAAAAAAATATCAAACTGGGAAGGGAAGACCCTCAGAGTTGCTCATCAAAAGAGAAACAATTATTATTTACTATTTACATTCACTCTGAGCCAAGAGGGCCCAAAAATAGGCATTTAGAGATGCTTGTGCAGAGACCTGTTGTTGTCCAATCTATGAGCTCCAAAGTGAAATGGGTTTAAGGCTTGGTCTTTGAGAAAGAAATCTAGTCAGTAAACCCAAAGTTCAGCACCTCTGCCTCTGCCTCTGCTTCTGCCTCTGCCAGTCCTCTCCAAGAAAAATAAAATTTGATGGCCAAAAACTGCCTAGTCAATATGTGTGTGTGTGTATATTGGTATAGGTATAGGTAAACACACACACACACACACACACAGGTATCCTTTCAACATTGTGACTTTCCCTATTACAGTTTCAATATATCACCAACCAGCATAAGAAAGTAAATGGGAATTTGGAGGGGGGCAGTTTTGTGGAAGTCACTGACAACATATGGAGGTCAGCAGACTACACAGAGCCTATGACCAAATGCTTAACCCAAATTTGACAATAAGGTACTGTAAACCCTGATGAAAGAAAAAGAAAAAATTCAGACTTCTTCTCTGGTACAAATGGAGGACCAAAAAATTTCATGCAGATTATCCAGATCACAGGGCTTCTCCACCACTAATCCTCATATATGTATGTGTACATTGTGTGTGGTACACACATGTATTTAAATGATACAATAGTGGATGTTTATGATGATTTTGAATCATTAAGATAATGTTAAAAGAAGGCAAGGATGTAGGTAAAACATTTTGGAAAAATCTTCATCAAAACTAGATGAAGTTTTTTAAAAGGGTGAATAGGCTTTAATCCTTCAGAAAATGAAAAGTTCATTCACTGATGCAACCTAGGGCAAATCTCTTGTTATCTCTGGACATCTGTTTCCTTGTATGTTAAATGAAAGGATTGAACTACTTGATCTCTCAGGTCTTTTTACATATAGTATATGCCTGCATGTGTGTGTGTGTGTGTGTGTATCTCATGATAATGTTCAGAATCTAGTCTGGGTTCAGCCTATCATTTCAGATTTCTTTTCCATTACCCCTTCCCCCTACAATCTATATTCCAGCCAAATTGGCCTATTTGCTGGTTCCCTTTCTCCCCCATACAATTTACCACCTCTATACTTTTGTACACGTTGTCCCCCAATATCCAAAATGATTTCCCTCCTTAACTGTACCTGTTAGAATCTCTAGTTCCCTTTTAGGCACAACTCTGGTGCCACCTTTCCTTTTGCCCCACAGGTTGCTAGTATTCTCTCCCATATCCTGTTGAAATTACTGTGTATTTTTTCATCTATTTACACCCAATAGAATGCATACTCCTTGAGATCAGGAACTAGTTCATATATTTAATCCCTAGTTAATAGAATGTCTTGAATTAAAAGATATAGATATATGACATATGCATATCTATATCTAGACATATAATATAGATAAAAGATTGCATATAATATAAAAGATATATAGAATACATTAAAAGATAAATAGAGGGGTGCTAGGTGGTGCAGTCAATAGAACACCGGCCTTGGAGTCAGGAGGACCTGAGTTCAAATCCGGCCTCAGACACTTTACCCAAAAACTAGCCATGTGACCTTGGGCAAGTCACTTAACCCCAATTGGCCTCCAAAAAATTTTTAAAAGAGAGAAAAAGATAAATAGAATGTCTTACATTAAATGTTAAGACTTTTGATATCATAAGAAGTTCCAGTGAGAAAAGTCATTCCACCAATACAGGTAAATAAGTTTTTCAGTTTACAGACTTAGAGCTTGAACCCTAAGGCTTCTTGCCCAGAAGCTGGTGCTCTCCACCCACTACTCCAAAGTGCTTCATGCCTTACACACTGAAGGTGCTTAATTAAATTAGTGTTGATGTGAAGTTTTCAGAACAGAATTTTGTGCATAGGAGCTCAATGGGCATTTGTTGAATTAAACAGAATGAGTAATAATTTAAGATAGCAAAGGATTACAAGGAAAAGAAGTCCTTAAATAATTGAAGATGATTCATGTGAATCCCACAAGGCTTGTCTTTTTTCTAAACCTTTGAGTTAATGGGATGTTTGTAAATGCCAGGTTGCTTTAAAAAAAAACCCAAACAACAATAACAATAAAGGCAATACAATATTGTTTCCTTGTAACCAGTGAAAGAAAGAAAAAAATCATTTGGCAAGAGTAAGAACAGTTATTGGTTCTGACAAAAATTTCTTGCTGTGAGGTAGAAATGCTGTACTCCAAATACCAGAAGAAACGTGAAATCTCCAGGGTTATGTTCAGTAACTACTGGTTCAAAAGCAGATGCTGCAGGTGCATTATTTAAGAGCTTGTCAAAGATGATCTTCTACGGCACATGACTTCAGGCTTCATCTCTTGATGTTGAAGGCGGCAAGGTGGATTCTCTTGAAAATGTGAACGCTATTGTAGCTAACTCCTGTTACATGATATAAGACCCAACAAGAACTGATCAGATTCCTAGTAATGGAACTTTATATTTCCACTTAATATACTGGTTCCTATTTTAAACAATCAAATGTCAGAGAATTCAAAGGCCTTGGTTTTTTACAGTAACCTTAACTACTGCCATGCATATAATCAATAACGGGTGGCATTCTTTTTTCCCATTAACTTTAATCTCTAAATATTTATATACAGTCAGGTTGAATAAAGGTCAACCAGATACCATAACTCTAAATTTCCTGGCTCCTGTAATATAAAATTTCAGATCATATAGAATTAATATCAATTTTCTACATGGAGGGGGAAAAACAGTGCAGGACATAATCTGGGTGATAAAACAAAATATTGAGCTAATCCTAGGCTGAAACATTGGTTTGGTTCATTTATTAAAATACTACCAGGGCAGTGCATGAGCAGAATTGAACTAAAATAACAACAAGCTACATCAGTTAAGATAAAGCTATACCAGTTCACCTTATGTTTAGCAAATGACCAATACATAGAAGCCTTATCATTTAATGATTCCATGTGCCTATTTGTCAAGGGTCAGACAAGATTGATCAAGTTTGAGAAGTTAGCTGACGCTATTTAATACTCATTAGTGTATCTTCTGACTCAGTTTATTCAGAATAACTCTTTCCTTCAAAGTGGGACCTTGTCTTACTACCTTTTAAAGTCATTACATTTCTTTTTTTTTTTTTTTTTTTTTGCTTTTTGGAGGGCAATTGGGGTTAAGCAACTTGCCCAAGGTCACACAGCTGGTTTTTGTGTTAAGTGTCTGAGGTCGGATTTGAACTCAGGTCCTCCTGACTCCAGGGCCAGTGCTCTACTCACTGCGCCACCTAGCCACCCCAGTCATTACATTTCTTAAAGTATAAATATCTCACAAGAGTTTTCTGCTATATTCGTCCTTTAATAAACTCTCCTCAGCTCAAAGGAGAAAAGAAACTTGACATTTGCATTAGTATGCTCTCTCTCAACAAACCTGTCTACAATTAAGCACTTTCCTTGCACATGGACAGTAGTATATAGATAAATGGAAGGAAAAAGGGCTAAAGCAATGACTTATCTGAGAAGTCTTCAAGATACTGTCTTTTTTCACAATGGTTTTGTGATAATGCTGGGAGACAGAAGCTATATATCAGACAATCATGACTTCCTTCCCTCTGCTACAGATTTTGCGAAGACAGGTATTTGGATGGTTGGTTTAAGAAGGGCTATAGGTTGCTATGAATGTGATATACAATAGCCATAGAGGTGTCCACAGTTCTAATGCTCTTACTTGGTTCTGAAGTAGCGAGCAGGTCCCAAATCCCACTTTCCCAACCTGGATCATTTTGGTGGCATAAGTTCTGAGTCTAACTCTGATGATGACTGAATTTCTTTTCATGTGAAGGTAGATGATTTTCAACCAGACCTCTAAAAATAGAAATTGATCATTTTCTCTATTAGTACCAATAACTGAAATACACCTACATAGACAGAATATAAAGCCTGATCTGCCTTTGATTTTTGCCTTTGATGCTTAGCCCTGGAAATTGACAGCTATCTCTAAAAATAGTATTTGAAATTGTTTTTATCAAACTTTCCAAATCCATCAAAAGTAACTCAAATGTGATTATGAGAGGCAACAATCAATAACCACAGCCTTTTGCTTTATTCCTCTTTTCTCTTGTGTTTTTCTTTGTCAAGAGTCTCTAGAATCTTTCACCTAATTGGTATAACAATGAACACATCTCTGTTGGGCAAACAGTCCAGTTTCCCAACATCCATGACTCCTGAAAGGGCATTTCATTTCATTATAGAAAATAAACCACACTAGATTCTAGTCATTTGATATTTTCTCCTTAGAAACCAGAATTCTGGTAACAAGACCAAAAATACCACTTCCTTCTATAAGTCCTACCACCCAACAAAGTCCATGGCTTCCTCTAAAACAGAATGAGATTCTAGAACTAAGACTACTTAACACTTAAAACTAGCACTTTTAAAAGTGTATTTTTTGGGGGTAGAATGAATAAGGGGAATCCAGTAAAGAAGTAAAAATCTGTCTTTTTCCCCCTTTTAAAAAACTTTTCTTCTCAAAATGGGTCAAAGGGAATATTGCCCAGAATCACCTTGAGACTGAGAAGAAGCACAGGAAATTGTTTTCAGGCAGCCACTTGAAAACAGAAACTTATAATGGAAAAAAGCCTTTTCTGCCACAACTATAGCGTTGCTGCTAAAATGCCGTAATAAATGATAAGAGGCTTTCTAATGTGCTCAGGATTGCCAAAATAAGCTATTGTGTCATTGTTAGTTCTCTACAGAAGCTTGAACAGACTAAGAAATAGGCATAGGACGCAGAACACAGGAGCAGTAACTGTTTAAAGAAATCAGCAGGGAAGCAGCAGCTTCAGTTGCTGATGTCATAACTGGGAGCATAAGGGGGAAGCAGAAGACAAAGCTCATTGTTGACAAGGTACCACTGTGCACAAATGTCAAGAGCCAGAGAGCTGAAGAAATACGTGTGCATCCAAGAATACAGGACATGTAATTAACTGGTTTAGGGTACAGACTTCTTTATTAGTGTTTGCTTTAGCATTGGGCAGGGAATCTCAGAATAATTTAATGAGTAGTTACAAAAACAGAAACTTTTAAAAATCCACTTAGTTACCATAATTAGGATAATTTTATCCCATTGCAACTTTCCATGCATCTGTGACACAATTAAGAGAAGAAAAATGTAGGCAAGACAGATAAAATGGTCATTTGGAGATAACATTGCTCATAGTTTTGCATGTGTACCACGGTGGCTTTGAAAGACTGATGGGTGACCAGTGACTTTTGTGTAAGAATGTCCTTTGGTAGGAAAAAGGGGCTAAATCTTATTTGTAGTGCCAAGGGTTTTTTCTTTTGTTGGTGTCCTTCTACCTCCTCATGCTTTATCTTGTACAACACCTTTGCTCAGGGTCACTGTAGCTTTAGCAGACACCCACACCAACTTGGTTAGCCAGCTACTGTATTTCTCAGAATCTGATGGCTACTCAAAATGTCTTTTCCTATATGTTCTATTTGTCTTTTTAAAAAGCCTTTTAATTGTCCTAACAACCGCTGTGTAGCTTGCCTTTCAATTCGCTGTGAATAACATGGTTATTTCAGTGCTGAGTTGGCTGTCTTGTACCTTGTCAGGGGCCATTCTGGGTTGGTTGCTGTAGCATTTAACAGGAGTTAGGTACATCTTGCATGCCAAGAACTAAAAAAAAAATCTTTGATGACCCTGTTCCAGATGCCAGATGTAACACCTTCCTGTGAAAAGAAGTTTCACAAGGTATTGGATATTCTTTTTCTTCCTCACTTACCTTGATCTGGAGTTTGATGGTGCAAAAATTTCCTAAAAGTCCTAACTCCCTTGTTTGATTGTTTTACTCCTCTCATTTTCTACTGATACATTATTCTAGAATGTGCTACAAATGTAGCACAAACCCATTACAGCTTTCTGCTCAGTCTTGCATTGATACCATCTTTGATTAAATAAATGTTTGTCTTCTAGTATTCAGACTGACACAGGACCTTCAGGCTTACCAATTTGGTCCATGGTACTGTGGTAACTACAAGACCATAATTTGAAGCATGAAATAAAGTACAGAAATATATTTCATTACTGAAAATTATTAAAATCGTTGAGAAAGGGATGCTTCCAGGTCACATGAACAACAAGATAGCAGATTAGGCATTTTCTCCTATCCCCGTGACTTCTCAAACCTCTCTAAAACAGAAATTATACATGAAAGATAACACAACTTCAACTGTTTCCATAGTCTAGAATACCCAGAATCCAACAGGAGGTTAAAAAAACCAGTCCTTGTGACCTGTCCTACTCCCCCGCTTCTTAGTTCTCTAGCCTAAACCCAGCAGTTCTAAGCCTGCTGGCACTATCACCGGGCAGTTAAATACTTTGCAGTGCTAGTGCTTCCAGGTTGCAGTCCCCAGCAGGCTTTTGTTCCTGAAGGGCTGTGAACAAGCCGGCTGTCAGAAGCCAAAGCAAATTTTCACAGCCTGGGATCTAGGATCTACATTATACTACAAAGAAGAAGGAGAGAATGAGGTAAAAGGGTGGGTTTTGATGTATATGTCATGTCCTTCTATTGTTCACTCCCTCTTGGAGTGGTCTAATAAACTCTCATGAGTTCAATTATCATTCCTATGCATGGAAGTCTTAGGTCTCAGTCTCCTTTGCTGGATTCTCATCCAGATTGTACCCTAGGTGCCTTCTTCTCTCTGTTACTTCACTCAGTGATCTCATCAGTTCTCATGGATTTAATTACTACCTCTATGCTAATGATTCTTACATCTCCTTATCCTGCCCCAATCTCTCTGCTGACCTCCATTTTCACATTTCCAACTGCTTTTCAGATTCACACTGGACATTTTAGGCTAAACATGTCCAAAACAGAACTCACTGTCTTTCCCCATAAACCTTCCTACTTGCAACTTTTCCTATTACAATACTCTTCTCCCAGTCCTTCATGCTCACTACCTAGGAGTTATCCCCTAACCAGTGGTTCTCAACCTCCAGGTTATGTTCAATTTGTAACAATGAAAATGCAAACTGCATATCAGATATTTACATTACGATTGATAATAGTAGCAAAATTAGTTATGAAGTAGCAATGAAAATAGTTTTGTGGTTGGAGGTCACCACAACATGAGGAACTGCATCAAAGCGTCATGGCATTAGGAAGGTTGAGAATCACTGCCCAAACTCCTATATCCAATCTGTTACCAAGGCCTGCTGATTTTACCCTTGCACTGTCTCTCACCTATTCCTCCTTCTTTTCTCTGATACCACCACTGCTCTAGAGCAGGCCCTCATCACCTTATGCCTGGACTTCTGCAATAACATGATGATGGGTCTGCTTGCCTCAAGTCTCCACCTACTCCAGGCCATCCTCCATTCTGTCACTACAATAATTTTCCTAAGCCACAAGTCTGATCACATAACTTTTTACTCAAGTGGTTCCCTGTACCTCTAGGATCAATTACAAAATGTTCTTTGGTATTTAAACCCTTCATAACTTAGCCCCCTCCTACCTTTTGTCTTTTTATACCTTAATACCCAGTATGCACTCTTTGTCCCAATGACACTGGCGTCCTGGCTGTTCCACAAACAAGATATTCCAGGCATTCTCTCTTTCCTGTGTCTGGAATGCTTACTTTTATTTTCTAACTTCTCTGGCTTCCTTTAAGCCCCAATTAAAATCCTGTCATTTTTAAGACTTTCCAACCCTCTACCCCCCCCCTTGATTTTAGTGTCTTGTTATTTCCTATGTATCTTGTATATAACCTGCTCTACATGTATGTTTACACGTTGCCTCTCTCAGTAAGCTGTGAGGCCAGGCACTTTTTCTATCCCCAGCATTCAACACAGTTCCTGGAACATCAAAGGTACTTAATGTTTATTGATTAGAGATATGTGTGTATGTATATGTCTGTGTACCCATGTTGTTTCTGTCCCAAGTATAATTTCTGCATCACCTACTGCCTAGTTGACTTCTTGAACAAACTAGATGTCCCAAAGTTATCTCAAACTCAATTTTCCTAACAAAACTATTTTCACCAAGATAAAGCCAAAATGGGTTCATGATTTAGATATAAAGGCTGATACTATAAGCAAAACTAGGGAGAGCAAGGAATAGTTTGCCAGTCAGATCTAAGGAGAAGGGAAGAATTCATGACCAAATGAGATAGAAAATCATTTTGAAAATCATTATGAAGTGCAAAATGGATGATTTTGATTATGTTAAATTGAAAAGTTTTTGCACAAAGACAATGCAACCAAGATTAGAAGGGAAGCAGAAAGCTGGGAAACAATTTTTACAGCCAGTGTCTTTTAATAAAGGCCTCATTTCTAAAATATACAGAGAAGTGAATCAAATTTATAAGAGTACAAGTCATTCCCCAGTTGATAAATGGTCAAAGGATATGAATAGGCAATTTTCAGAGGAGAAATTAAAACTATCTGCAGCCAGAGGAAGAAATTAAAGCTATATGAAAGCCATATGAAAAATGCTCTAAATCGCTATTTAGAGAAATACAAATCAAAACAACTGAGGTATCACATCATATCTATCAGATTGGCTAACATGACAAAACAGAAAAATGATAAATGGTGGAGAGGATGTGGGGAAAACTGGAACACTTATGCATTGTTGGAGTTGTGAATTGATCAAACCATTCTGGAGAGCAATTTAGTTCAAATCCATCATCACCTCTCACTTGAAGTATTCCAACAACCTTCCAAATGGTCTCCCCTGCTCCATTTTCCACACTTGCGAAGTGTAGAAGCAGAAATCTGACAATGTCATCACTTGCAGTGGCTCCTGACTCTGGGATCAAATACAAGCTCCTTTGATTGGAATATAGAGCCTCTTCATAAATGCCTCCAGCCTATCTTTGAAGACTCATTGCAAACGCCACCAACTCTACGGTCCAAAGTGGCATACCTACAGTTCCTCACATAAAACTTCCCTTCAGCTCTGCCTCTGTACAGCCTGTTCCCTAAAACTAGGAATGTGCTTCACCTCTTGCCTTTTTAGAATCCCTAGGTCCCTTTGAAATTCAGCTCAAACTCTACCTTCTACGTGTAAGTAATTTCTAATTTCTCCAATCCCTACCTTTACTATCTTTCTCACCCTCCAACTCCTCCTCCTGCAAATTCATCACACATTTTTTGGGGGTCTTGCCACTAAGACTTTTGGGAAACCCTATATATGTTGGTAAAGCTTCTATATGTACCCCACCCCCAAGTGATTTAAGCTTTGGGACAGCAATGGTTGTTTTTATTTATGTATACATAGCACCTAACTCCGTACCTGGCATAGAGTAAACATTTAACCCATGTTTGCTGATTGATGCTCCCTATGCTGAAGCTTGATGCTGAGTGAACAAGACTTGGTATTTCCAAAGAAGGAAGCTTTACAATTACGGCAGTGTTTCTCAAAAGGCTAGAAACCTGTTGACAGGAAAATTCATCATATTACCATGTTTCTGAGAGTGATGATGAGGATGATAATTTTTTAAACTGACTTTTATTTACATAGCATTTAACATTTTCAATGTGTTTTACATATATCCTCACAACAACCTAAAGTAGGTAACTGGAGGTTGGCTTTTGTTTTTTTAACGAGTCTTGTGATTTCATGGGTCTAGGGAACTACTAATGAGGAAAAACCTTCAAATGCAGATCAGCACCTTCTCAGCACTTAAGAGTTGGGTGGAGGGATCTTAAACTAGGTCTTCCCAGCTATGATGAGGCTGGCTCTCTGTCCATGAGTGACTTTTTTCAGAGGTGCTATTCTTGTTTTCCAGATGAAGAAGTGGTGACTCAGCTATTTCATGACTTACCCTGGGTTGTACAGCTAAAACACCATTAGATATTTTGGCAGTGAAGCTTTTTTAATAAATTTAAAGATGTTCAATAAATGTCTATTGGCTAGGATGGGTGAAAACAGTTCTTCCACTCACTAATGATAAAGAAATTAAAAATTTGTACTACTTTTGCTTGATTGTAGCCAATCAACTAATGTCCAGTAGAAGTCTTGACTTTAAATGCCAGTTGTGCAACTTTCAAAAGTAAAAATGTTAAAACAAGTACCTTCCCTCACCCACCAACCCAATAAAGGAATTTAGAAAAAAAAAGAATCCTAGAAGTTATTTGTTTAATGCTTAAAAGTCTGAATGCACAAACAATATTCTACCATTATAGAAGTACTCGTGGTCAATACAATGCATTAGAACTATGTACAATGCACAGTTTAGTATCAAAATCTTTCTACACTGTAGAGTATTACGAAACTGTCAATGACATCAAACACAATGCACTTAAGACACCATTTTTTTTTCTGCTACCACATTTGGAACTTCAATGAATAGTCCATTTCAAATTGCAGCATCAACCCATTTCTAGTATGAAATTAAGTAATCTTCTACATATACGATAAAGTTTATCTACACGGTTCTTTTGATTTTGATCCATAGCAGCAAAGGCACTGTACATCAGCAGATCCACAGACTTAAAAGATTTATAAAGCATTCAAACAAATAATAATAATAATAATAATAATTAATAATAATAAAAAAGGAGTCACAGATCATGGTTTAACAGCAACAACAACAACAACAACAACATAAAAAGATAACACAATGTCTCTGGTATGATGGCACAAATCAGCCTTGTGTCTATTCCAGGGACATCCAACTAAGACATGGAAAGAACCGATGGCCAATACAGCAAGTCCTCATCTCAAATGAGAGCCCATTCTTCCTGTTCTTCCAGAGGAGGGCTTCTTGTAAATTCTCCCTCCTCTGCTGTCCTTTCTTTGTCAAAGGCTTGGCTTACACAGTGGTAGGAATTCCTTTCCTACAGCTGTGCACCTGCGCAGTTCCCAAACAACATGCGAAATGTTTTCCATAATCTCTTGTAACCACAAAATTGCCCAAAGATGCACATCTCCCCTTTTCAAAGAAATGTGGCAAAAATATCCAGGAGGGATTAAGTTGTCTCTTTGAGGCCAATTTACTGTTCATCTTTCTATAATACAAAAAAAAAAAATTAAACAAAAAAGTTATATAGTGACCATTGCCTGGTCAATAAAACTAATAAAAAGAAAAGTTCTAAAAATAGCAACCAGTTCTGAAGTCGTTCCTAAACCTTCATGTATCTAAGAGAGTAGCATTCTTTGAGTATATTTAACTGAGACTGTTAGAAGCTAAACTTTCCAAATTAACCAAAATGCATATGGCATTAGTTAGAAATTTCTCTTTATTTAGTCAGATTTCCAAAATTAAAAAAAAAAGCAGGATATTGCTTCCTGTTGTTATTAAACATTCAATGTCTTTGTATAGCTACCAGTCTATGCTTACAACAATTACTAACTGGTCATTTTGAATGTTCTTTTGCCCTCCCCTGCCAAAACAAAAAAGGGGATATCAAAGTACAACGCACCTTTATTACCAAGGCGGGAGCAGACAGCTTTATTTAGTCAGTTCATTGTTAGAAAGCCTTCTTTAAACAAAATAAATATATTACAGATATAATACATAATTAAAGATTCAGTTCACTGTTAAGTATGCTTATTCCGAGTTCTTCCAAGTAGATATTTCAAGATTTGGTATCACAGGTTCTTAATGAGCATTCACAATTCAATAGCAAGGAGGAAGTGGGGGGAGGGAAGGGAATCAACTCCACAACTGTGAGGAACATTTTAAATCCTTGGCTTGGGAAGAAAAAAAAAGGATTATACAGCAAAGTGCTACAAGGAGGAGTCCGGTTTGCATTAAGATTTGTCCTCAATAAATAACTTCATAGACTGTTGCCTTCTTGTCCCCAGAGCCAGTGACAATATACTTATCATCCACAGAGATGTCACAACTCAGCACCGATGAGGATTCTTTGGACTAGGAAAGAAACATATAAAAAGAAAAATAAATACTCAAGAAACAGTAATGTTATAAGCTTTAAAATTAATAAAAGTAAAAATATTATCACCTCCCATTTTAAAGGATAACCAAAAAACACAATGAGGAAATGTAGTTTCTTTTTTAAAAACCCTAAAATTTATTTGATCTCTCTCTCTTTCACACACACACACACACACACACACACACACACACACACACACACACACTATTCTAACAGACTCATATATAACTCTGTCAAGTCTAATTCTTTTTTAACTATGCCACACTGACTCTACTACAGGTGATTCCCAGGAGATAGAGAATTTCTTTCAAGAGGACTGGGATAGGAACTGGATTTGGGATTTCATAAATAAAAACTCCCTGTATTACTGAAGGTTAGTCCTTGATCTGCAATTTACTGTTTTAGACAGTTATCTAGGGTACTATGAGGTTAAATGACTTATGTCACAGTCAAAGAGGATATAGATATTTCAGCAATTAAATAGCAAATATTTATTAAGGACCTACTATAATAAATATACACAGCATGAGACAGATATAATTTTATCACTATACCTCTTTACACCAATTACTAATGTTTTAAATGGAACAATATCACTTCAACTTCCCATAGCAGTCAGACTAGATGACCTTTAAAGATAACCTTAAAAGTTTTTCAGTAATTAGTAAAAAACAAATCAGGTATCTTCATGCAATTCTGAACCTAATGTGTTCAAAAATAATTGGAGTGAAGTATCATGAAATACCTGGAATATACTGGCCCCATAAGGGGTTCTCCATGCATTGAGCAGATTATCCTTTCCAGTGCTTACAAACCATTTTCCTACAATCAGATCATTTCAAACATCAGAGTTAATGCCTCAGAATCAGAATTCAAGTTCACCAAAAAAGAACAGAAAAATTCACTATGAGCAATAAGAATTATTCAAAGAAAAGTCATCCAATTTACAACAAACTGAATAAAAATTCCTCTTACCTCAAACAGAGAAAACTCATAAAGTTTAAGCCAGAGAGAGGTGAATATAGTCACATTCAAATTCAAACAAGAGAATCCATTTCATATATCCAAAGTTTAAGCTTAAAAGAAGTACACAAAGAAATATGCCACCTCTGCCTCCCCATATGGCCAGAAAAGAAATGACAAAGCATGGAAGTCTGCTTACCACAGTGAGCAAACTTAAGTGACAACACACAGCTCTCATGAAGATGTAACTGGTATTTGTCTGGTTTGGTAACGTGTAGCACCTCTACATTACTGTTCTCCATCCCAACTGCAAGCCATTCTCCAGTGGGACAATATCCCAAAGAGAAGATCTAATATTAAAACAATACAAAGAATTAAAAAAAAAAATCACATGCCTTGACTTTGGCTATTTTAATTTTAACCGAAAAAGATAACCCAATCTCTTCCAGGTATATTGCTCTAATTATGAGAAAACTCAAGACTATTTAGAAGGAAAAATAAATCCCCAAATGAATGTGTATTTGGAACATAATCTTCGCAATGTATTTTGTCAGTTTAGTCCATTGCTGTAATTGATAGAAAAAATTTATGTAGTGATGCTCTTCAAAACTAACAAAAACTGCCTAAATGTTAAACACCCTTTAATAAGACTTGAATGAGTAAACTTAGTTTAAAAAAAATGTGAAACCCTATTAATAACTGGTCAATTCATAAATCCAAATTAACAAACCATGCACAGTGAATGACAACTCTGGAACTTGCTATAATTTCTGCCTTTTCAAATTTCACACATTTTATAGAAAAATCATAATTTCTAAAATATCAAAGACTTCGAGACAGCTACCTGTGATGTGAAGTCATGTTGCTGTAACTGCCGCCCTTCTCTCAAATCCCAGGACCTGACCGTATTGTCCAAACCTCCCGTCCAGAGCTTGGTGCCATCATTTGAAATGTCAATACAGCTGGCTCCATCTGTGTGGCCCTGGAATTGTCTGAAAATGTCAAAAAGGGGGGGGAGGGGAGAAAGAAGTAAAGAGACTTTGACAATGAGGTAGTTTTAAGATGAACTCAATGGAGTGTTTTATGTCAAAAACTAGCTTTGTTTCCTTACCTACAGTTAAGTGTTATTACTTAATAATAATTACATATTTTAAAAACATGATGAGTTTGCTCCAAACTTCAACAAATGGCAAAGAATAGGTATAGAATTTCCTATTTCACTTGGTTATTTTCCAAGACCTAGGTGGCTTTTGAAATCAACTAACAAAGAGAAAATTATCTTTAAAAGGAATGAAAAAAAAACCAACTCACATCTACATTCAGATGATCTATAAAAACATCAAACACAATAAACTCCATTCTCTCCCCATAACTTGGCACAAGTGGGTGTGTAGAGGGATGCAAGGCTAATTTTCCCCTCCAGAAATGGATAGTCTGCCAAGGAGAGATACGGGGCTCTCTGTTGTCTAACTGTGTAACTCCAAAAGGTTACAAAAGTTAGTGGTGTAAGTGTTAGGCAGAGAAATTTAGAGCTGATCTACCCAGAAATGCCATGCTCATCTAACGGGAGCACAAGCTATTGCCCCTCAACAGCCAGCATAAAGCACACTGAAGCCTACCCCATTATTCTCTCGCTCCTTCCTTTCAACAGGTGAAAACTATAGTAGAGAATGCTAGTGGAACAGAGACAAAAGTGGTAGTTCAACTGAACAGCCCAACTGAACGTAATGCACACCAAGGGGAAAAGAAAGGTAATTATCATGTACTTGTAGTTATTTTGCTACAATTAGTAACATTACATATAAACTGATTCCAAATAAACTCTTCAAGCCCACTCCAAAGGCTTCTACTCAGATTACTGTTTATCCAAGTTTGGCAGTAATTATTCCCCTCATCACCATCACTCTTACCCTCTCTACGTAGAGGCTAGATCTATGCATAAACCTTTTCACAGCATAATACCATGGAAAAAACACTATATTTGAAATTAGGAGATGTGTACACCTATCAGATTGGCTAACATGACAAAATAGGAGAATGATAAATGTTGGAGAAGATGTGGGAAGACTAGAACACTAATGGTTGGTAGAGAAGTGAACTGATCCAACCATTCTAGAGAGCAATTTGGAACTATGCCCAAAGGGCTGTAAAAATGTGCATACCCTTTGACCCAGCAATACCACTTCTAGGTTTGTATCCCAAAGAGATCATAAAAATGGGTAAAGGACCCACACGTACAAAAATATTTATAGCAGCTCTTTTTGTGGTGGCCAAGAATTGGAAACTGGGGGGATTTCCATCAATTGAGGAACGGCTGAACAAGCTGTGATGTGATTTTGAATGTATTATGATAGCATATATATAGCATGTATGTAGTATATAGTACAGATATAGTATATCGTACAGAATACTATTGTGCTATAAGAAATGATGAACAGGCAGACTTCAGAAAAACCTGGAAAGATTTATATGAACTGATGCTCACTGAAATAAGCAGACCCACAAGAACACTGTAACAGTAACAACCACAGTGTGCAATGACAAACTTTGATAGACTTACCCTTTCAACAATGCAAGGACCTAAAACAATTCCAAAGGACTCATGATGGGAAAATGCCATCCACATTCAGAGAAAGAACTATGGAGTCTGAATGTAGAGCAAAGCAGACTATCTCCTTTTTTTTAAAAATTTCTTATGGTTCCTCCTTTTTGTTCTAATTTTTCTATATAACAAGACTAATATGACAATATGTTTAATAGGAATGTATGTAAGAATCTATGCCATATATCATGCCGTCTTGGGGAGGAAAAAGAGGAAGGGGGAGAAAATTTAAAACTTAAGGAAGTAAATGTTGAAAATGAAAAAGAAATAAACTTTAAAAAAAATTAGGAGATGTGAGGGAGGTGGATTCAGATTTTGATTCTATTACTGTCCAACCTTAATCATGTCACTCAAATAGGCTTTAGTTTTCCTCATCTAGAAAAACTGGGAGGCTAGATTAAATGATCTCCAAGATCTCCTCTGCCTCTAAATTTATGAACCTATTTTTTCATTTATTTTAAAATTATATTACAGATGAGTGACTTCCCCTCCACTGTTGGCTCTCATATCAGAATCTATTTCAGAATAGGATCAAAACCAATCAAAATTATGGAAACACCACGGCTCCCAGCATAGTGCTATATATCCTGTGGATTCTCACTAAATATATAGTGATGGTGGTCACAGTGGTATTGATTTCCATCATTTAACAAAGGATCATGCTCCAGAAAGTATCTGAGGCACAACCTGAACCCAGGTATGTCTGAGCCCAAGTTCAGCGCACTAACTGCTATGTTATGCTTAAAGGATATCCAGAGAGATCACAAGTTATAGGAAACCTATCAAAGTATTAGCATCAATGTGATTTCACTTTTTGTCATATATTCTGTATAAATTAAATGGAGAACCAAAATGTCTGGTTTTATAAAGCACAAAGAGCTGATGGAATTAGATGTTTCTTTTCTTCTGGTCTGCTAATGGTGACACTCTAGACCATTTCTGGTCATAGGAATAGGGCAGTATGACAGAGAGGAAAGCACACTTGATTTGGAGATCTGGGATCAACTCCCTGCCTTGTCATTTCCTAGCCAAGTGACCTTGGGCAAGTTACTCAACCTGAGTCAGTTTCAGCATCTGTAAAACATGGATAACAATATTTACTACTACATACCCTCACATGGCTACTATGAGGAAAGGGTTTTATAAACCAAAGCATCACACAAACAGGGCACTGCTATATTACTGTTATTACATCCGTTATTTGTCCATTTGTATATACAAAGCATTAGGAAAGAACTTGGGCCCACAGTGGCTAAATGAGCTCTTCCCTCCTTGGTAATCAGATCCTGCTGACCTACCTGACCAACGTCTGGTTGTGCAGATCCCACACTGCAATGTTCCCGTCGCTGCAGCAGGAGAAGCAGACCTTGGAATCGGGGCTGATCGCCAGGGCGTAGCAGGCGGGAGCTGAGGACGTCAGCTCAGCTTTGATGCGTGGGGTTGGAGCTGCCAGGTCCCAAATGGATAACGTACTAGCTTCCCCTCCAACAATCAGGGTGCGGCCATCAGGGAGCAATCTGCAGGAACGGATGTAGTTATCTCTGTTCTGTGGAGACAGAAACCATCAAGAGATTACTCATGAGGAAAGGAAAACAGCATTAACATGAGAGCAGAGATCCATAAAAGTATTGTATTCCCTCCTGGTTTTAATGAGCCATTTATACTTATGACAATGATAAAGTGGATTAATGCCAGAAAATTACATGACATTAGGGAAGTACTTAAACTTGATCTACAGAATTTAGTACTGAGAGATATTTAATCTTAATTAGCATCAAAAAGCCAAGATCTATACTAAACCCTGAACAATTAAAAGCTTTACATATTCAACAACTTACAAACTTATATAAGTTATTCATGCACGCCAACATGTACATGTGCACACATACGTATGATCGGCAAAAACCCAAAACAGTAAGAATAGAAAATCATGTTCTATCATGCCTGTGTCTTGAAAAGGCACAATGGTATCAGGGGTTATAGACACTTGGAAACGTTCATTTCCACAGAACTGTTACCTGAGTAAATATGCTCTATTGGTTTTGATTAAGCAGCACTTACATCAATAGGAGGTAAGACCTTAACAAGAACTGCTAAGACAGGGGGAAAAGTTTTGCCCAGCAGGATTTATGCTTCTTAAAAGAGGAAAATATCTGCTCCCAAAATAACTTTAGGGCAAGTTTCAACAAAATGTCAATGAGAGAAAAACTAATGGGATTTCAATCATGAGTTAAAAATTACTGTTGAATGGCAAGGCGATATAGCGATGCTGTTTCCTATTTGGTCACAGTACTCAGGTGATGGTGGGCTTGGGGTTTCAAAGCACCCCCCACTGGTCCTGTTATTTTAAGTATTACTCCTATTTGCTTAACCTTCCTTTACCTATCCTAGTCTAAAAATGAAAGGATGTAAAGGGTTCAGATTTCTGTGTATGTTTACATGTGCAAACAGTTGTGGGTACATGTGCACAGACACATATAAGCTGGTGGAACTACGCGACTGCATGTACCATAAACAAAGTAAAGGGAATTTGCCAAATAAGGTGAAAATAAAGGCCATGTTCAGTTTTTCCAGTACTGGAGAACAGTAAAAATTAAAGAACAGGAATGAAAGACCCCAAACTCGCTGTACTATCCTTTGATGACTACCACATTGCTTCACTCATACATATAATTTATTTAAATCACTTCTTTAAACTCAATTTAAAAAAATCTTTCATTTTGACCCCAGTTGCATGTAAAGACAATTTTTAACAATAATTAAAAAAAAACTTTGTAAACTCATTTATTTTCAAAGGCATTAGTTTTACTCATTATGAACTGCTTACCAGACAGTCCAGCTGAGAGACTGGACTCTTATTTCCTGGGTGGCTGATGTCCCAGACTTTGACGCATCCCTTCCCACCAGTGTACACGTGTCTCGTGGGGTTGCTGATAGTAACTGCACACACGACTTCTCCATGATTAAGGGTGTTAATCTGACGAGCATGTCGAGGGATTCCGGGTCCAATGAGAGCATCAGGGGGAAAAGGTACAGGCTGCATCTGACCATCTGCACTAACGTGAAAGGAGTATGCTCTAAAGAAGAGTGGAAAGGAAAGAAAAAAAATTGCCGAATTGTTTGTTCCCTGTGCTGAACTAAGATGAGAAATGAGAACCGAAATGCTCAGCATCATCTACAAACCAAAGAGCTGCATGTGATTTAGAGCCCAAATGCTTGGATTTTCTGTTAATATCTCATCATATCAATTACATATATTTCCAAGAAGCAGGCTAATAAAGAATAGTAGGCACAAAATGACCAGGAACTAAGGAGTTAAGATTCTCCAGAGTTCCCTGGTAAAATGGCAGATAAGTAAAAAATGGGACTTCTCCCCCACCCTTGACCTGACATGACAATCACAAATCCCAGTAATACCAAATGGAATCTGAGCTCTCAGAAAAAATGTACTGCGTGACTGCCAGGAAGGCCCACCTGTGAATAACCTATCAACAGCTTCATCTCAAATTCATTTCCAGGGAAAACCCTCAGGTTGGGAAAGTGTTTGGCTCTAATATGTGACTTAACATAGAGCATCTCCTGCAAGAGAATCTGTCTCTATTTTTAGGATGCTAAAGGCAGAGACAAGAATCAGCAACGCAAAGGTAGCAAGGCAAGTGACTGTGACTAATTTCACATTCCTGGAGGGCAGAAGGGAAACTCAAAGGGCAAATAACCAGGAGGGTGATGGGGGGAACTAAGATTGGTGTAAAGAGCACAGGAGGGAAGCCACCCTGGGTGGGTCAATCAATGGTGTGTACTTTGTTTATGAAGCTATTAAATCCTTGTTAGATGAAAGGCTCAGTGAGAGCGAATATCGGAGCGGGAGTTCTTCTATTACCAACTAGCTGATGAGGCTCATGTCCACTGGTAACATGATGTCCTAATAACCATACTTAAAACCCTCAGGTACTTTATCACGCACAAAAGACATGATCTTAAATACATCTGATGGGTTGTTTTCTAGTATTTTAGCTCATATAAGGTATCAGTCCTACTGGTTAAGGCTAAGAATTAGACCGTTCTTTAACATTAATTGTGATTTATGCCATTCACAGGGAGGCAGCTCATGATTGTTCCAGGACTCCACTCTGTGAGCTGTCAGGATGGATCTTTTACTTCTCCTTCTCTAGCTGTGTTCTTGTCCTGCAGGCACATTTCCCTGTTCTTATTAAGAGTGAGGACTTGAGGCAAGAAGTACTCTGCAGCCTATCACCCCTGGGCTTGTGCCAAAGTTAGTGGGAGAGAGGGAATTCTTTCTACTTTCTCTATCAGTCAAAACATCTAACAATATGCCCAGAAGGAGACACTATATTCAGGAAGATGCATTTCAGAGAATCAAGTAGTTCAAAAAAGGCAACGAAAATACACACTCCCCAGACGGACACACAGAAAGGCAGTTAAGATTCAAGGCAGGAAGTAGCTGAAGGGAGCAAAATCTCTGGCAGCAGAGAAAAGAGCTGATTATGAAATCAAGAGATAACTAACCCTGGTAGTTGAGACTCAATCTTTGAAAAGCAATAGACCCAAGAAGGCCAGTTAAATAATCTTCCCTGGGTAAGGCACAGTTGGGGAATTCACCTCACCTCATAATTTACTGAGAAAATAGAGATTATTTGCTGCGAACTCTCCCTTCTCCTCTTTTCAATACCTCAAAACCCCCAGATATCTCATCCCTCATTCCCTCCCTCCTTTACTGCAGTCTCTGATAAAAGAAATAATCCTTTTCTGAACAAAGGACGATGCTCTTCTAGATGTAATCCGTTAGCTCCTCCTTTTCTACCTTTCCCAGTAGATGGGCCCAAGTTATTCCTTTTCCCCTTAGTCTTCAATCTACTCTTTTTCCTCCGAGGCATACAAAAATGCCCAAATTTATACCAATCTGAAAAAAAAAACTCAAAAGGCCCTACCACCCCCTAAAGCTAACATTCAATATCTTTTTCTTTTTATAGCAAAATTTATTTAAAAAGAAAAAAAAACTGTCTGTACTATCTACAATTCATTTCCTGTCATTCACTTCTCAAACCTCTATAATATGGCTTCATTCAACTGAAACTTCTTTCTCTCATGCTACCAATCATCTCTTAACTGCAAAATCTATTGGCCTTTTATCAGTACTCATTCTTCTTGGCCTCTTTACATTACTTGACAGAGCTGCACAGCGTCTAGAGCACATTCCTGGATACTCTCATTTTCTCTGGCTCTGGGATTTTTGTCACTCTTTTCTCATGGTTGCCCTCTTACATGTGTGCCCTTCATCAATCTCCTTTTTATTGGATCATCATCCATGTTCAAACATTTGCCAGATCTTATAATTTCTCCATCTATAACAAGAGAACTTAACTTGAGGTCTGCAGATTTTTAAAATATACATTTTAATAACTATTTCAAGATAATTAGCTTATTTATAATCCTATGTATTTTATGCGTTTAAAACCTCTTAAGGAGGAGTCTCTCGGCTTTACCAGACTGCGCAAGGAGTCTAGATAATGTCTCATAGCTGACCACCTTCTCTCTGTACTCACAGGGAAATCACCTGGATCAGGTCCTTATCACCTGTCCCCTGCATTGCTGTAATAGCCTCTTATTGCATCCATTGTCTCTATAAACTACACTCCAAAGAGCTGATTTTTGTGTTGTGCTTGTCTGACCATGTTACTCTCCTACTCAATAGTTACCTATTATTGTCTCTAGGATCAAATAGAAACCTGCTGGTTTGGCCTTTAAAGCTCTTTATCACTTGGCCCCAATTTACCTTTCCAACCTTATTATACATCACCCCCTTCCCACACTCTGTGCTCTAGCCAAACCTGCCTTTTTGTCATTCCTCATATACTCTTATTTCTGGTCTTTTCACTACCTGTCACCTATGCAGAGAAGGCACTTGCTCTTATATCCTCAGCCTCCAAGAATCCTTTGTTTCCTTTAAGAAAAGTATACTGCAATCCCACCCCATGGGAACGTGAAACGTCTCCTGACCACCCCCATGCTCCCAGCAGCTAGTGTCCCTTCATAACTTTGCCTTGTATATATTTAATTATGTATATGTTATATCTTTCATTAGAATGTATGCTCTTTGAGGGCAAGGACTCTCATTTCTGTCTCCCCAGAACCTAACACAATGTGTAGCAGATACTTAATAAATGCATTTTGATTGATATATCCCTTTTAAATTTAATATTACTTAAGTTAGATCATCTAATCCAATCACATCATATTCTAGATAAGAAAACTGAGGTCCACGGGGGTTAAGTGAATTAGCCAAGAGCATAAAGCTAAGCAGAGGAAAAATTAAAATTCAGGTCTCTATAGAGTCTGAAATGCACCACTTCCCCCCTCCCCCCCAAAAGAACTGGCTATATTATTTGTTGGGCACTGGGTATATCTTACTGGAAAATCTTTCTTTAAAAAAAAACCACAAAAGTCTTCCTTTTAAAAAAAAGCATTTAGACTAAATTTTTAACAACAGGGGAGGAAAATTTTTCTCCCAAGTTTAAGATGTATTTACTTAATTTTAAAATTTATCTGAGCAGATTTACAGACCTTTCACCCACTAAAACATTACCTTGAGATCTGAGTAGTTATGTAATTGTGAACAAAATATCCATTAAATATAGTATGTGTGTGACCTGACAAATCTGGTGCTCAATTTCAGGGTTCATCTTAGAACCCAATCATGCCCATTTTGTACTTTCCAGGCTTAAAAACACAAATTCACCTTCTGATAGCTTCAAGTATACTTAAGGAATACTGAAGACAGTTTATATTTTAAAAATAATAAAACAAAATGTTCAGATTGCAATGAACTCTATGTAGCATACAGCAATACTAATGGGAATAGTTAACATTAATGAGGTACTCTAAGGTGCACAAAATGTTTTACATAATCATTTTATTTGATACTCATAATAATGCGTGAGACAGAGGCCATTCTGAAACAGTGAAACAGTGTCTGATGTGGGATCTGAATACAGGTCTTCCTGATTCCCAGACCACTCATGCTGACTCTCTAAAGCATTCTGATGGAAGCCAATCTTTCTGGAAAAGCCTAGAAACCTTATTAATGTGAAAAACGGTAATCAGTGAATGCCGTGAATGCTGCTTGCCCAAGTACCTTCCAAATAGATACTTTTTAAACCAGGACTATATAGGGGTGACTGGTAGAGAAGATTTGAAAAAAAGGATGAACAAGAATTGTACAGGATAAGAAGAGGCAAATATGAACTGTGATCTGCATGTGTAGAGAGTAGAGGATCCATTCATAGATCCATCATAGTATCAAACCATATGGAAATCTGGGGACCTTAAAAAATTACCTAGTCTATCTACCTGATTTCATACAAAAGCCCATCTGGGCTAAATACAATGACCAGTTTTGGTTTCTGATGAAGGCTAGCACACACACTTCTTTCCCTTCTGTTAATAGTAAATTATACAAGCAGAAAGTTATAATTGTTGTCAATCGTTACTGTGTTAGATGGCTTTGCTTAACTTTTTAAAATGATCAAGTGCTAATTTTTGGAGTACTGAAGTGATAAAGATTGCTTATCTGGGAGTAATATGTCAAAACAAAATGTTATTAACTTTAATAAAAAAATAGCACCTTATCCACCATAAATCTATTTTGTTCTTAAGGATTTCCAAAAAAGGAGATTCTACAACCTCTCAAAATAGCTCCTCCAATGTGTAAGAACCAGATTGGAAAACTTAAAGATCTCTCATTTCATCTTTGAGGCTCTTCCCTCTATTGATTAAGAATGAAAACCTCAATGTTTTTAAGCAACATCTTCATGAGCTGCTTAGGTCATAATAAATATTACCCTAGTGGTGACAGCAATGAGTATTTCTGAATGTTGGCTCAGTCTCAAGTGACAAATATACAGAGTTCATTGCCAGGATTGTATTCAAAGACAGCCAGGACAAAATAAAACAAACAAAACCATAATTGTTAAGAAATGGCTTTGATGAGTTTATTAACCTTTAATTATCTTTACTCAAGAATTTCTTAAGTCCATGTTCTGTTGTGTTTCCGCGCCCCCCCCCCCTCATTAGCAGAGATGATTAAGAAACAGTGAGGATGATACAGAGGAAAGCACTAGCCCAGAGACAGGAGACATACCTATACTGATGGAGGTTTGTCAACAGTTACACATGCTGCTGTGGTAGTCATTTAATTTCTCCATGTTTCAATCTCCTTTTGTCTACAAAATGAATCTAATCTACCTTACAGGATTACATTAGGATATATATGTGCCAAAATGGCTAATGTACTATGATAATGTTATTTTAATTTTTACCACCTTCTGTATTCTGCCCTATACATACTTATACTTAAAGATCATTATTACAAATAGTCTTTCTTCTCTCCATGTCTTTGAAACTTTTCTAACCATTCCAAATAATCATCTTTGCCTTCTCTATTTCTTCCCTTAGCTCTCTGTGCCCCAATTTAAATTGTGGAACCCCAATTTAGATATGACATTCTCTATAAAAGTCTAGAGTAACGTTAAGTGTGATGGGAGGATTATCTGATTATCTCATATATACCTATTTGTCCTAGAATCTTGTTTTTAATAAGAAAAATCAAAGTCTATTACTGTACTGTGATTAGCTCTCCACTATGACTCTCAAGATCTTTATTTGGTATAGCTTCATTCCTTTTTATTCACTTTCTATGTTGAAATAGTAATTTTATTGGTTTTTTTTTTCTCCCTTGGACCAGAATTTGGCCATGTCTTAGTCTTTTGTAGTATGTTAAATCAAATATGGTAACACTACTCAGAAGTCCATCAGTAAAAGAGAGGGAAATTTCATTTTTCTTCATGTAGAAATTAAACTATATTGTCATTCCAATTATAAACTGAGTAGGACTTTGCTAATTCTACCAAACAGACAAGCAGCCCCAATGTGGATTATCAAATAAATGCTACTTTGTTCATTAGTTTGGTACATGTATTTAATTATAATTCCAGATAATATCTGGCAGTTCATTTTGTAAAAGTAATTAGGTCAGAGATGCACAACACTTATACAACTTTATTGAGGAAGACAGTATTTGGCAGGGGAGGGGCTTTTGGGTAAGAAATGTAAGGTTTATGACTTAGTGAGTTTTATATCATAATATATTTAATGCAAATAAGGTCCTGAAATAACTACGAGACAAAGATTTTAGAGTTTCATATTTACTAATATTTCATAATGTAGGGGATAAAATTTGTACTCTAAAAAGTCCAGTATAGTTAAGATAAATATGTACACAATAGAGTAAAACAATTATATGAAAATGCTCAGTTTAATAAACATTTTAAAAATATCTACTGTATGCAAAATATGATGAGTAGGTCATTGGAAAGAGAAAGTTAAGAAACAGGCCCTGCTCTCACAGGGCTTAGAATATAATCAAGAGGCATAAACACACACAAGCACCTATAATAATTATGAATATTTAGAATGGCTAAAAAAAAGTGCTATGAAGGGTCTGAAGGGCAATTGATATTTGAACTAGCTTTTAAGGAATGGGTAGAGATTCAAGAGGTAACGATGGGAGAGAAGCAGAAATACTAGGCAAAGAATGGAAGAGGGAATGCCCATAGAATTTTTTTTTCACTTTCCTTTTATTGGGGCAGAGAGGTTAAGAAGAAAGGAAGTGAAGAAAAATATAAATCCAGTTTGTCTAAAGTGCAGAGCACATGAAAAAAAGGTTGGAAATGTAGGATGGTACCAGATGGAGGCCAATAAAAGTCATTCAAAGGAATCCAAAATTTACTTGGCAGGCAAAAGGGTGCTAATAAAGGTCCTCAGAGCACAGGGATGACATGACTGAACAACATAGGAATAATAACATTTTATATAGTGATGTCAGCAGGAAAGAAGGGACCAGATAGGAAGATTTTTAAGAGGTATATTCTACAGGATATGGTACATCACATCTCATCTCATTAGAGATGAGAGGATATGAAAGGATAATTCAAAGTAGACATAGCAAGGTTTTGAACTTGGTAGTCTGGGTCAATACTACCCATGACAGAAACAGCAAAGTTAGAAGGAAGCATAGGTTTGGGTGAGGGGTGGAAGGAAGGATGGTCACGGACAGTAAGTCTGGTTTTAGATGAACAGTTTGAAATGCTAATGGAAAAGATAGAGGTGTCCTATAAACCACTAAGAGGTCCAGAGTTCAGAAAAGGACTGAATATAGACATTTAGATATCATCTAAAAGAAGAGATGACTGTGAAGTCAAAGAGCATGTAATGAGATTTAAAAAACAACAACAAAAAAAACACTGAGAACATAACTTTAAGGCCCAAAACTTGATAGCCAACAAATAAAATGGACACACCAAAATGCCTGGAACCAAAATTACCCAATCCCATCCAACTACGATATTATAGCAAGTAGAGAATATGAAGAAAGTGAATAGGGCAGTGATGTGGTTTACAGTAAATTACTAGAAAGAACATGAGTATTATCTACTTAAATTACAAGATCTTTGAGGTCTGCCTGAGACACATTTCATATTTACCTTCACATTTCTGTTAGTGTTAAGCATAATGCTTGGCACATAATAAGCAAATAAAAAAATGTGATAAATGAGTGAATGAAAGTTGCCAAGACCTGAGATAAGCAGGTCAGGCTCTAAATAAGACCATACCATCAGCTTCAGAAGGGAGAGACAGAGACATGTCAGTTCCTCAGGAATGACCGAATACTACTGATGATAACCCAACATTAAACAAAAAAATACAATTAAATAAAAACCCAAATTAACCACAATTAAAATAATCCAATAATTATCCAAATAAACAATACCAATAATAAATCAACTAGAGAAATCAACGTAGAGAAATTTATAATCTAGTTGATCACAATTTTTGCCTATTATGTGCAAAAGCACATAAAATGGGGATAACACCACCACCATATGTAAAATGCTTTGTGTACCTGCAAGCGGTGTATGTAAGCTATTATTATCTTTATCATTAACTGTGAAGGATGGGGTTCACACCTGCTTATTGTATATATCTGGCACAGTTTAGTCAAAGAGTAGGTAGGGAGTACAGAGTTTAGGGAACAACAACAAAGCATGACAAGCTGAAATGAAAGTATGGGCAGCATGTGGTTTAGTGGAAAACAAGGATGAGCACCAAGGCCTAAACTACGTGTTACCTTTTGTAACTCAGGGAGGCCATGAAGAAAATTGTTCGCAAGTGCCAAGTTCATAGTCAAAGAAGTCTTGAGCACCCTCTAGTCAGTTGTATTGGGAAGAGATGGAAGTAGAATACCACTAGGATGTTTTTTCAGTTTTGGAGCTGACCAAACATGTCCATGTGCTTTTTTCAACAAGTTCAAGCTATGTGCACTAAATGTGTTGGCAAGAAAAAGCTGGATTTTTGTGAACAAAGGAACTGCCTTTAAACCAGCAACTGGAGTAGAGAAGACATGACTGCTAGAGATCCCTTTGCAATTTGCATTTTGATACTGGAAGCTCAAGGCTTCAAATTGAAAATACAAAAACCTGCCCCATTACCTCCTTCCTATACTAAGAGAAAATGAGAAATACCTTAAGGATAATACTCAACCCTTACAAACCCCACCAATTATTCCACAGCTCAGAAAAGGCTGCTATGTACAGAAGCACTTGGTGGCTAAGAGTAGAACTAAGAGCAAAGAAAAAAGTCTTCAGGAAGTAATTAGTTTAATGCAACAGCAGACCAACACTCACGGTTTTCCTCCAGGGATACCAGTCAGGTTTGGCGGGATCGCTGGCACACGCATGTGATGGTGTGGATCAAAACCAACCTATGGTTTTTCGCGAACCAAAGAATAAAAACAAACATAAGCCATAGGACACTGCTTATTGAGCTCAATATGGTGAAGCTTGTTCTGCTTTTGACTTTCAAACTGAAAGGGAAGTATGGTCCTATACAATGGAATGTCTAGACAAAAAAAAGGGGGCTTGGGTTATATTTTGAAACAGGAGTAGTAGATTTTTCATTCTAACAGAGACAAAAATCAAAGGCATTTATTTTCCTTCCAAAATTACCTATAAACATTTAGAATTACTATGTTAATGAACAATAGTATAGAACAATCAAACTGACATTAGATTAAAAAAAGAACATGCCTTGCCCATTCAAAAAAATTTTATGAAGATACACAAGGCCCTCTATCAATACTCCTAATGGTGTATAAATTCTTCATACCATCCCTGTCCACAAGAGACAATGTGAGGATTCTCTATATGTTATCACAACTTTTCTAGAGAACAAAAGCCCCAGAAACATACCACAGGAGATCTTCCATAGGCAGCAGCGGCAGCGGCAGCAGCTGCTGCAGCACTCATCTGAGGGGAGATGTTATGTAGACCAGCATATGCAGCTCCTGGACTGGTCAGCTCCCCATTCATCCCAGCGTGTGGAACAATCCCAAATGGAGCTGGATATGGACATGGGACTGCCATAGGGGTTCTCAGGCCTGAAGCTAGAGGAAAAATGGAGGTGGGGGAAAAAGAAAAGAAAGAAAAAAGGTTCTCAAATAGAATCATAAAGACACTAACAATAATAATGACATCCATTTGTTTTAATGCTTTGAAAAATCACTCAAAGCTTCAATAGGTTCCATTCAAACTGTTTTATACTTCCTTTTGTCTAGCTAAACATCACATGCAAGTTCATCAATACTCTTAAGAAGAAAGCTGTGACAGACAAAAGACAAATATATTCAGAGAGTACACTTGGAATAGTTTGGGGTTTTTATTTGATTTTGTTTACAAACCTAATGGGTCAACACCTGGTGGTTTTCCAGGCACAGGCCTTAATCCGGGAGTGGAATTACTGCCTGGGGTCGGAGCATCAGTTCTCGGAGTGGGAGTGTTGGATTTTGAAACAGGAGTAGTAGATTTTTCATTCTAACAGAGACAAAAATTAAAGGCATTTATTTTCCTTCCAAAATTACCTATAAACATTTAGAATTACTATGTTAATGAACAATAGTATAGAACAATCAAACTGACATTAGATTAAAAAAAGAATATGCCTTGCCCATTCAAAAAAGTTTCTCAAGGCAATACAGTCAGCACATGGGAGAAGATGAAATAGAATGATTGGAAAGCTAGAATTATCAGCAGGCTTGAGTCATTCTTTTCTAGGTAACGGGTCTGAATCAGGCAGGGGTTGACTGTGACTCAAAAATCATTGCTACCTGACTGTGACTGACTCCTTGCTGGTGGCTTATGTTTAAAAGAGTAAGTGGTTTAAGCCTGGTTCCCAGTGGATATGCCCAAGTCATAATAGGCTTCCTGGTTAGCAGATTTCATTAGAAAGGGACCAAGCCTATACAGTCATAAAGATTCAGCCCAGAGGAGCTTCCATTAAAACAGGGTTACAACACAAGGGCAGAACAGTGATGGATCACACACACACACACACACACACACACACACACACACACACACACACACACACTCTCTCTCTCTCCTATATATCCTCTATTCTGCAAACTACAGACAAAGAGGAATTTTCCTTCCTTCTCTGAGAGTTCTTTCCTAAGCAAACTTATCTTAAATTTTCTTAAAGGGTAGGTTCCAGAGACTTAATTGGTCATGGTAAATGTGATTAACTACAGCCACAAAGAAAGAGAAGGCAGGGAGGGGAATGATCCAGAATTCTAGCAGCTTTTTTGCATTATGATTTGTGGTAGGAGTCAAAGTAGACTCTTGTAAGTGATAGATTACTTTTTAGATAGGAAGTGAAAATTATTACAGCTGAGTATAGCTTGGTAATTCAAACAAAGCTAGCAACAAAATCACATCCAAGCTGAAAAGTGAATTTACCATAAACCACAAGCACAAAAATCTCTCTGGAACGCCAGCATATACTTATTCATCTGTAGGACGACACGTTTCACTCCATTTCCCCATCTCCCAACCCCCACATCCTTGTAAGAAGACTAACAACATAAATGTATCCATCATCTGCAGGTTAACAAATTCTCCCCCTTCCAAAAAGACCTGGTCTTACAATCCTATCAACCATTTACTGGATGGGAACAAAGGGAGTTTTCATTAGGCAGCTGGCCATACCCCTTTCTTAAGTGCCATATTGGGGAGAGGAGAAGGAGGAATAAACCCAAGAATCTTGAAAGAAGACACCTTAGAAAAAGAGAGTTAAAAAAGAGTGCTGCTTACAAGGCTAAGTTCTTTGGATTTTGAGGAAGGAGTACTGCTGGAAGATGCAATAGAGGCTGGACTAATTGGGGCATCTTTCTTGAGCAGACGGGTCTTGTCCAGGCCATTCTCTCTTGGAGAATGTGCTGGGCTCCCTCGAGGGGAAGAGGGATCCTACAAATAAACAACATGGACATTAATGCAGCACCTAAAGTCACAAAGCTACAGTCCAGGGGGATGGAGGGGGAGGAAGGGAGGGATAAAAAAAGTGTTTATCTGAGAGAATTTAATAGGCTATGTACAAAACATTTCCAGTCCGTTCAAATTCTCAAATTAAAGATTCTAGACTTCACCAGAGGATAAGTACTAGTCCTTTAAAAACAAAAATCACACCAAAATTCTATACTCCTACCAATAGTTCTATAAGACGACCATAAGCTATATTAAAAAGTTTAGAAACACTTGATAATAATAACCATAAATCCTCTATTGAAATCCTACTCTGACATCATGGCACAGAGGTGAAGCTTGGTTCTTGGCACTAGTTTGAAAGAACAAGCTCAAGCAAATCCTTCCCAGGCTGGAAAGTCCTCAAAATGTGCCTGGTAACAGACTGTCTACGTCTGTCAACAGAGAACCAGCCTAGATGAGTCTGGAGAAACTCATGACTAAAAGGCTAGTTATCAGGTGATGACTGGAGTGGTGGGGGAGCAGCTCGGAGCAACTCATTCAACTATGTCCTAAGGCATGAAGGGGTTATGATCTACATTGTTTGAGGGAGTTCCTACACTGATGAAATCACAGACCCTTGAAAGATAAGAATTTTTAAAAAAGAGCCCCAAGATGAACAGCAGTTGGGTCACAGCAGAAATTTAGAAAACCTTCTGGATAATAAGACCCATAATTTCATGGGTATATCTGGTGTATATCAAAAAACAAGTACATTCGTTGTCATCAGAGAGGCACACATACCTCATTGGAAACATCAACTACCAAGTTGTCATCACTCTTCTCTCCATCACTGTCCTGCATTGACAATTGGGAAGATGTTTTGTTGTTGTTGTTTTTTCAGAAGAGAATTATATTTTTAGACAGTTAAGTTAAACAAACCTGTTCTAAGCACCACAACCCCATCGAGGTGAGGTGAGCCTTCTCAGGCACTGAAGAGTTCTTGGTAAAACTAAATTACTCTCGAGGATAGCCTGAATATATCACACAACACGATGGGAAATTACATTCCACCAAATATCTAAAATACAGCATGGCTACTGAGAGCCACCATTTATTGCAGTACCGCTAGTTTCTCTTGCTATTTGCAACCGGGCACCAAAAAACCCCCCATAAATCTGCAATGTCTCTAGCATGATGAAATGAAAAACTGCCTTATTTAAATAAAAGTGATCATCCAAAAATAGACGCTCAAGATACTTGCACTATTTGCCCAAACTGGCAGCAGCAATAACAATAACAAAACCCTGATACACAGCACACAAAACAAAAAATAAAAACCCACTTCACAGTTTGAAAAGTGGGGCCTTAGATATGGTGCTAAAAACAATACTGACTGCTTAGCATTTCATTTTAAAAAAGTTTTATTGCCCCCTAAATCTCAGTTTTAGACAGAAATAGTTAAAGGAAAAGTGGCTATTATTGTAGCACTGAAAAATAAGACTGGGATCAAGCAAAGTGACTATGAGCTTACATAGCGAGTTGTTATTTCCTTTTCTTCGGTTTTCTGTTTTTTGCTGTCTGATGAATAGTCTGTTGAGTTTCTATGCTTCTCCGCAGTTCTGAAACTGGCAGATGGGGACACAGAAGAACTCTGAAATCAGAAAGGTGAAGAGGTGGTATAAGTTACCATATTTTTAATGCCAATATTTTTCTGTTCAATGAAGACTTTAATTTCCTTTTTTATTTTGGAATAAACTATTAGGAGAAGGGGCAGAGGAGAAAGAAGAGAGGGTCTGAGGAGTGGAGAAAGAGGGAAAGTGGAGAGAAATGGAACGGGAAAAGGCAGAAAGAGAGGGAAAAAGGAAAAGGAAAGAAAGGGTACAGTGGAAAAGAGAAAATGAGAAAACAGTAAGTCACTACAAGAAAAAAAAGTTTAATCAAAGATTGTTTTTGAAATCTTTTACTGATATAGCATCTTTAACTAAAATTATAAGAATGAAGAAAGGAAAAATTGATGATACTCTCAGCACCACTATCAAAAAATGCAAATATTTCAAGTTTCTCTTGAGACTCATGTTTAAATAAATATAAAAAAGCTCATCTTATGTTTCAAATAGGATGATGTATGTATGTATATGTATAAAGCACACACAACATGATTTCTTCTGTGTAAAAGAAAAAAATAGAACTCACTGGGAACTATTTTTAGGGAGGAAGGGTAAACGTGTTAGAATACAGTAGACTGAAATGATGCTTTCACCTCAAAAAACAAGAAAAGAAAAGAGATTGTATCTGTTAAGATCTTAATGCATTGTCCTTTACTGATTCTGGGCAAATCAACCTCAGTATTTGAGGTACCTCTCAAAGGTGGAAGGGAATAAGCATTTCTATGGTGCCTACTGTGTATCAGGCGCTCTGCTAAGTGCTTTTTATACATATTATCTCATGTTATCCTGGTAACAACCTTGAGAAGTAGGTACTATTATAATCTCCATTTTAAGGCAGAGGAAACGGAGGTAAACAGAGGTAAAGGGACTTTTCCCAAGTCACACAGCTAGTAAGTGTCAGGGGCCAGATTAGAATTCAGGTCTTCCCAACTCCAGGTATAAGACTCTATTAACTAGGCCATCAGCTGCCACAACCTTAAGATGCACAGAACCTGCTTTGATGGTGGGAGTTCCCTGTACCAGTGAAATCAAGGGTCTATTCCCTATTCATATCCCTGGTTTTTAAAAATTTATTTCCCCTTTAAACCGTCAGGGTGTTTGTCCCAGCAAGGAGCACATATTAATTATTTCATATATCAATTGGTACAGCATGAGATATCTCTGCACAAGTGGATGGTGAAGGCAACAAAGAAGCCAGCTTTCAGGTGGGAGAGAGGAGGGGAACTGGTACCACCAGCGAGTAAGAGGCCCAGGAGGAAAAGAATCACACTCTTCTTAGAAAAACTAAACTCTTCCTCCTTAGGCCTCAGAAGGTTACAGCAAATGTACCCTGTTATATCTAATACAGTTACATGCATTACTAACTAGCAGCTGTGACATGAACATAGTAGGCATGGCTTGGTAGGCACAGAAGGGTGGCAGCTAGTGTTCTGCAACAACCTCTAAGGAGATTATTTTTCTTTCATGTATTATTTATTAGTCAAGAGTTTACCTTTTGTTGGAATTAACTGAAATTCTTCTTACAGAGATATTCTATATGAAAAAATATCTAAATATAAAATATATTCCAAACAGTACAATTCCAAGCTACATTATTGTTAAGAGGAGGACTTTAGAGATTAGGATGGAAATGTTTGTGTTCTGTATTCCAGTAAATTCATTGGGAAACATTCCAGGGTTAACTGTTTACATATTTAAACCTGGTTAAAAATGGAAACTTGAAAATAAATACCAACCCATGTAAATTTAATTCGCTATCACTGAGGAAATGAACAAAGCCCCATTTCCGCCCTCAAATTATTAAAAACAAATGTCCAATTTCCATATCATGGTTTTAGGCACTAGAGCCAAGTGACTACAATGAGAAGCAGAGCCCTAGAACAGGACAAGACCGTGGAGGGATCTAGTCACTCCCCTCATTGTACAGATGTAGAAACTGAGACACGTGTGTGTGTGTGTGTGTGTGTGTGTGTGTGTGTGTGTGTGTGTGGGTCATCTAGTTCAAGGCCAAACAGTGGCTTAGTGGCAGTCAGATTCAGACATGGGCCTCAGGATTCCCAGCCCCAAGTGTTTTCCACTATGCTACACTGGATTTACATGTGAAATAAAGACATTCCTGCCATGGAGAATAGGCTTAATATATCAGAACAACTACCCACAAGGAGAAAAGATGAAACAAACCAACTGTGACTACTTCCAAAACCTCAGCACTCTAAGCCTTATTATTTTCTGCAGAGTCTGTATTACCTATAAGTAGACTAAGGAACTGCCTATAAGACATCATTTGAGAGGTAGTAAGGAGCTGCCCTCCTCATCCTATGTTTCTAAATAACATCTCTATAATATGGGCACAACAGTGACTGAAATTCTGTTCAAGATTCAATCCTTTGAGTTAAGCGCTGCATTTTCCATTTGGTTGTTACAAGTTTGACAACAACAACATTTTGTAAAGATAAATAAATATGAAAGACTTAAGAACTGTCATCAATGAGTAACCAATCAAAATCCCAGAGGCCCTGGCATGAAGAATGCTCCCCACCCTCCTAACAGAAAAGTGACAGACTCAAGATGCAAAATCAGAGAAAACAAACGTATTTTTGGCTATAGAAAATATGAGAATTGTTTTGCTTGACTCTACATATTTGTTACAATGGATTTGGGGGGGGGGTGTAGGGAAAATAAATGCTGTTAACTGAAAAAAAAATTAATGAAGAGATTTCCCTCTTCCATAAGGAAAGCACATTCATTCTCCAACACTTTAGTGTGAATTATAGTTTGTAGAGTTGAGGTTAAGAGGCTATAAGGCAGCAAGAAAGTACTGGGTACCAACAGTGAGGAAGAAAATGACAAGAGGCAGGTAAAGTTGGTAGAAGATCCATTTCTGCCTCTAGGGCAGGGCCTGACTGTTTTTTTAAAATATTAAAAAAATAAAGTATGAAATACCTTTCATTATTCACTCCCAATGTCCAATCAATAACAATTCCATATTCTGTCCCCTCCCCTTTAACCTCTCTGGTCTTATCTTAATATTCAACTCCAACAATATACTTTCCTAAGAAACTGGAAGTAAATGTGAACATATGATTAGCACAGAGTTGGGATGGATGTTTCCAATACACTATGTAGAACCGTTATACTTCTGTTAAAAGAAGTAAAAGTGCAATGACAAAATGAAAAAGAAATGATGAAATAGCACCGAAAATAAAGACTAAATAGTGATGTTTATTGAAACTTTAGCATTTATTTCCACTTTTAATGCTTCTGATACTCTGGAGTTCCATTTTTCTATATCTGGTTAGTTTGGGTACTACAGATACTTTATTCTTGGATTTTACTGCTTAATAAAGTGACATGTTAGAGGTCCCCAGTAGAATGATAAA
Source organism: Pseudocheirus occidentalis (assembly GCA_028646575.1). Taxonomy (NCBI): domain Eukaryota; kingdom Metazoa; phylum Chordata; class Mammalia; order Diprotodontia; family Pseudocheiridae; genus Pseudocheirus; species Pseudocheirus occidentalis. The sequence continues at coordinate 119,293,392 of CM053599.1, read as the reverse complement.
GTAGTTAATTATCAATGGAATTTAAAGGATGATCTCCACAATGGGCACTGGGGCAATGTGCAATGCTTAATAACATAATTGCTTTCAAGTCAAATCAGACTTGGCACAGACTCACATCACAAATCTTACAAATCCTCCATTCTGCAAGTGAAAGGGCACTCCGATCTTTTATGGAGTGTGTTAACAGCAATAATTAAAACGCTGATTAAAACAAAGTCAGGCTTTTATCAGAAAAACTGATTTTAAAATATTTTCCTCCTCCCACCCTGCCCCAAGTTCTGCTCTTGAGATTTTTTTTTTACTCCCTGCATATCAAATATAAAGAACTTATTGGAGTTTAATCATTACTCTAGAAAGATTTAGTAATAATAAATGAGTGCCTTTTCCTATTCAAGTTTTAACATTGAGAAATTTCAACAAGTTTTTTACAAGGCAGGCTTATAATTAGTAGTAACTTACTTAGCCAGCATGAGCAAATTCACAGTACAGAAATGGTCAATGAAAAGGGCCCAATTTTTTGATGGGATGTCTGTTAGAATAAAAAAGAATATTCCATACCACAGAAGTGGAAGAATAAATACAAATCTATTTTTAACAAAAGACAAAACTGGGAGAGAAAGTTTGTAGAAGACCCAATCGTTATAAAGGGTCCAATTGTTATAAAGGGTCCTCCCCCCACCTTAAACCAAGCCTAAGCCTGCTTCTACATCATCTACTTGTTCCTCCTCCTAGCTTTGTTCTCTGTAGCCAAGCAGATCATTGACAGCCCTGCAAATATCTGATGGCTGTTATCAAGTCTACCTTAAGTTTACTCTTTTCCAGGCTAACTGTTCTTAATTTTTCCCCCAGTTAATTCTAGTATGTATGGCATGGTCTCCAATCCTCTAACCATCTTGGATTCCCTCTTCTGAATACCTTCCATTTTGTCAACATCTTTCCTAAAATGTAGTGCTAAGGAGTGAAGAAAATACTGTTCCCCCCCCCCCACAAAAGGATGTCCTGTCAGGGAGTCTGGAACCCCAGCATATAACCTTCTTTTGGCCTGTGTGCTGTCAAGAGAATATGGTCAAACTGTGGAAACTATAAAAGTTAAACCCAACAGCTCACATACATAGTCTGTGATGAGAACAGCTCCTAGATAAAAGTTCAAGACAGAAGTAAGACCTTTGACAAGAACATGGGGAACACAGAGGGAGTAAATGAAAGCCTACACTAAGGCAAAACTGCTGTGAGCCAGGATGTTAGTGGAATTGGCGGGGAGGGAAGGACTGAGTTAACCCCCACATTTCCATACCACCATCCAATGGAGTTGCCAACCAACACTGATAAAGCAGACCTGGAATAATCTGATTTAACTTTGCCTACAGGTGGACTGATTTGGGCCTCAGCTGTGGGAACTTTGGGCAAAGAGGACATAAAAATAGTTTTTGAGGACTATGTCAGGGTGCACGAGACAGCAGAGAACTTCCGGGCCACCTGCTCTTACCTCTTTGCTGGTTGCTTTTATCTGTTCTTAGGGCCTTGTGAGCTGGCTTTACTGATTCTTGGATTGCTTTTACCTGGGAATATTTGAATTGTGCAGTTGAACCATCACACTATGAGTGAATGCACCAGAACTGAAGCCATACCAGGGCACACAGAGAAGAAACATTTTCAGTAAGTATCTAGAGGGGCAGCTAGGTGGCACAGTGAATAGAACACTGGCCCTGGAGTCAGGAGTACCTGAGTTCAAATCCAGCCTCAGACACTTGACACACTTACTAGCCATTTGACCTTGGGCAAGTCTCTTAACCCCAATTGCCCTCCAAAAAAAAAGCACACACACACAAAAATAAGTATCTAGAAAAAGGGTTTCCTTAGCAATTCTTATTTAACCAGAAAATGCATTTGTAAAGTTTTTCCCATTAAAATTTTGCTGAAATATACAGGGAAGTCAGTGCCCCCTTTCTCACAAAATAATTCAGGGGATAAAAATTCTAGATTAATTAGAATGAGACAAAAAATGAACAAGTACTAGGTATGGGACAGGTCAATATAACTAAAACAAAAAAAATAACCAAATGCAAACTGACTAAGAATATGTGTAGCTTAATGTAAATTAGCATGTAAATAAACAGAATATGGGGGGTAGAAGGGTGAAGAGAAAGCTAAAAAAAAGGCAGAACTTCCAAACAAACTACTACTTATGCCAGTCTACTGTTCACCACAGGGAAAAGGATTTTTTTTTTAAAGTCTACTTGATTAAGGAAATAATTGATACACATAAGCTATAAATGGCCTTCGGAGAGCCCTTTATTTTCAAATTGACACAAGTCAGATTTCACCTTCACAAATAAGTTTTGGTCTCTAATAATCACCAAAATTTTTTTGGTGTTAATAAATACTGGGAGAACCTTTCAAAATATTCCCTGTGCAAAGACGAAGGGCTTTTTCTATTAAATGTACTACCCACATAGAATATGCTATGAATTATATGTACTTCAAATTCCAAATTCCAGTTATAGTGTTTTCTGCCTTATTCTATTCAGGTTTAGGAAACTTTGGTTGCATATAATAAACCAAACCATGAAATTTGAGAATCAAACAGTTAATATTTTCTAATATGAGCATAGTATAGGATCGGCATAACATCATGAGTCATGATACAGACAATAGATAAAATCCCAGATGTTTCTCAGTTTCCAAATGTTTCTTTCAACATTCATGGGAATATTTTTGGTTTTGTCCTCTACGTTATCTATAATCTGCTTGTTAAAAATATACCAATAATTTACAAAGTATTAACAAAATCTATTTCAAATCAAAATGTTAGTTTAATATCCTCTTGAGGTTTCTTACTTGTATTTTCCCCTTTCTGAAATAAAACCTGTGGCATCATCCCAAAGGTATCCATTAAATACAGTTACACTGGTTAATCTTAGTTGGTGATATGCTGATGAAGCTAAGGTCATAACCTAGTTATTTCTGGTATTTTCCATGACCATTGGGCAACAGTGACATATGCCATAGGAACTACAAGAAACAATGGGAGTAGAAAGGTGCAAATTCATCTCCTACCACTGGACAAGCAATTTTACTGATGGATGTTGGGTAGCACTATCTCTGTGAGCAGGATATTATAATATCTTTTAAATGATCAAACGAGATAACATTCATAAAAAGCTTAGCAAGGCACTCAGTAGGTGCCATGTAAATGCCACTTCTTTACCCCCTTCTTTCAGAGTTACTGAAATCAACAGGTAAAAGTATAGAATCCCAAATTTCATCCTATTCACTCCTACCTTTTAGTTAACTCTGAAAAATGTCCTCAACACCAATTATGCTACTGAATTTAAAAGATGTTTTAAAAATTACTAAATCAGGACTTTCCTATAATACAAACTGTAACCACTTGGTCCTCTACCACATAACCATCAGAAACCTACATAATTAACTTTCCATCATTTCATTATACTACAGTTTTGATATAAAATAGTCCCATGTGTCCTCTGAAAATAACCGGGAAAACTACTAGCTCAAACATTCTTCTTCCTTACAATGTAAAATACTGAAGGTTATGAAAGAAAGAACCAACATTTGGAGGATTTAAGTTGTAAGTCGAACAACTACTTAGTCTCTCAGCTGCTTAATAAATGTCTAAGTGGGTCAACAGGTTTATCCAACAAGCCACGTGTATGTCTGAACAGCTGTAGCAGCACCAGGTACAGTTACCCAACTCCAATGGAAGGCATGCCACCAGATTCCTCAAATCAGTAAAATACCTCCTTTTCACATCATTGCTCCCTAAAATATGGCAAAGAGAACGTTAGTGAGACTACCCTCTGGCCCTGCCTCTCTTCTCTCTCTTATACATTTGATATTAAGGATTCTATGTCAAAAAGAGTAAGTTAATAAGAACTGAGAAAATGGTGGAAAGTAAAGAACACCATAAAATGACAGTCTAAAAATAAGCTGAGAACACAAAAACAAATGATATGCAAAGTACAGACAAATACACTTCTCTCCTACTTACTGCATGCACTTGAGTGTGATCCTATGGAAAATTTTAACTGAGATCAAACTTTCTTTTAAATAATGCAAATTTTCTAGATACATTCAATATGTGTCATTTATGGGTAGAATATCACCCCTTCAGCTTCCCATATTGTCTAGCTGGCTACAGCTAGTCAAGAATGTGTTAAATGCCTCCTCTGCGCTAGGCACAGTGCTATACACTCAGGTTACCCCCCACCACGCACCACACACAAAAAAGGCAAAAAAAGTCTGTCCTCAAAAAGCTTACAATCTAATGGATACACACAGATACAACTACATATTATACATATGCATACCTACATTGTGTTCTTAGATCAAAATATAAACAAACTTCTAATAAATGCCTTCAAAAAGCTTAAGTAAGGTAGATGCTTATAGTATTCAAGTGATTCATTGTTAACACTTGGCAAGCTATAACTTAATGAACCAGAATCCTCATTTATAAAACTAGTAAAATTTATTGGAAAGTCTTTTCACACTGCTATTTTTTCCCCCAATAAACTGTTTTAATCTACTTGAAAGGCTAAACATTTTTCTCCCACTGAGTGTTAATTCCATAAAGCCATGTATATGTTTCTTTATATATTATGTATGTAAATATACCCCCATCCATATCCGAGTGTAATTTAGCTGGGATACAGAAGGAAAAGATAGTATATTAATTTACAGAGGTCTTATAGTGTCGATATTGCCAGTCAGAAACTCTTAGTTGCAATATTCATATTACTACAGATTTGCTGGATGATCCTGAGCAGGTTATTTTGTTAACTTCATCTCAAATTTCTTCATTAGTACAAAGTATGGACTTATGACACTATTATCTACAGTGGCAATGAAAGTTTATCCCTCTAGCACTTTAACGAACTACAGAATTATCTTTACACACACACACACACACAGACACACACACACACACACACACACACACACTGCAGAAGTGTCCCTTGTCCACACATTTTTGGCAGTATAGCCAAAAGTCATTTTTCTTCCTTTTAAAAAATGATACATTTTCAGACTGCCGCAGCTTAAAGCAGACAAAAGGGGAACAAACCAATGCAAATAAAATGAACGCAATCAAAAAGTTACTCCCTGCTCTCTCTCTCTCTCTCTCTCTCTCTCTCTTTCTCTCTCTCTCTCTCTCTCTCTCTCTCTCTCACTCACTCACTCACAGGAACTTGTACACTAGCCGAGGAGTCAGATCATGAGTGAGATGCCCATATCCAGGGAAGGCTGGGAACAGTTGGGCAATACTAATCCTGACTGCAAATTAAAGAGCAAATTCTAAAAGAAAGATTCACAGACCTCAACAAGACAATCTACTAAGTCTAGCAACCTATGAGAACTAATGGTTTTCCATTTAAAAAGTAGTCTTGGATCTCCACGAACTCTACCTTCTCTGTAAAAAAAAGAAGTCCCCAATCTTCGCTACCTCCCAAGTATTAAATTAAAAATGGTTTAAAAAAAAAACCAACAACTGCCATTAGTCATAGGAGATGAATAGCAAAATAAAGTGCCACGTTGCTTAAAACAGTTTAACAGCAGAATGCTCCTTGAAGGCAGGGATTCTTTCATTCGTGTAGGTGTATCCTCAGCATCCAATACAATATTATGGACCTAGCAGGTTCTTAATAAATGCCTAGTGAGTGAAATGAACTGATCAGTGTCCTCAAGAAAAGTGGGTACTTCCTCCAAGTGCAGGCCACAATCCATTCTCATCTCTTCACTATGTGCGTTCATGTCCTCCAACACACTGGAGACCTTCTCTCAGTCTTTAAACAATCCATAGATACAAATGCAGCATTCAAGTCATCTATGTATAATTATTGGCTACTGATATGTGACTGGCTCACAGCCTTTTACCACTGCATATTTGGCGGATGGCATTCCTTATGTCAAAGTCACTGCTGATAACATGTAGCAGCATGTTTACTTATGAACACACTGTGTCTCTCCATTGCCCTTTAAGGTCACGTGAAATTTTGATTTTATTGAAGATTCCATCATTTGCAGGGACACAGATGATTGCATCAAACCCCAGAATGCTGCTTAGCCTCTAAAACGAGACCTGTGACCACACAAAAGAGATCTGTCTAACACAATCCATGCAAAGAAAAATAAAACAGATGAAGAATGATTGCTGTCCAAGTTAAAACACACAGTTAGACGGACAACCTATTGAGTTGACGTACTACCACATCTAGACAATGAGCTAGGCCCAGACTTGAAAAGAGAGCAAACTGGATTATCTTTGGAAAGCCATGTAGCACAATGACCCCTTGCTACTTCCTGTCACAAAAATCTATCTTTTAAAATGCCAGCATTCATCCCTTGATGCTTTATGGTTATATATCATGGAAGCCTAACAGAAATACAATATCAAATTTACTTTTGCTGATTTTAAATAAATGGCATTTTTATAATTTTAATGTAAACTTTTCACATGAAAGACAATATAAAACATAAAATAATGTTAAATAAGCAAAGTGTGAAAGAGATTAAAAATTGAATATAACCACTCGTAACTGGGGCTACCAAATAATCATTTTGACCAAGAGCAGATCTACTAATCTTCATAAAATAAGATCTAAAAATTCACTAGTTGGAAGAAGTCCTGAATGTACTATGCAAGAGTAGGGACTGTGGCAGAGCCACGCTCCCAAACTATTATTCTGGCAGCCGTTTCAAGATGAAAACCCTTCCCTTCCAAGTAATTCTTCTCCCCCAGGAAGAATTCAGTCAGTTCTAGATGTTAGAGTACTCTTCATGATGTAGCCTGCAGTAGTGAGCAGTGTAGTTCACCTCACTGCACCGAGGCATGTTCTCCACGACCTTCCACAATCTCCACGATCAGAGAAAACTGAAGAGAATACCCAAGTGCTGCTCTTCTGTCTCAAAGAACATGTTTCTATTCATGATATGGAGCACTTCACATCTCTGAAACACAATAACACTTGATAACCAGTGCTTCTGAAAACTCTCTTTGTTTCTAATTCTACCTTGAGGATAGGAAGTGAGTGTGTGGCCACAGCAAGAGTTGAAAGTCTTACACCAGGTATGAAACAGTGAGCTGGACTTGATCAGCACCATGCTTTTTCCCAGTGGGTTAACTACTCACAGAGCATGTGGAATATCAAACCTATTTCTCCTCACACAACTGCCAAGCAGCTTATAAGACCCAACTCAAATGCCATCTCTTCAATAAAATGAAGCCTTTCCTGCTCCTGCTTCCTGGAAATCCCTTCCTCCTTTTAACTTAAAAAGAAACAAACAAAGGCATTAATGCTCATAAAGCATTTGTAACCACAAATTACCACATAAAGGTAAGATACTGTCATTATTATGCTTTCAAATGATTCTCTGAATTCGTTATTCATATAGAATATATAAGCTCCTTTAATGAATTAAGTTCAATTAGGGGAGCTTTTGTCTCATTCTTATTAGAATTAAAAATTGATTCCTTTAGACTATAAGCTCCTTGAGGCTGGGGCCTGTTGCTGCTTTCTCTTTTTATCCTTAACGTTTAGCATAGTGCTTCCACACAGTAAGAACTTAAATGTTTGTTGGCTGACTGATTATTCTTTTTTCATACCGTGCCCATAGACTATAGCAAACCGCCTTTCAATAAATACTTGATGAATGAATTAAGGAATGTTTCAGAATAGATTGAGATATGTTTTCAAGGAATATACTACTTCTTTTAATAAAAGGAAAAAAAGACAGATAAAATCTGTAAACAGTAGAAATACATAATCTTAGAAATATACCATGGAGTTCAATCCAACCAAACAAAAAGTTATTCAATACTGACTATGCTCAGAGTACTTTGCTATGTGCAAAGGATGCAAAGCTGAAGCAACATACAGTTTCTGCCCTGAATGAGCTTATTGGTGAGGGGTTAAGAAAAATACATACATAACTGCAATACAATTTATACTAGTATATAAGACTATAAGCATAATTCTTAGATATGTCTGCATTTTCTTCCTGGATAGAATATAAGCTCTTTGAAGACAGAGAAGGTTTCAGTTTTGTCTTTTGTTTCCTCAGCATCTGCCACATAACGACCAATTTTTAAAAGTCTGTTAATTTATTGGCTGATTTGAGAGAAGGAAGGAGCTAGACCACTTAAAGCTGAGGGGATGAAGGAGGAATGGGCTGAAGGGCTGAAGAGTGGATGAAATTCATCCTGAAAGAGTCAGGCCTGGGTTTCAGTCTGAAGAAGTGTAGGAAGCATAAAGGCAAGCAAGACAAGTCAGACCATTTTACAGAAGCCAAGCAGGCTAGGAAAGATGTGAAGAAAGAGGACAGAAAAAGGAAAAGCACAAGAAAACCATTTTTCTGGATCTGAAGAGGTAATGAAAGACTAGTTAGTTATGTATGGTAAAGCACTCTGGGTAATCTTAAAGCCACCCTGATTATTGGCACTTATTACTCTCACTTAATTAGAGCAGTACATTCAGCATGAACTACAGCTTCTCTCACTATTGCCCATCTGGCCAGGAATGAATAAAATAATTCCAAACCCATTAATTTCATTTTAAGAATAATGGGGTGGGGGAGAGGAAATTAGCAACAACAATGCCACAAGATAAAGCTAGTTACTCTAGAAACATCTTTGAATGCGTGGATATGGTATTCCCTTGTGTGACTTTATAATGCTGACAAAGTGATGTATTTTGAGTGCCATAATTAAAACAATAATTTCTAACAAAGTGGGCATTATGAGATAATTGGCCTTCCTCAAGTATTAAGCAAACTGTAGTAAAAGCCAAGGATGCTCACTGCCAAGGTCAATTACAATAATTGCTTATCTGAATTATATTATTGCTATTATAAACTCTATTTGAAGTATAAAAGAACCAGTAAAACTGATACACAATATATCACAGCAGAGTGACCTCCAAGGTTTGTTTTGTTGTTGCTGTTTTGTTGTTTTTTGGGGGAGGGGGTGTACTTTTTGTTTTTGGTTGACTATTAGTTACTAGCAAAACAATTAAAAACAATCATTTTTGGTCAAAAAATGTTTCTGAATTTCTTGTGTGAATTCATTTAAAAATAATGCCCAGATATTAGATTGCCCATGATGTAATACCTGGAAATACGGAGTTTATCTGTTCTATTTATTTACTACTTGTGATCCTTGAGCTTTACTGGTTGAGGCCTCAGTTTTCTCCTCTGCAAAAATGAAGGGAGGGGTGGTGGTGGTAGTGATCTAGGTCCTTTTAAGGTCTTACCTAGAAGGGCACTGGATTTAAATTAGTCCAGAAAAAAAATTTTAAAACACCCTATACTGTGAAGTGAGTTGTTCTTATTTATCAGAATTGACTGATGGTTTCTATTACAAGGAGAGGTTTAGGGAACAGACAAGTTGGTGCCCACAGAGAAATTAAGTTTCTCTGCTATGCTGATGTATGTATGTAGTTTTTTCAATAGAATTTTGCCTTAAATGTCTAACTATTTCAAGTCCAATGAAATGCAGCTTTTCTAGAGTAAATATCTAGGCTACTCATGTGACATGCTTCCAACCAATGGACTAACCATAGAGTTCTGAATACTTCTGAAGAAGACCACAAAGGAGTAAAATTGGAATTGTTGACCCTGCTTCAAAACTAATTGGACTGTATTTGCCAATCGAAGGGTATAAAACTTCTTTTAAGCTGTGATTAAACATCAAGACTTTGATGTTTTATAAGGCATTCTCCTCCACTAATTAACTTCATTAGTACAGTTAATTAGTGGGAAAGAATGCCTTATAAAACATCAAAGTCTTGATGTTCAGTTTTACCATCAGTTCAACTAAATAGTCATAAAAAAAATCTTAAAGTACATTTTCTGCATGCTCAGCATTTACATTTACAAGACCAAATGCATAAGATAGGAGCATTTTTCAAAATATGCAAAGATTCTCTCCACAACATGACCCAAGCACAATGACAGCAAAAGCAAACCATTTATTTAATGTGCAGCAATTAAGTGGTCAGGAATGCTGCATAAAGCAAAGAGATGAGACATTTAATCATAGTTATGAGAATGATTATAAATTCGCCATTAATGTGAGATGATGGAGAGAGGAAGTAAAAAGTCATAGGGCCACAAGGAGAGTCTCTAAAACCTAGAGGTGAATTGAGAGACATGGGAAAGGAAAGCATGTTTTACATGATAGAACAAAAGATTTGAAGTCAAGAGGACCTAGGTTTATATCCTAAAAATCTTCCCTTGTCAAGTCACTTCAACTCTCTAGGCCTTGGTTTCTTAGTGTATAAAATGAGGGGGATTATAAGTCAGTCACCCAGGAGTTATCAGGCACCCACTACATGCCAGGCACTGAGCTAATTGATCAGGACACAAAGAAAGGCAAAAAATTATCCTTTCTCTCAAGGAGCTCAGTCACACAAGGGAGTTATCATTTAAACAACTATGAACTAGGTACGGAATAAAGAGGGAAGGGATGAAGATAAAGGAGCACCAAGAAACGTTTTGTGCACAAGGTGAGACTGCAGCTGAGACCTGAAAGAAGCCCAGAAAACCAGAAAGAGATGATGGGCCCCTTAGAACTAGCTGAGATCATCTCCAAGGTCTTATCGCAGTCCTATAATTCTGGTCTTAGAGAACTAAAGCAAAGCAGCTAATTTCAAAGCATTGATTCATTTGCAATGAACAGGATGGTTCTGGTTACATATTTAAGGAGAGAGTAAGCATTGAGTAAGAGAATATCAGGAAGGCTATCCTTAAGCGGTCATTTTCTAAAATAAAACCAACAAACTTCTCTTAGGTACAAGGTAGAAAAAAAAATCATCAAATATCCTCAAAAAATGAGAAAATGGCTTAGAAGGTTATTGATAGAACTAATTTAATTAGAACATCTAGTTGAATCCGCACTTTTTCCCAATTCAATTGAACACATTAAATATTTAGTATATGCTAGCATCATGCCAGGTAATGGGAATATGCTACCTGCCCTCAAGGAGCTCATATGAAGAAATGTGACATAGTTTTGTTTGGTCTTTTACAATTATTCCCAAAAGTAAGGAATGATATAGAACTGAAGACATTTATTCTGAGGAAGAGAACAAAAGGTAGTAAAATGGAGGAAACACTAAAGAAATGAAAACTGATTTCAATATCTGAAAGACTATTTCATAAGAGATTCCATTTTCTTCTGGAAAGTTCAAGGGGACCAGAATTAGGAATAAGACACAGTAAAAGGGAAGCAGACTGTAGGAAAAACTTTCTAAAATGTAGGCTTGTCTCATACGGAAACTGATTGTTATATGATTGAACTACAAGACAGGGAGTATTCAAAAGGATGATGAATGTTAAGAAAAATTCTGTCCACATACCTGTCGGGATGATGGGGAGGAAGTAGGAGTGTGCTGGGGCCAGGTCAAATGGCTGGGAAATCTTCAGTGTGCATTTACAACTCAGAAAAATCAACAAATGCTACAAATCGAGTCTTGCTCTATTGTTTTGTTAACTGTCTAGGCTTAAGAAAGTAATGGAGAAAATAATGCAGACTAAACTTAAAAAGAATGTCAGGTGAAGACCTGTCCTCCCAATCTCCTCCTAGACAGCTGGCTGTTAAACATTCACCAGCACAACACTGGGGAGGGGGTTCCTCTACTAGGTGGAAGCCTAGATGAGACGAACTCAAACTGGAGAAGACTAGTCTCTTCCATCTCTAATATTCTATAATCCTATGTGGCAATAAAGGGAATACTGGTTATTCAATTTATCCATGGATTTAGAAATGCTGAGTGACATACAAAAAGAAAAACTAAAAAAAGGGATAAATAGATAACAGCGAATGACTCTGAAGTCGGCAAGAAATCAGAACACTGTTGTGATTCTTGGCCATTCTTGTCTACCTTATATAATCTGTAGTAAGAAAAAATTAAGTATGTATTATCATTCCATCTTCTTCAGTAGAAAATAAGCAATATGCTTTACTAACATTTTACTCAGGGCATTACTCAGGTTCTATTCTCAACGAAAGGAAAAACAATAACAAATCCATGCTAACTAAAATAAAAATGCCCACTCTAGCGATAACTTGGAAGGTAAAGACAGGATACATGCCATCCAAATAAGGACACCAGAGAGTTAGAAACCTCCCAACTCAGAGGAGCCAACAGGAGTGCTTGTCTCACTATTGTTTTCTATGTAGAGGAAAATTTTCATTATACTCCAAATCTGACCATACATCTCAACTGTTAGGGAACTTTGGAAGGAATAAGACTTTCATTTAAGAAATGATCCCAATGACACAGATGAGGGAACACTGGGGAAAAACTGAGCACAACACCCCTTAATGCTAATGCTATCAATAATGACTAATATTCTATGGTGACGGGTATGGATTTGAGATGGGTATTTATTTGGTAGGGGGGAAATGCCACCAAATGCCACCAAAATTTATGAAGCATCACTGCCATCTTGTAATGACAGAAAGAAGAAAAATACATTCAAATGTCAAAGCTAATAGACTAAAAAGTGACTCAAAAGCCTTACTATCATCTTTTATTTTGCGCTGTGTTTGAGGTACACCAACAAAAAGGAAGGATGAACACAGCTATACACAACCAAACTACCAGGGAAAGAAACAGGATTTTTTGTACAATACAGGATTCTAAGACATTAAGTCACTTATTATAAGGCTGGGCTCTCCAACAGTCACTGGGAATTCAACAAGAAGGAAGAAAGGAATTAGAATATAGAAGTAAAATCAAAGGCAAGACAATATTACAGAAGAGGTCCTGTACTGAAACAACTGGCACCTGGAACAGAAAGTATCACTGCTGTGCTCCTGCTACCTTGGGAGGGAAACTCAATTGAAGAGAGTGGCCCAGTGATGGTTACCAGTTGATATCAATGGAATTGAGACAACAATACAGGGCAGGATGCATAAGCACTTATTTTTAGTCACAAGCACTGCTGAACTAAGACAAAAGGAAACAAAATGGGCCATGTGTGATTCAAAAGGCATTAATACTGAATTAAATTCCCCCTTCAATTTATTTTAAAAAGCAGGAACTAGAACACTTTAAGAAATACTCCAAAAACGCTATTTGGGCCAATTCAGACTGCTAAGTATTAGCTGTTCCCACATTCACAGAACAGAAAAGATTAATCCTTACTACTTGTAAAGAATTAATCAATCATTTAATATCTTCTCCCTCTTAAAAAATAACTCTAGCTAGTATTTCTACATTTGTGGTTCATAATAAAAAGAATCTAAATTTGCCTTTGTAAAGGTACTGTTATGTAGCTTATAAAGTACTTGATGGCTCAAATTTAAACCTAGGATCCCTGTGGCTTACTAGATTCTTATATTCCTATAGTTGGATTATAAATTTATTATTATAATATTTAACAGTGTTTGAAAGAGGATTAATGGCCTGATAATCTACAATTAATAAGAAGAGAAGACTAGGAAGACAAAGGTTAGGGGGCAAGTAATGACTGTGGTCTACAAATTTTTCAAGGATTGTCAGGAAAAAGAAGGATATTACTTATTCTGGGTATTCCTATAGGGTAGAAAGGTAGAAGCAAATAGGATTTGGATTAATACAAAGGAGAGACAGAGAAGGAGTGGGGAGAGGTAAAGAAAGAGAGGGAAAGAGGGAAGAGAAAGAGAGATGGTATTTTCTTATATTTACTTTAAAACACACACAAAAGAAAGCCTCAATGACAACTGCAGTATTTTAACAAGCCTTCAAGATTACCCAATTTGAATAACTTTGTCATCATAATCATCCACACCCTCAGATTCAATGACAGAGTGGAGGTGTTATAGTGTTTAAAAAAAAAATCCAACTTGGATTTTATTTAAGAAAAGAGAAGAAAAAAATGGGGGAAAGGGGGCTTTTGTCTTCTACTACTTTCTAAATCTTATTCTGGAGCTGCACATCACCAACATTACACTTGCTACTTCCTCTCCAAAGGAATATGATTTACATTACAAAGCACCTACTTTTTTTTCAAGAGGAACTTAACAGTCATAGCTTCACCAAATTTTTGAGTTGGAAAGTCTCCCCCGTTTTCAGATAAGAGTTGAGGGCTAGAATGCTTAAGTATTGCTCAAGGCAGTTCATTAGAGTTCCAAGGTCAAAATTCAAAGCTAGGGCTTCAGATTCCAAATTCTGTGTTCTCTCCAGCTCACCCTGTAGAATCTTAGAGAGTTGAAAGGCCAGCTGGTGATCAACTAATCCCATATCCTAATCTAAAACAGAAATCCTCTCTATACACACCATCTCTCAATGGGGATCTTACTATCTTTCAAAGCAGTCCATTTCATTCCAATCTGACCCCGGCCAAGTTCTTTTACCAAAAAGTCTGTGTACAACTGCAACTAATATGATCAGTGAACCTTAAAACACAGGGTCAAAGTTAGTGCATTACTCAGACCATACCTGATACTGAGTCGTACACATAAACCAATATGCCCACACCAGTCCATTCTTTTTAAATAGTTTGTGGACACAGTCAAGCAATTATTTTATAGTCTATAACAGTGATCATTAATATACTGTGTTCCTCACATTAATTTGTATTATGTAGGGGGTCTTTAATTTCATAAACTGAAAAAAAAACTAAGCTTACAGAATCATCTCAAGCTATCTTAGAAATATTTTATGTAAGTAACAAGCAGACCAAAGACATTTTAAAAAAATTCATGCCAAAGCAGCTGAAAACCAGAAATCACAGTCTCCTACATCCTCTACATTTTGCCAAGTAGTAAAGTGACATAACTGGCATTCAGGCATATGACCTTCTGTTCTATTTAAATGAGTTATCTTTAGATACTTTGTGATGACTATTCTTGTGATTTAAGTACCTCATAATACAATCTATCTTTCATTTTGCTTTTATAAAGGAAAAGACTTTTGAATAATCCCCCTAAAACAGTGTGTTCTGGCAAACACTCCTAAATTATGTAATTCACCAGGTTCAGCTCTGCTGGTACAATCACTTTCAAAGAAGACAGTTATAATACATTATCATTAGAACTATACAATCCAAGTTGAATTTTCCTTGGCTGAATTCCTAACATTTTAATGCTAAAATTGATCTGTTTTAAAAACATCATGTGAAGGGTTTTTAAATACTATACATGCCCAAGCTCTTTATTTTAAATGATGTAGAAATGAGCTTGTATAAACAGAAATGGGAAAAAAATCTTCCAAAACTTCTGTTCTCTAATCTAGCATTAAGCATATTTTAAAGAACAACAGGCATGTTTCCAAACAAACTATTGCAGTGTACAAATTACCCGGCAGGGATGAAGATAACAATGCTTCTCATTTGGTTTTGGAACCTAGCAAAGGCTGACATTTCATCAAGGTTGTCTTGGAAACAATATTAAAATTTTTTTTTTTAAAATAAGAGGTAGTCATTTGAATTTGGGATGCTTCCTGAGAAGCCTGCAGATAATGGGGTTGTTGCATCATAGTGCCAAAATGCTAGGATAACAAAAGGCATGGTAGGTGTAGAAGCTTTAAAATTATGCAAGTTTATGCATGAACATGGGACAACCATATTTCATGCTCCAAGGCACAGCCTGATTCCCATTTGGGCCAGAAAATTTTCTTTTTTTCTTACCTACAGGACCACATAATTGAGAATATATAGTAAGGAAACCAGTTCCTTTCTTTAAAGTATCCATATTAGCAACAGATGGAGATATAAAATGGTAAGCAACCTTGAGCCTGTTCTGAGTTTTGATACTTCTTTTGAAACTACAGTTTCTGTTGAATTTGAAGGAGATACACACACATATTATGCAAATATTGTCCTAAAAAAGAAATTAATTCCTAATCTCCTAATATTTGCAATACTATCACCCCAGTGGAAAGATGGCCCCACAATATCACCAAACCATCAAAACAGATATTGAAGAAACCCTGACTTGAAAAAATAGCATTCTTTCCTTCCACTATTAAGTTCATGACCTTACCTAGATCACGGTAAATAAACTCTAAATGTAAAGTGATAGCAGAATAAGTCACAATATAACCCCAGAATTAAGTTAGTATTTTAAAATTTTGAAATTTAGATACATGTAAATCATTTTAAAATGCCAAGTCTTTAAAAGCATTTTATTCAAATCACTTCACCCTTGAAATCTTTTCAAGGCATTTCAGAGTACATACAATATTTTGGTGAGTCAAAAGAATTATGGGGATAAACTGGCCAAGGCAAAAAATTAGGCTAACTGCCACCTTCCAGAATTTACTTGGGAAAAGAACACTGAAAGCCCTGAGGTTGGTTCTTTTTGCATTCCACTATTAAAATGATAACTCTCAACTGTGTTTTCATGCTTGGCTTAATTATACATCTCAACTTTATTTAAGTTTCCCCTTGAGGAGAGCAGAAGAGGAAAGAAAAGGATCTTTTAGGACTACCATTTGATCAGAGGAAAAGTACCACATAAGTATCATGAGAATAGCTGTGTTACCAACCAGAATTTACAAAATGAACAAGAGTAAGACATCAAATAGTGGGATCCCTGGGTTTTATGAGCTAGACTCATGGTCTATATAACTACAGGATAATCTTGGCAGAGTTACATAATCACAATCAAAAATGATCAATGTGAATAAAAATCACAGTCAGAAAAAGGGGAAAGAATATGCACACACAAATACTATTTGTAGACAGGTATAAACGCAATCCAAATTTCAGGAAAAATGCATAACTAAAATGTGTAACTACATTTGATTATACAGTGCTTCATAAACTCAGGAACATCAAATTCAATTATTTACTAAAATGGAGATACTATATATTGTTGAGGGCCAGTCTCTGACCCGGTCCATAAATGGGAAGAGTCTAGTCCAGGATTTCTCCCCTTAGAAATCCTGGACCAGACTCTTCCCATTTATGAACTGGGTCAGAGACTGGCCCTCGACAATATGTTCCTATCTAATTTACCGAAGTGAATGCACCATATAAATACAGATCTGCAGAATAAGAAACACATTTCTAATTGCCTGAATATCTCCACTTGGATGTGTTGCTAGTTGCTAGTACTTCAAATTCAACATGTTCAAACCTGAACTTTCCTTTCCTCCCCAAAAAACCGAACCTCAGCTCCTACCATTAAAATAAATGTTAGTGTCATCTCCATTTCAGAGATGAGGCTAATTTTTATCCTCAGAGAAAGGGTGTGTGTATGTGTGTGTGTCTGTGTGTGTGTCTGTGTGACAGAGAGAGAGAGAGAGAGAGAGAGAGAGAGAGAGAGAGAGAGAGAGAAAGAGAAAGAGAAAGAGTGAGTGAGTAATGGGGATTTTTATACTCAATGTATTTTTTACTTAAACAGCATACTCCAGAAGTATCCAACTGAAGAGAATTTTTTTAAAGCCTCCCCTTTATTTGCTTTGGTTTTTGTTAGGAAAACTTCAAAGAGTAAGTTCACTAAATGAATATGCCATTAATTAGATAGAATATCTAAAACAAACAGCTGTTAAGAATAAGAAACCATGCTATAAAACAGGTAGAAAATATCAGTCCCTTCTTTCTACTCTACAGGGGTAGGGACAGAGAGAAGAGAGGAAAAGAGAAAGAAGAATCACCTTGTGTGGTATCCTAGGCTAGTTCTAAATCTGTGAGCAAAGGATTCTAAGATTTGAGCTTTTCATGGAAAGACATTTGGCTTTAGTTCTGGGATATAAATTTGATTAGGGGAAAAAATTCACACCAGCAGAGCAACTAATATCTTGAGTGATGGTCAGATAGGACCTCAATGGTATAAAGTAGCCAAATTACACACCACTTTAATTAAAAAAAAAAATCCTTAACCTAGTGCTGGTGACAAACTGGCAGCCAGTAAAATTTCTGGCAGACTAGTGTTTAGTAAGACTCTCACCCAAATGCTCTATTGGGCATGTACAAAAGCTTTCTGGTATTTATAAGTAACAGAAGTGAAAGGAACCTAACTTAAACTACTCAATTTACCAGATGAGAAAATACAAGGCCCAGGGAGGAAAGGTGATGTTGCCTGGGCTTGTAGATTTTAATGTTACACAAGTTCACAGGACTGTGGATCTAGAGCTTAGAAAGGCCCTGGGAGGCTAAGCAGCAGAGTCAGGATTCAAACACTGAACTCCTGACCTCAGATTCAGGGCTCTTGCCACTAGACTAAGGGTTTAAGAAGAAGACCTATGTTCGTTTCTTTAAAAAAAAAAAAAAAGAAGAAGAAAAGTATTCTTATTAGCCTCATGGAGGCCATACATAGTGCCTTTGCTATGTTAAGATTGAAAAAGGACAGGTACCCACACTACAACTCTCACCAAACGTGGCCCTAGGCAGTCAGAGCTCAAAGGGAGTCTTGGGGTGTAGGGGGAGGGGGATTCCAGTTCAACTCTCTTATTTTATACAGGAGTAGCTGAAGCCAGGGGAAGGTGTCTGACTCTCACCCATCTGGCCTGGTTTTAACTCCACCCAACAAGATGCCCTTCCCAGGATGAATTCATCACTTTAGATCTCACTCCCACTCTACCCCATCCCTACCCCACCCCAATGCTGCTCTCCTGGATATTCAACACCTTCCCACCTCCCTTTCTGATTGCAGGGATGGAGTATTAAACTGCTCCCAAGACTTCCTTTACAGAGGATCCAAGCTCAGTTCCGCCTGCTGTTTCTGCCTGGTTTCAACTCCACAGAATAACCCCTAGTGTCCTGTGTTAACCCACCTCCCACCCAGTCCCTTGTCTCCCTGCTTAGCCCAGTACCTCAGGCACATTTGTTATAGTTCAGTTGTGTCCGACTCTTTATGACCCCATTTGGGGTTTTCTTGGCAGAGATACTACAGTAGTTTGCTATTTCTTTCTCCAGTTCATTTTACAGATTAGGAAGCTGAGGCAAACAACGTTAAGTGACTTGCCCAGGGTCACCCAGCTAATATGTGTCTGAGGCCAGATCTGAACTCAGGAAAATGAGTCTACCTGACTTCAAGCCTGGCACTCTCCACTATGCTACCTAACTGTCCCATTCTGGTATACTGCAGATGCTTAGAAATTTTTTTTTAACTGACTCTAATGCCACCTGCTCTCCACTGTACCAATCCTAAAGCTGTGAATTTTCAGCTGCAACAGCAAACCTCAACTCAAATAAATAACTGATCTTTAATACTAAGTGGGAAGTTGTTCATCTCTTAAGGAAGGACAAAGGTCAAGAACAGATTATCAATCTATCAAATACTATGAGTACTTGCACTATGAAACATTACCACTAAATGCAATAAGTGGCCTAAAAAAAAAAACCCAAACCCACCCAGGTTGCCCACAAATTGCCATCAAGCTATAAAACCCAAATTAGGGTAATACAATTACTATAAGAGTACTTCCATTAACCTCTAGCCAAATGACAGGGCTACAAGTTAAGCTCTCTGTCAATTTTTCATTCTGCATAAATCTGAGTTAATTAGATAAAAGACTTTTAAACTGTAACACAAGAAAAAGGCATCTGCTGGATATGTGTAATTGAACATACAGACTGCATAGGACAATGTGGTCCCTATAAAGTATAAATACTCACTCTATTACAGTACAGTAAAATGGAAATCTTACCAATATTGTTTGGAAGGACTAATACCTCAAGCTTCTGAATATGCTAAGTGTCCTGCAGAACTTATAATGTCATTCTTGCTTTCTCTGAGCTTACATTTTAGGGCAACCTGATACACAGATCATATCAACAATATAATTAAATAGATATTTAATACTACCCTCGAATAGTATTTCCTATTTATTTATAAAATAGTATGCAAAACTTACATGTAAGTTGGAGAAGATTAACAATATAAATGGAGCCCGACACAGTCAAGAAGACCTGAATTCAAATCCCCTTTCAAACACTAGTTATGTGATCTTGGACATGTCACTTAGCTTCAATTTATTCATCTAAAAAAATGGGGGAAAGAGTACCCACCTCACAAAAAGGGCAATATAATAAGAATAAAATGCAATGAGATAATCTATGCAAAGTCCTTCACAAATGTCAAAGAGCTGTGTAAATGTTAGCTACCACCACCATCATCACCACCACCACCATTATTAGTCTAATCTAGAAAAAACTTTCTATAGGAGCTAGGATATAATAATGAATATTTCAAATGAGGGGGGAGAGCTGGCAGCTTTGGCAGGTAAAGAGTGACATTCTCGGCATATGGAACCAATAGTACTAAGTAGCATGGACAAAAACAAGTTTTGAGAAAAAAATAATTTTATGGATTAATGAAGGGATTCTGCTCTTCCCCTTCCTCCGGATTTATGAGAGAAAATCTCTGCAGTAAAGTTCTAGGTTGATATACTTCTATGGCATAATGGTGACTCAGGTTTCTCAAAGACTATGTCTACTGGATATAAGCTCTGGCAGATTACACCAAATCAAAAGGGTCTCAAATAGATTTTTAGTGATGGACTGTATGTTTGTCATCTGAGGATAGCCCAGCTAATTAAGAAAAGCTCAGCATTAGGTTTGCCAAAGGTTGATGGATTTCTTAAACAAAGACACAATACAGAGATTCAATCTCAATCAGTAGAGATAATTTCTATATATTGACAAATTATGAATCCGTTGAAGTGAAACAAAAGTCATGCTATTTTCAGGCTTGTTTAAACATTTATAATGGATAAGGGCAAAAAAAGTATAACTTCTCTCTCAAATGTCATGCCAACTGTCATCAGAGTCACTATACTTAGGACCTCCCAAATGAATGGCCACCATGATTTTGGAATGACAGAAGCAAGAGTAGCTGAAACACTGGACTTGAGTCAGGACACCTGATTCTGAATTCTGGCTCTGATCCTTATTTATGCGAGTATGGACAAATCACAACTCTATCAGCCCCAGCTCCATCACCTATAAAAATGCAGAGATTATTTTTACTATCTACTTCATGCGGTTGTTTTATGGACGGTGCTTTGTAAAGTTTAGGGCATTACATGAGATTGATGTAATGATACAGCAGTATAAAGTTGACTACAACTTGATTCCACCCTTATTAAGGAATTGTGCTAGGCGTGGTGGACACAAAGATGTAAAACAGCACCTCCTTTCCTCTAATAAGCTTGTAATTTATTCTGGAAGGTGCTATACAAATGTAAGTATGATACCAAGTAGAGTGTTAATAGGTTCAGGGAGGATATCTAGATCTAAGTATTCAAGGAGAGGCTTCATGAAGGAAGCCCAGAGCTGAACCTCAAAGGAAGAAATGAATATTAAGAAGCAAGGATGATGAGAGTATTCTAGGCATAGGGCAAGAGAAAAGAGGGATAATAATGTTAAATAAGACTGGAAAAGTACGTTAGAGCCAGATTGTGGAAGGTCTCCATGCTTTAATGTAATTTGATATCGAGTGGGATTCAGGTCAGGCATATTGCCTCTGAATTATGACCTGTCAGTGCAATTTGATTGAGGCAAGTAACAGTTTGAGGTTTCAGTTTGGGTAAGTGACAGTGAATATTATTTAATTCTACCAAATTATGCATGCACACATACATATACACATACATGTGTGTATATAAGTACACATGTGTTCACATACATATGGGAACACATGTAAATATCTACAAAATATATCACTCAAACAATTTTCTGTGTGTACAAAAGGAAAAAGTTAAGATTGTGAAGTGGGAATCTGATACTATACTTCAAGGCCTGCCTCTTCCTGGTACAATACAAATGCAAGCTTGTTTTTAGTATTAACCTTTGAAAAACAAGATTAGAAAACTACATTTATGGATACTAATATATGCTAAATATGGAGAAAAAAAGTTTTGTATTATTTGATTCCCCTAGAAATTGCCTTGGATTCAATTCAACATTCATGAAATGCTTACTATATGTGCAAGATGTTGTATTGAGCTCACACTTAGAGCTTTATGACAATTACTCAAATTTATGTAGCACTTTATAGTTTAGAAATCACTTTCCTCACAATAAACCTCTGATGTGAATAGTCCCAGTTTACAGATGAGAAAACAGGTGCAGAGGCTTTTGTGACTGCTTACCACTGGAATAAGGAGTCAAACTCTGGTTTCCCGACTCCCAAGTTTTTCAAATGCAAGGGCCTGTTGATGTGTAATTGAGTTACCTGTACTACAAGTAAAACCCATTCTTGCACACCAATGGGCTAAGCAAATATTTGAAAGTCTACAGGTAAAAATATAAAGTCTTAAATATGAGTTTAAAAAATCCACTTCAGAAGTATAATACAGGGAAGGCATACTTAGGATTTTGAAAAAATTGCAAAGGTTTAGTAAATTGCACATTAAATGACTCTACAAGTTACTGTGGCAGCCCAAAACTGCTTCTAAGAATAAGGAAGTACAAGTCCTGCTATATTCTACCGTGTTCAGTTCTGGGTGCCATAGTTTAAAAGAAGGATCATGATAATCTGGAGGGCATACAGAGGAAGACAACCATCATCTATAAATTCATGCCATGAGAACTGGTTGAAGGGAGTGGAAATAATGTGGAAAAGGGAAGACTCAGGGGGCACATGACAGCTGTCTTAAAGTACATGAAGGGTTATCATCTGAAAGAGAGATTATTAAGTTTGTTCTATTAGACTCCAGAGGGCAGAACCAGGAACAATGGGAAGAAATTGCAAAGAAACCAATTTAGGTTGATGTCAAGAAAATTTCCCCAACAATTAGCATGATCTAAAAATGTGATGGGTTGGCTTGAAAGGTGGTGGGTTCACCCTCATTAGAAGTCTACAAGAAGCTGGATGACAATTTACGCATATTTAAGTGGAGAGATCCCTTTGAGGTATACACTGGACTAGATCAGAGAGTATTAACCTCTTTTTTTT
Organism: Pseudocheirus occidentalis; assembly: GCA_028646575.1. NCBI lineage: Eukaryota > Metazoa > Chordata > Mammalia > Diprotodontia > Pseudocheiridae > Pseudocheirus > Pseudocheirus occidentalis. Next base: position 119,270,540 of record CM053599.1, on the reverse strand, counting down.
CCCCCTGTCATGGACCCCTTAGGAAGCAGTCTGGTGAAGCCTGGAGACCCCCTTCTCAGAATAATATTTTTAAGTATATAAAAACAAAAACAAAAAAGCCACATCAGATCACAAAGGAAACCAATTATATTGAAATACGGTTAACAAAAATTTAAGAAACAAAGTTCAAAGACCCCATATTGAGAGCCCCTGGCTGTCACCGAAGTCCTGTTCCAACTCTCAGTCAGTGATCTGGCAAAGTATGCTATAGCAAATGCTATTTAAAACAAAATCTTTTTCTTCATTCACAATGCCCCTATACTCATCTCTCCTTTCTTAGGCAACTGTAACCAGATTCTAACTGGTCTCTCTTCTCTTCAATTTGTCCTTCACAGATATTCAAAATAATCTTTCTAAAGCACAACTCATTGATCTGGCATTTAATTTGAGAGTTCCCTCATTTCCAATCGGAATCCAACCTAGTTTTATAGCCTTACTTGATACTAGTAACCTCTTCATACACCTTCCATTTCAGTCCAATATGTCTCCAGTAAGGGGGGACAGCAAGTGAAGTGTAGAATTCTGTGAATTTGGAGTCAATGCCCCCAAGCAAGATGGAGAAAAATAAAGCTTTGGGAAAATATAAAAACGTACAGACTAATGAAAGGGGGTCCCATTCTGCTCTCTGTGGGTAACTTGTCATTATATCTTCACACAAGTCATGTGTCCACAATGCTGTAACCTTTGACATCTTTTGCCTGTGCTACTGCCATCTTCTCCACTCTGATCCCACCAGGTGATCCCACCAGGTGAAACCGGGCCATCTTGCTTCAGATTTCCTTAGAGCACCCTGAGTTCCTCCTTTCTCAGGTGTCACATTCTATTTTGTATCATCTTTTAACTGTGTTGCTATCATAACCCCCCATTAGCATATCTAAGTTCAAGGGGCTATGATTTTTCATCTTTGTTCCCTAAGGATCTAAGACTGAGTCTTACCCAATGCTGGCATTTTTGTTTGTTGAACTGAACTGCCCATACTTTCTGTTGCAATATTTCATTATAAAGGCATTTGGCTTGTAGATCATAGATCTCTCTCCACCCCAAAAAACTCTAGAAAATCTTGGGGCAAAGAAAGCTATTTAAAAAAAATTTCTCTGAACATCTGGTTTCTAACTAAGGGATGGAGCATGAGCATTCCCTATAATGTAATTCTTGCTCTTTTTACTCTAAATATTGCAAGCGGCCCACCTTCTGCAATTTATCACATGGTTTCTGAATCGGTGCCCTTTTGGTTGGTCTGGCATTTAAAAGATGTTTTGCCCACATCTTACAAAGTTCTAACACTAATAAAATTGATCGGTACTACATTTAAAAAGCATGATTAATTGAGTCACCAAGCCCAACTGGTGCTCTGCTCCCACCTGCCGCCATATGTACTTGTTGCCTGACAACTTTCTACAACCAAATTTAATGTTTCTCTTAACCCAGCAGTTCCTCTTAGGGCTTAACTGGAAGCATGTGACAAGAAGAATCAACATGTCTTTTCTTTCATTTAAAAAAAAGCGAAATGACTTCAAAAGAAATATTATGGATTTGTTCCTCTTAAAGATACCATCACAGCCATACATAGTTGGTTTCACTGGGGGTGTTTCAGCAAAGTAAGGATTTCACCAGAGGAAGATCTCCTTGTGAGTCATGGTAAAGGATAAAGGGGTTTCACATTTTTGAAGTGATACAAATGACTGACACTTCCTCCCACCCCTTATCATAGCGTTATTTTAAAACAATTTACCTAGGCTACAATCAAAGTGCCTTCTACCTTAGTGTAGGTTCAAGGGTGAGGCAAAGAATGCAATGTCTTAATATCGAAACCTGGCATCATTTGTATACTGTACCTATAAGAACTCTGTGAAGCCGGCCACTACATTCCCATTACACAGATGAGGAACTGGAAGAAAGGAGAGGTGTAGTTACTAGCCCATGATCACAAAGCTAGCGAGCATCGGAGGCCGGTTCCCTAATTCTGAGTGTAGCACCTGATGCAATCACTCTGCATGCGATCTTGAACCAGGCTGGTTTTATAAAGCAAAGACATTTGATCTTTGAAAATTAAAACAAAACAAAACAAAACAAAACCCTAAAACATCATTTCCCAGTATTTCTAAAGTGTAGAGGTGGAAATTAGGGAGTACATTTACATGAAACATGACCTCCTCCACAACATATGTGTGTGGGCCTGGGCGGGCGTGCACACACACACACACACACACACACACACACACACACACACACACACACACACAAACACACACACCCTCCCACCCAAGTATATATTGCGTCTAACTTGCTTTTCCTGGCGAGGTCAGATGCTATCACAGCCCCAAGAAAAGCAGGTACAAATAAATCAGTTATTATAGTACAGAAATGTTTGTACTTTCCCCAAACAGTCAACCTTATTGACAGGGATTAGGTGTGTGAGCAGTAAAATAATGAAAGGCAAGCCAAGAGCTTATCCTGCACAACAAGCATCTAGTGGGTATGCTCCCTTCTCCCCATACAATTAGAGAAATGCCAGGTTCACTATGGTTTATAGCGCTAGGGGGAGAAGTCCATTTTACAGATAATCTGACAGAAAAATAAAAAAGCCTTTCTGTATATTACAAGGGAAACCACGGTTCCACTTTACACAGGCTATTCATGTGATACTTCTATGATTAGCTATCAGCTTTTGACAAAAGCAGAGCTTTGTAAAAGTTCAGCAGTCAGACTGCCTTTACTGTAATGATAATAACCCTAGGGTTATCATTGTTTGTACGCAAAAGGCCCCATCGTATTACAAGTGGCATTTGGTTTTGCTTGTGAAATAAATGAAAACCATCACCTTAGTGGCCATTTAAAATGACATGAAGAAATCATCTGAATTAAATGCATTTACATAATCAGGTATGAGCAAGTCTTGATTATCTGTATGTACATTATCCATTTTGGATTTTATATGTAGCACATTTTAGTCTGGTCCTATAGTGAAAGCATGTTTCTATCTCCTTTTCCTAATGTTAAGTGGTGTATGGTTGTTCCACAACATTCAGGAAAGAAATTTAGGGAATCTGCAAGGCTCAGGCAAAGGTAGGAGATCGAAATGACAAAAAACAACATCATTCCTGCCCTTACCCATGGAGGGTTAGGGTTCAGTCCTCCCCAGAGGGCCTTCAGGAAGTAGGGCAATAGCTTACCAGTCAATAATCATTTCTGTCAATAGGCTAACACAACATAACATTCCACAAGACCCCACAAATGTGATAAACCATGGAACAAACAACTCTAGGTCCCACCCCAAACCTTAATTTTTAATAACTCTGATCGTATTTATTTAATACACAAAACAAGCAACACACTGCACCCATTAAAAAGTTGCTGTTTCTAAGACTGAGAGATAGTCATCTTGCACACTTTGCAGTCTTTGGAGCCACAGGGGTAAGCTGTTGCAACTGCTTCCTGGATTTTCTTCTCCCACAGAAAGTGCAAGATACAAAAGATCACTACTGGAGAAAATCACGGGACCGGGTCTAGATGATAGGGAGAGAAGGAGGAGCCATTCTCAAAAAGACTGCAGTAGCTTGTAGTTTTTAGCATACTGAAACTTTCAACAAATTTATGCATGAATATTTATGGTAGTAAATGATAAAACAGATTATTAATACAGTATTTATGCCTACTTTTTCTTCACATAAAAGTACTTCATCCATAATTTTCTGCTACAAATTTGTATGCTACAAATCTCCAAAAATTCCCATTTACTTATCAAAAGTCAACCCTCAAATAACCAAAATAAAAAATATGAAATCCAAGAATGTCAAGGGATGGTTGCATACGAAGAGAATGCAAACACATTTTAAGATTAGCCTAAAAAACTTGCTGGCTTTATGACCCTGGACATATCACGTAAGTACTCAGTGTCCCCAGACAATCCTCCAAGAGTATATGTGATAGAAGGGCTGCCAATCTGCAAACCAAGGGAGGTTCTTTCTTAACTGGGAGTTTTCTACACCAGTGAAATGAGAAGTCTGGACTGAAACCAAAACCAAAACCCTCAATAATAAGATTTTAACAATCAATGACCTTTAATTATTCATGATTCTGGGTTATAAATATCATAGCTCATGACCAACTCGGCTAATTGAGAGTTGACTGGTTCACCAGGTCTGATATATACATGCAACACTAATTTGGCCTGTCTTAACACAAGTATAATTTCCCAACATGGGAATGCCACATTAAGAAACTTAGCTCAAAGAGTGTTTATTAAGAGCCTTCTTAGTCACCCTTTACAAGTGTGTTACTTCAGTTTAGGAGCAAAGCAAACATTACTGCATCTATTAGTAGTGGGAAAGGAGGAGGAGGAGGAGACCAGGAAGCTCTTCAGGTCTATACACAGGACTGAATGAAGTGTACCTAACACTCTTCCCTGCAAAACAAGTCTTCTAAAGAATATGATCCTCCTGTAACTTTTATTATTGCCTGAAGGAGAGAAGTCTATAGATTTATTCATCTTGGCTTTAGTAAATAACTTTTGAACTCATTCCTTTGGCTTGTGGTCTTTTGTTTCAGTTTGTATACTCTTGTCGTGAAGGTGCTTACTCCATGAAATGATCCTGGACACCCTCTGACCACTCAGCTGAATCTCTGCTCTTCCCCTAATTTAGCAAAGACTATAAATGTAATGTTTTAGTTCCTTTTCAGTGTTTGTAACATGCGGGGCGCGCCTGCTAAAGATGGGTACAGAATACTTCCCCACATGAGTACAAAACTATGGCCCTTCTTCAATCACCATAAAGGATTTGGTTCCTTTCAGTTCAAAATTACTAGGCTCCTACTGGTCCCCTGCCCCCATGACATTTACTACTACATCTTTATGGAGTATAATCAAAACTCTCCTTTAAACCTCTCCTAAATTTGATCACTGAAGAGTACTCCAAACATAATCTTACCTACTAGTTTCATTTTTAGTTAAGTAAATGATATGAACCAAGTGTATAATTCTGCCTCTATTTCACCAAGTCTACTTACATATTCACTTCCACTGAAGTCCATTTTTGATGTCTCACGTGGCACAGAAGTGACAATGAGCTCTTTAAATCTCTTCTGGAAGGTCCCATACAAAGTCAGAGGGGTCCTAGGGATGGACTCTAATTGAAGGACTAGCATACTGAAGCACATCTCATCACCAAAAAAGGTTAACTAACCCCGAAGTAATGAATTACTTCAGTCATATTACCTCATAAAAACTATCTACGAAGGCATGGAGCAAACTATGATCTGTTGATAGGTGCAAGGGTTCTTAACCCTGGAGTCCAGAGTCCATGGATAGACTACCCTCTGACATCTAGAATTCCTATCAATTATTTAAAGACATCAGTCTGAGAATGACCAGACTAACAACACAAAAATGGTTAAGAACTCTGCTGTCAGTGGAAGAGGTACCTATATTCAATATAACAGATTCTAGAAATACTTAAAGAGAGATCATCAATTATCCTCCATCTCTAGGGAATAAAACACCGGGCACTACAAAATCTTTAAAAATCATTGCTATTTTACCGAATCTTAATCTTTTCTCCCACTTCACTACCTCTGTGGCTTTGGACAAGACAACATCTCTGGGTCTCAGTTTTCCCTTTTTTTAAAAAAATGAAGGAGTTGAACCAAAGGTCATCAAGCTACAACTCTATGAACCTAAAATCCTGATTGAAATCTATTCCTTTTTTTCCATTTAGGGTCAAATACTAAATCAAAATGGCCAAACCAGACATGGTTAAGATATTCAGAATCCAAATCTCATCAAAAAAAAAAAAAGCAAGCTGCTTTCTGGGGATAAGCCGATGACATGGCCTTCATTCATGAGACTAAAGATACAACGAAAAGGGAGCAGGATTTTGCCTCTCCTGATCATCTGAGATAAAGTTAATGATGATACAAGGAGAGACTTTAGTTATCACAGACTCTTCTCAAGTGCTCTTGAACTTCTATGAAGGCTGAAAGCAAAGATATTACTCAATTTTCCTGCTCATCCAAGGAAGTTTTAGTGAATGGAGAAATCAATACTAGCCACATAATGCTGAAAGATATCTTCAAAAACTGTTTGGTGATGGGGTTTTTTGTTTGTTTGTTTTAGCGAAAGCATATCCAAAGGCATTTCCTGCTCCAATTCCACTGCTGAACATGAATATCTTTGATCCCTTCCCCTAACCCTATACTTACCAGAGGAAGGCAAATTTTAGAAAGGCTAATACTCATTTTTCCTTTCCTGTTCCCTAAATTTTGGTATAATTTATTTAGTTAACACTTCTATGTTGCTCAGAAATAGCTTTCGTACACTTCAAAAAATACCCCCTTTCAGATAAAGACCATTTACATACCAGAAAGTGATTGAAAATCTCCTGTCTTTTATTAACTCACCAGGTTACTCCCCTATTTTAAGACTTGGTACAAGAAGAAACACATAATTCCTGGTCAAGAATACTTCATATTTGGGTTTGTAAGAAGGAAAATAAATGCACCAATAAAGCCTGAGGAAGACTAAATGCAAAATGAACCCATCGAGCAGAAGGACAGCAACATTCCCAATGCTCAATCACTTTCAGTCACACTTTGTTGTCCAGTAACCTGCACTGATAATTCCTCATGAATAAAATGCCAACATTATCATCTGCAGCTAGGTTGTTGACATGCTCTTGCTATTTCACTAAAAATACCATTAATTTTCTGGCTTCACAACAGCTGAGCTACTCCCCCATTTGAATATACAAAAGAGTATTTTGTTTAAACCAAATTAAAAGCGTTCCAGTAAATGACTTCAATTTTGCCAGCTATACTATTTCAGCATATACTGTTCTTCTTAATCCTCCTTACCTCAACTCTAACTCTATCACAAAGCCCCCTTAACACACTCATATTATAGAAAATAAAGGAGGGGCTGGGTTTTTTTGGGAGGGGGAGGAGATCAGAACTGATTTTGGAAGGATGAGGGTGACATGCAAGGTCAGCAATAAATGTCTTATAAGTATAGCACATATGTATGAAGTTTCTAGGAGTTTGTGGAGAAAGGTGAGCTAATTCCAAGAGAAATGGAGTCTACTATCCTTCATGTATATTTGATAAAGAGTGTCAATAATGGATGTGAGTTATTATCTTAAAAAATATACTGATAGCTGAAGAAAGAAGGGGTAATAAATACACATGCACACACGAAATGCACCTCCCATCTCCAATCTAGATAAGTGCAGACATCTCCCATTTAAGACAGAATGAAAACCACCAGCACTGCCAAGCCCTCCTGGCATCTCACCACTGTATTTGTTCCCATTTGTATCTAATGCTTTTGTCAACAGTTCAACAAAAGTCAAAGCAAACAACCCACTACAAACACTGGGGGTAACAGCAACAAGCATGAATCCTCCACAATTATCCAACCCAGCTGCTCAGTGCCTGTCCGGGCTGCTTTCATTTACAACAGTGTCAACAAAAGGCTGAAACCCAATAACTAGGTGGGTCAATACTGCCACTGTAAACCCTCTAGAGAAGGAAATGCTGGTCTCCTGCTTTACTGCTTCAGTAAACACGCAGAATAATTCAGTCAGATGGACAAGTGCTTGTCTAATCATTTGTTATGTGAATTATTCAACGGCTTTTCACGTAAACTACTAAACGATGGCTCTTCAAATATTTCTGAGGCACTTCCAGCTGTCCAACTGCAGAAGAGCAAGAAAGAACAAAGGCAGATTAAAGCAGAAATTCTGAACCAAGTAGTTCCCAACGATAATCTTTAGTCTAAGAAAGCCTGGGAGACTCGGCTAATCCTTGATACATCAAAGTTGCTGACATTTTGATTGCAGGCATAACACTTCAGCCCTGGCCTAGATGGGGGGAAAGTACACCCTTTTGGTAAATGATTAATATGGACTTTTTAATATTTTAATGGTGCTTTACTTGACAACTTTTTATGTATTTGTTCACTTTCCACTTTTGACATTTTTCAACATTTTCAATAGGCATGTTATACAGCTGAGATTTTTTTAAAAATGAAAATATTTGGTTATGCGGTATTAGTCAAAGTCTTCTTCAAAAACTCTCACCAACCAGGCATATGCTCCTCGCATTTTCAATTTTGTCCCTAAAAATGTCAAGCCCTTTTCAGATGCCCTCCAAATTCTATTCTCGTTTTTTTTTTTCTGCATAAAAGAATTCCAGGAATACTTAAGAGATGCAAAAACCTAATACCAAACATTTCCTTGGCTTCCTTTGCATTTCTGAGCTCAAAAGTTATATACTAATTGACAAGAAATAAATGTAGTTACAAAGGAGCCATTTCCTTTGACGTGATCATCGCAAATTAAGCCTCCTGCATAAGAAAAAAAAAAGTCCTTTTACCTCATGCATGTTTATAGTTCACACCCAGAGGAGTGGCTTGGAGGCAGTGTTTAGGCTTGGTCTTTGTATCCCTGGTACCCATCATATGGTCTGACACATAGGTAAGTGTTTAAATAAATACTTGTTGATTCACTGACATTATGTAAGGTGCCAATATTTTTTATTTTCGATAATTATAAAAAATATTAGAGACGTAAAAAAGTTTTTAAAAAAAGGATCTTCATTAGTGAAGAATCTGGCACATAATAAAACATTTAATAAATGCTTTTCCATTTATTCACTTAGGCCCAGCATCTGTATCAGGGTACATTTTTCCTGATATGAGAAATGAGAGGCTTATTTAATTTCTGTGTATTTTCATGTGCTTTTTTCTTTCTCAGTTCAAATTTCCAGACTGCAAAGTAACTGCTCTGAATAGGGGTTGGGTCAGGGGAGGAATAAACATTTAGATAGTGACTAAAATTGTCAGGCTCCGTGCTAAGCACTTTTTAAAATCTCATTTCATCCTCACAACAACCTTATAAAGATGGGTTCTATTATTTTCCCCATTTTATGGTTGAGAAAACTGAGGCACACAAATTGAGTGACTTGCCCAGGGTCATACATTTGGTAAATGAGTGAGGCCATATTTGAACTTGGGTCTTCATAACTTTAGGCCTGGAGTTCAATTTACTTTGTCAAACAGAAATGAAAGAAATACAGTGGATCCTAGTTCTCATGAAGGAACCTGATCTTTCCACCTGCAGCGCCCCTCTTCCTTATTTTAATGCCAGGCAATTTAAGGATCACCACTAAAAAAAGCCAAATTCTGGTATAAAGAAATAAGACTTTTCTGCTTCTTTCTAAAGCTTACTGTTACTTCATTCTTATTCTCTGACTTAAAAGTTGGATGGTTATCCACGTTACAAGCTTTAACTATTTCTTTTTGGTAGAAAATATCAATAAATAGAGACTTCCTTAGTACAATAAAAATAGCTGAGTTAAACTAGTATTAGTTGCACCAAGAGAATGGGAAAGTAATTTGAAACCAAAGAAGTTACCATAAAAGAGAAACATTTAAAAATCTGCTCTTCATTTTAAGTCTCTCCAGAACAATTCTTTTTTTGTTGTTTAATCCTTAGAAAAGACGGTCATGAAAGTGATTAGAATCCACCCTAATTGAAAATGTACAGGATGTGGCTACTATTACCAACTCTGAAAGTGCATGTTGTATTTGATGACTATTCATTTGCATGTATTTGCAAATCCACAAAGGCCACTTCCTAAGAGAACTACCTGTGAACCTCAGTCCTTTCCTCATGATATGTTCCTCAAAATGTTTTCATACTCTTATGAATAATTTCCAAATCACTGAAACTATAGACAAAGTTCTTACAAAATTGCAACAACCCATGCACATACTTTTATTATTTTACTTGAAAAACAGTATCTCAAATTTTTTGAATTGTCAACTGGAAAAAAAATGATTTAAGGAAAAAAACTAGAGCCTTAATTTCAAAAACCTAGGGCAGTGTGCCATTTAAACTTAAGATTCCTTAGTAACTAGTGACCTAATGCTTTTGACTTCTTCAATGGGACTATGTAGTTCACTTTTAAGATTTATTTTATTTTAAATTTATTTGACACCAATAACTTCAAAATCCTTTTGAAACTGTATTTTTCCAGTGTTCTTATATGCAAAGGACACTTTCAAGACATATCATTAATGTTTCTCCAGGAACTGAAAACCTTGTGCATGTGTCTTAAGTATCCGGTATACACAGAAAATTAAAAGCTTCATTTCCCTCTCACATCTGAGCACCTGGGTATTACTTAGCAAATAACTCAAAAGGTGTAGTAAAATATTATTGTCATCAATTCAGTCAGCCAAGTTACACACTGATTGCACTCAGCATTAACAGATTATAATGCATACACACTGTTACCCCTGTCATTCTTGGTGGGAAAGGGGGAAGATAAAGTGAGTACAGTAGAAAGAAAGGAGACAAACAGAAATGACAAGGGTAAGCGGAGCAGTTTACAAGTGACCATCTGGTATTGATATTAGGAATTGATCATAAGTGTCTGTGGAGGTGGAGATTGTAGTTTGAAGAAGTAGGGAGGAAACATAAGACACACACACACACACACACACACACACACACAGCTCATGTCCATATGCTGAAAATTACCTAAAACTAATTATAGGTATAGTTCTTAGATGTCAAAATACTTATCAGTTATTGCTACACTTAAAAAAAAAAAGCCAGAACTTAACTTTTTAATTTTCCCTAAAAAAACTAAAGATACCACTATTCCCTTTTGGGATCAAATGATGCTTCTGTTTAAGGATCCAATTCAGTAGCTTCATTCATCTCTGAAGTAGGCAAATGTAGTTTGGCTATAATCTGTAGGAATGGGGTGATCAAGTTGAAGTGAAGGGGTAAAGTAACACCTATCACTAAAATCCAGAAAACTGGTATAAACACAAGCAATTATTTCAATTTTCTCTCTAGATTATTTTTTGTCAAGGCAGCCCCCCCCCAAGAAACCGCCAATAATGCCCAGATTTACTAGAAAATTTCTTATTCATTTCCCCACGCACCAGAAAGTAAGCTAATAACGTCCCACTGAGAGTGCTGTCAGGCTAAATCCCTCAACTACTGAAAGCAGTGCCTGGATAAATCTCACTTCACTTTCCATTCCGCCATCCACTTAGGGCAGGGCCCAGGGGAGCTCTCCACATCATCCCTCCTCACGCAATGTCACAGGCACAAGCCAGAGTGGCCCAATCAGTGCCAAGAAAAGAACAAACTAAAAAAGATTAATTCACAGATGTTCATGCATTTCACATACACTGTGCCCTATGGTCTGTTGCTAGGGCAACGGGAGACCACCAGTGTGCGCTTTATTGGCTTTATGAAGTGCGTCTCGGGGACTATAGTCCGAGAAATGCTGCATGATAATAGCAAGGCTTTCCCGAAGCCTTGTTTTGTGTTTATCCACATTTAACCCTCTGAGTATTATTAAGAGCATTGCTATGCACATCTTTTGCAGCCCCCTCCCAAAAGAACTGTCTCAACTTTCAATCTAGAAACATTAAGAAGTAAATCCTCGGGGTTCATTTTGGGTAGGCCTATGTTAAGCTGCTCTTCTGTATGTCTGAGGAGAGGTAGGAAGAGGAAGATAGAGAGGTAGAGGGAGAAAGGCAGAGAGAGAGAGAGAGAGCGAGAGGCAGAGAGAGAGAGATTGTGAACACAACCATTTAAAAATCACTACATTAACACTAGAGACTTCACGTACCAGTAAGCAAGCAATAGGACTGAAACAAACACAGGGACTTGGAGGCACATTCCAACAGAATATGCCAATGAAACTCCTCAAAGTTGAGTTTCATTTATACAACTTTGAAAGATATTTCATAAAATGCTTTGTGCTTAGATTGCCACAGGGCAGTTAACTGACAAAACCTTGCAGATCAGTTATGTGATTGCCATTCTGCAGACCCCCAGCTTACTCGTCAGTTCTCTATTTAATTTGGCCTTGTTCTTTGTCAAATGGAGCCTGTGCTGATAAACATCAACTTTTTTCCCCCCTTCTTTTGCCCCCAGGGTGGTGGGTTGGAAGGTTAAAATCACAAATGTCACAACTCTTAGGGCAATAGCACAGATCAAATGTTAATCTAAAGGGGCTGGGGGGGGGGGGAGAAGGAGGAGGAAGGACTGAGACAGGACAGAAAAGGTACAGAGAGGGGAAAAAAAATAAGGAGAAAGAGAGAGGCAGTGAATAGATCAATAGAAGAAACAGCTTACATTCAGATTCACAGGAGAAAGAACACACAGACACAATCATTTCCTGGGAAAAGCTAAAGCCTAATGAGAATTTACTCTGTCTCTTTTATTCAGACAACCAGCTCTTTTGTGACAGGGGCTTCCTGACTGACAGGAACCCAGGGCCCCTTAATAGGATTTCCATATTATTTCCAACACCTGCCCAGAAGTTATTTGTTTACATTGAAGGAGGCAAGATTCTCAAATCAGACATCTGCTTCTAGTTCAGGCATATCTTAGGAAACCATCTAGAAAGAAGCTTTGTCGCCATGGTGACATTTTTATTTTCCTCCTTTCGTTGGTTCAAAACATTAGCATTTCCCATTTTATTTTGTTGTTCAAAAGGCCAAATGTCGCTCAAAAAAAACCCACAGAAGTTTAAAAAGTGTTTTAGGAATGCCATTTTCAAAATTTTCTAGGAAGTGATCACAAGGAAAAATTAGTGTAGTATTACTGTGCTTCTCCATGATTTGGGGTTTTTCTCATGGTGTAGCAATCTAATGACTTGCATTATCTTGTTTTCCTCTAAAATTTGAACAATCACCAATTTGCAAAGCCTTGAACAATTTTCAACATTATTCACACATTAAGAGGAGGATCCAATTAAATAATAAACCAATAAGATAGAAAAATAATTCCACCTATTTTTTTATGAGCTGAAATGTCATGTTTGAGTGCCTGGAGAGCACTAGACTTTTCACAAAACAGAATTAGATGCTCTCCTTGAGTTAATATTCATTACAGTTCATGCTTCTACTTCCCCTCAATTACATGTGAAAACAATTTTTAACATTTTTTTTTAAAACTTTGAATCCCAAATTCTCTCCCTTCTTCCCTCCCCACCCTTCCCATCCCCCTTTGGGAAGGCAAGTAATTTGATATAAGTTATACAGGTATAGTCTCATAAACTATTTCCATGTTAGTCGTGTTATGAAAGAAAACACAGACCAAAAACAAAACCAAAAAACCAAACCCCAAAACAAAACAAAACAACCTCAAAAAAAACCCCTTAAGTTTAAAAGCAAGTATGCTTCAATGTGTATTCAGACACCATCAGTTCTTTCTCTGGGGATAAATAACACTCTTCATCATATGTCCTTCAGAGCTATCTTGGATCACTGTATTGCAGAGAACAGCTAGGTCATTCATAGCTGATCATCTTACAACATTTCTGTTTCTTTGTACACAGTACATTTATTTCACTGTGCATCAGCTCATGTAAGTCTTTCCAGGTTTTTCTCAAGAATATCATGCTCATCATTTCTCATAGCATAATAGTATTCCATCATCATCAGAATAACACAATTTGCTCAGCCATCCCCCAAGTGACAGACAGCTCTCAATTTCCTTTTTGGTTTTTTTTGTCTCTTTTGGGATACAAACCTAGCAGTGGTACTGCTGGGTCAAAGGGTAGGGATAATTTCAAAGCCCTTTGGACATAGTTCCAAATTGCTCTTGAGAACAGCTGGATCCAGTTCACAACTCCACCAGCAGTGCATTAATGGCTCATTTTCCCCACATCCCCTCTGATATTTGTCATTTTCCTTTTCCATCCTATTAGCTCATCTAATAGGTGAATTCTTCCTATTTATCTGAAACTCAAAGTCTCAGGGAGCTTACTTTGTAGACTACTTAGGGCATTTGAAACTTTCATGTGACCGCCAGATAGTAATTTAAAAAGGAAAGTGTTACTCTACCATAAAGCATTCAATGGCTAAAATGTGGCTAGAAAATTAAATGATGTTAATGGGTAAAAAAAATTTAGAGCAAGATAAAACTTAAAAGGCTATACCTGGTTTATATTTATTTGTAAAGTATTCCTTTTTCCATCTTTAGTGAGCCAAACATAAAGATCTATTATTAATAATAACTAACATTTACATAGCATTTACAACATGCTAGACACTGTTCTGACCACTTTACAGATATTATCTCACTTGGTCATCACAAGCACCCTAAGAAGCAGGTGCTATTATTATTCCCACTTTACAGAAGAGGGAACTGAGGCAAACAAAGCTGAAGAGATGCCCAGGATCACATAACAAATAATAAACACCTGCAGCCGGATTTGAAATTAGGTCTTCCTGACTCCAAGATCAGCAATCCATTCACTGAACCACATAAAAAGGGGAGGTTGCTTTACCTCAAATTATAATTGTCACAGGTCAACAGAAAATTCTAAAGTGAAATATAAATACATCAGCAATCTAAGCAGCATAAAATTACAATATTTTCTGTATAATATAAAGACAATTGGCTTAACTCTCAAAAGTGCTTTGCTAAAGCTATAGCAATAACATGTTTTGCACAATAGAATAAAATCAAAGGGACTGTTGTGGAACTCAACAACAGGCTTTTAATTCTTATTTGATTCAGTGAAAAAATACACTGTATGAATTCATTAGCATAGGAAGCAATATGTCTTTTTTAAAAAACTGCATTGAGCATGCTTTACAAAATGTTCACATACTGCTCCTGTAAGTGACCTCATCCTGCAGGATGACCCATCATTCTTTAATAGCCTTCTTTCTCTGTATTAAACTTTGTTTGGGCAAGCTGTCCTCAAGCCTTACTGAACTTCCTTGTTCTAGTCTATGGTGTGAAGTCATAACCCTGTACAACTAACATCACAGCTTGTTGCTATGGTAATAATTAGATATGACTGCCCAGGTTAGAAATTACAATCCGTGTAAGTGGTTGCCCCCTGAGGGAAGAAAGCATCTGGAAAGAGAAAAAAAATTGAGTTACCCAAAAATGCCATGTAGCAAAACAGAAATTGGACAGTGCTAAGTCTGGCAGAAATTTGCCAGGGAGGCAAGTAGAGAAGGATGAATTATTCTCTAGAAAGCTGTGCTCTGAGTGATAGGATAACTGTGTTATGGTGGACTCTGAGTGAGAACATGGATAAAATAGTAAACAATTCTTTAGGCCAAAAAAGAAAAAAAAAAGGGAATCAAAGTTTCTAAATTGTGAGCTAAAGCCCTTGAAATCCAAGTCTCAGTAATCATACTTAAGTAAACCTTATTTGCACACTTAAAATGACCCTCTTGGAAGGAATGTTGAGAACATAAAAAAGCTGACGTGTAAATTTTATGCTTTTTTGCAAAAATTAGCATCAAGCTAAGAAATTAGGAAGCTCCACCACCTGAACTCAACATTTATCCAACAACTCAGGAGATTATCTTAAAGAGGATGGTTAGGAGGGAAAGACAGAATCTTGCCCAAGTCAGCTTGGCCGGGCAGACCAAGACAACAAGCAAGGCTCTGCTAATTAATATTTGTTCTGCTTCAGCAGACAGCCACTGGACGAGATTGCAACAAGCAAGTATGTCTCCCCCAATCACATCATTAATCCATTCACGTTTACCACCTGAGGACCAGCTATGCCCCAAAGATATTTATTCATCTGTTCCACAAACAAACAATTACAACACATTTTCTAGAATTAGGGCACCTGTTACATCCCACACAGTTTACACGTCCAGAGGCAGATATCAATTAATACTAAACAAATTACTGTATCATAAGCCAACAGAACAAAAGTTCCTAATTATACTTTGATAAGACTCCACAAAATATCAAAACATGAGAGTGTAAACAAATCTCTTTAAAGCAAAATATAGTACTCTACACTTTATTTTCTCTATCATGTCATCAGTGTGGAAATGAGGCAGAGATATTAATTAAATGCATGAGAAGTGTAATTTAGATGTACAACTATCCCCCCAAATAATATTAAATTCATCCAGCCAACTGTATTTATCAAGTCAATGACATGGACAGCTTAATTGCTGAAAACATAATTTTCACATTCCCCTAAATAGCAAAGTTTTTAATTTAAAATATCTTTTTTTTTCCTCCCTTAGATGTCCTTTCCAATAGTCTTTGGATTAGAGAAAATATTTCTATGATAAAACCAAACAACTTTGGGGTTAAGTGACTTGCCCTAAGTCACATTGCTAGTAAGTGTTAAGTGTCTGAAGCCACATTTTAACTCAGGTCCTCCTGACTCCAAGGCCGGTGCTCTATTCACTGCGCCACCAAGCTGCCCCCAAACCCCTCATCTTGGAGATGAAAAAAATGAAGTAGAATTTACATGACTTGTTCCAATTCACACAACTTTCCCAAGATCTCACAGATTAACGGTAAAGTGGAGCCTCACCGGTTTCTCAGATACCACTGCATCTTCAAGTGACTTGTTTTATACATATTCTTCAGACTCATGTATTTTTATTGTGAGGAAATAGATGTATGAAACATTAAAAAAATCAGACTATTTTATGTATATAATTTGCTCTGATGTTTAGATTTTAGATACAACAAATCTGTTGTAACAGTGGCTAAATAATACATACGGAATTTTAATATACAATTCTCATTAGTATTGCCAATTTCTCTTGAATCCTGTAACTGTTTTTAGGTTTATTTTCCTTAAGGTGAGTTTGTTTTTTTTTAATATAAATACAATTCTATGAGATCATAAGAAGAAAGGTTTGTACAGTCAATATTACAGGAAAAGCATGTCTTTTCTACATGTATACTGACTATGGACTTCTTTACATTATTTAATTCCATCTGGAAGGCAGGCAGGCATTCAACATAATACCAATTTATTTACTCATTAATGCTTCTTCAGTTCAGATACATGCTTTTCAAACTAATTTTTATTGCTTTATGATCCTTTCTTTAGTAGTAAAAAATGTGGGGATGTACACACACATATGTGCACACACATACACACAGTACCACACTCAGTTACTGAGAACTAAACACAGAGCTTTTTATATGACAAGTAAAATTTCAACTATTTCCACCTGCCTTTTGCTGTTGTTTTTATTTAACCACTAGTGCCACCCTATCACTTAATGTTCCCTGGTACCGCAGGTCTGATCCTGTGGTTGACCCCATACTCTATAGAGAGTGTGACTAAAGGAAACCTAGGTTGGAGGGTAAAATCCAATCAATACTGCCTGTCCTTCAAGGCCTAGTGTAAGTATTATCCACATCACTGATTTAAAAAAACATTGCTTATAAGGCACTGTATTTGAGGAATCCACAAGGTGCAATTCCTATGCTTACAATTTTAACAAAGGAAAAAATAGCTTAACTTAGCACTTCATTGCCCTTTCAAACAGATCTTCTCACTGAATTCTCTCAACAATCTAAGCCCGTGAAGAAGGTAAGATGTGACCCAGACTGAAAAAGAGCTTTAAAGTATTTAAGTCAATTGTCCGAAATCAATAAGTTGTAATCAGAAATCAAACCTAAGTCCGCAACATCCCAAGTACTTTATTAAGGCACATGACAAGCTAGCACATACTATGTGACCTTCTCCTCAGTTCAAATTGGGCCTCAGACACTATCTGTGTGACCCTGGGCAAGTCACTTATTTGCCTCAGTTTCCTCATTTGTAAAATGAGTTGGAGAATGAAACAGCAAACCACTCTTAGTATCTTTGACAAGAAAACCCTAAAAAGGCATCACAAAGAGTCAGACATAACTGAAAATAGCAAACAAAAAAGTCTCACTCCAGTTATATATGTTATTATTAATTATCATTATAGATAAACATTCACATGGTACTTTAATGCTTATAATTCACAAATATCTCATTTTTTCCCCTCACAACAACCTTGAAAAATAGATGGTATCATCTACATCTTTTTTTTACAGATGAGGAAATTGAGGCAGAAGTTAAGCAACTTGCCCAGGATCACACAGCTAGTAAGCATCAGAGACCCCAATTTGAACTCAGGTCTTCTTGACTCCACACCTTGAATTTTCTCACTACTTGGTAATGCTGTGGTTTTAGTCTTTATGGTAGCAACTCCTTAATAGGGTCCCAATTTCCCAAAGTCCCAACTATCACAAGATCACAGTATGTTTTAGAACTTCTGTGTCAGATGTCAAATGACCATTTGGTTTTTTGATTTTTAAAAAACCATCTCAGGCAGATTCCCAAAGGGCAGGCATCAGTAATCATGGCTATCATATTCTTAGGACCTAAAATACCCTGAAACTGTTTTAACTGACCCAGATTTCAGTAGCGTCAGACACTCAAAGTCTGTGCTAACTGAATTAACATTCTATCATGTCTTCCACCATTGGATTTACTGAAATGATGGTGGCAATGGTACAGAATGTATGGGGGTGCCTCATGTGGTACCATGCACATACAACAATGGCTTTCCTCCTTAGCCTGATTTTCATGTACCATTTAGGGGAATACAGTCAGTCTAGTTTGGCATGTGAATCTCCTTTGCCTACTTTCCTTTTTTCGCAATAGGAATGAGAGAAAAGACATAAATGAAATGTGGATCTCATTGCTGTGGATGGTGCTGGGCTTGGAGTCAGTAAAATCTGAGCTTAAATCTAGATGTATGACCTTGAGCACCTACCTCACAAGACTGTGGTGAGGATTAAATGATCATATTTATAAAACACATAGTACAGTGCCTGGCACAAAGTAGGTTCTATGTAAAGATTAGCCCTTTCCCTTTCCTATTATGTTATTTGCCCCCCACCCATGGTTCTATTCACAAGGTTCCATGTGAATAGAAAGATAGCCCTTCTGCACGGTAGTCAAATAAACCCATTCCTGGAGAGGTTAACTGATTTGCTCCAAATTATCTGAGTTTAAAGGAGAAGCCCTTGTCAGTTTCCTTTCAGATCATAGATCTTTTCAAAGTATCCAGAAAATCAAAGGTAGAGAGAAAGGACAGCTGCTCCATGAGCCCATTTTCAGACTTCTTAACTAGCCATAACTCATTTCTTCTAGAAGCCTGTTCATAAACCAACAGTTAGTAATACTACTATTTTCTAATAACTTGAGAACATGTTCTTTGGGATAAATGAGGCTTCAGGATAGCAAAGGGTTTACTCTTCAGGCTTTTAATTCCAAATGCTTTGGGGATGGAAATCTTTCCAGAACATACTGTATCCTTCCATGACTTTTGCTACACAAATGCACACAAGCAGAGATTACCTCTATTTATACCTTCAAGGATTACAGAGTCAAGGGGGCAGATGACTTAGCCCCCAAGAGGAGAGTCATTGATCCAGCTCATTTCTCCCCTTCTCAAAACATCTACTCCTCAACATCCTCATCCCATCCTCCCATCTTCTCCAGCCTCTGCTGTTCCATCTACTCTAACTTTTGAAAACAAGGATGGCACGGCCTTCAAATCTCGTCTTTGTTGCAGCTATCGGCAACAATGTCTCTGCCATCCTCCACTCTCTCTCATTTTCTTTGTCCTTGGTCTTTCTTATCTCTTCTGTCTCTATTCTTTCATCAGTCATAAGCTGTATGACCTTGAACAAGTCAATTCACTGGGCCTCAATTTGCCCCTCTACAAATGAGACCACGGTGGCTGAGGTCCCTTCTATCCTTAAAAGCCCATGTTCCTAAAACAGACTTCAATCATCTAGGGATATTTAGCTCTTTTCTCCTTTTCTCTATCACCACTTAAATTTCTTTTCTTTCTTTTTTGCCATAAGACATTTTCATTCCTTTGATTTCTTATTTCTAGGCTAAGACATTGTAGATGCTTGAGGTACTACAAAGCTAGTCTCCAGATGAGCAAGGTCTCAGTGTATTTATAAACAGCTTTACTGAATTCATAGAATTTAGACTAAAAAGAGCCTCAGAGACCATCTAGTACAAACATGTTTAATCTTCAGCTAAGGAGGAGAGAAGGGGAAGTGACTGATTATAAAGGTAGTCAGTCAACAGCAAAACAGGGTTCAACCCCAGATGCTAAGATGCCAAAGGCAAGGCTTTTCCCACATCAACATGCAGACTTAAGTAGAAGCATCTATTATTATGCTAAGTGTTAAAAGGAAACTCCTTATTTGACAGATGAGCAATCTGTACAACATTCCGTAAGTATTCAAATTCTTTGTAAATGAATTTTATCTGCAATTCTAAAAACCCATGCTCATGTATAGAAAATGTCTGGCATCAAATGGATTCTATGACAATTCCTTTCAATTGTAACAGGAAGTGAAACTTAAGACTGAGACTCAAATATGCTTTTTGTTGTAGTTATTTGAATCTAATTGCCCTCTTAATTCAGATCCAATGTTAGGACAAAAATATGCACATGTGAGTTACTGAACAAAGATGGTTTACTTTGTCCAAACACAGCAAAGATATATAGCCCGAACACAATGGTATTTAAGCTTCTCTGACTTTGGAGCCACATCTTGTCTCCACATCTGCTAAGTACACTGCTGGGACATAATGACTCTCTCAGTCTCTGGCACTCACCAAATCTGAGAGGCTCCAAATACACATGGCTGGAACTTTCTGTGGCCCCAGTCCAGGAAGTTGTAGCAATTAGAAAATCAATAAATATTTATTAAGTATCTGCTATGTGCCAGGCACTGTGCTAAGCACTGCAGACAAAAATTTTTAAAAAAAGAGAAAGATAGTCTTATTTTCAAGGAGAATCTAATTGAGGGTAGGGGAACGATGACAACACACTAATACATACGAAGATACATACAAGATAAATTAAGAAATAATTAGCAGAGAGAAGGCATAAGAATTAAAAGGTGTTGTAGAAGGTTTCCAGTAAAGGGAATGTAATGGAGCTTAAAGAAAGTCAGGGAGGTCAGTAGGCAGAGAGCAGGAGGGAAAGTGTTCCAAGAATGAGGGACAGCCAGAGAAAATGTCTAGAGCTGGCAGATCGAGAGTCTTGTTTGTGGAATAGCCTGGAAGGCCAGTATCACTGTATCAAAGAGTTCCTGTGAAGGAGTAAGGTGTAAGAAGACTGGAATGCTAGGAGGGTGCTCAATTATGAAGTATTCAATACCAAACAGAGTATTTTGTATTTGTTCCAGGAGATGAAAGGGAGACGCTGGTGGTGGTGGTAGTGGTGGTGGAAAGCTGCATGGGTGATGTGGTCAGATCTGCACTTTTAGGAAAATCACTTTAGTGGCTGAATAGAGGATGTACTGGAATGGGGAGAGACTTAAGGCAGTCAGACCCACCAGCAGGCTATTATAGTAGTCTAGGCATGAGGTGATAGGGGTCTACCCTAGAGCAGCAGCTGTATCAGAGGAGATTGGGAGCATATTTGAGAGATATTGCAAAGGTGAAAACAACAGGCCTTGGCAACAAATTGGATATGGGGGAGTCAAAGACAGAGACTGACATTTAGGTTATGAACCTCAAAGACTGGAAGGATGTTGCTGCCCTCATCAGTAAGGAAAGGTAGCTGGGAGAGGATGAGAAAGAGAGGGGGGGGGGGGGAGGGGAGAGAGAGTGTGTGTAGATAGAGGAGTAAGTAGAATGAGTTCTGTTTTGGATATAGTGAGTTTAAGATGTCTTCTGGATATCCAGTTTGAGATGTCTGAAAAGCAGCTGCAAATGCAAAGCCTGGAGATCAGCCCAGAAACTAGAAATAGGAAAGGCAGATTTGAGAATCATGAGTCTAGAGATGGTCATTCTGGCCATGGGAGCAGAGGAGCTCATCAAGCGAAGTAGTCTACTCTACAGAGGGAGAAGAGAAGAGGTCCCTGAACAGAACCCTCAGGAAAGGATACCTATTAGGGGGCACAACTTGAATCAAGGAACCTGAAGTCAATTAGGTTCTGGTGGGGAGATGGGAATAAGTCAGGGAAAATGCTGATCCTACCAAAACTTTTACACCTAGTAGGAAAACTTGATAAAAATGTGCTGTTTTAATTGTATTTCATTTATGACATATTTCTAAGAAGACTGTAGTGTTGCATTATAGATAGGAAGTCCTGTCTCTGAAACCACAGGGAAATTAGTGAACCTCTCAGTGCCTCTCAGACTCCAAGTTTCTAGATAAACTACCCAGAGCTAGTTCCCACATCAGAGACAGAGGATCTGTGTGTATATACACGTGTGAAATAATCAGCTTATGCAAAGTCTTTCATTTGTTATAATGTCTACTTTAAAATGCCTAAATAAGGCCTAATGATAAAGAATGTGTTCTAAATGTAATCAATGAATATATCCTCTATAGGTTAAGTCTAAATGATTTAAGAGAAAAGAGATTTGGTGTTCTTATGTTACAGCTATCCCAAACCTACAGAAGACGCACAACAATCATCAGTAAGTTGAATAAAAACAAAGAAAAGACACAGAACTGAGCGGCAAAAATGGACTTTAACAACTAGTAACTAGAATAATAATAGTGGCAATAATAATATAATTACACATGATACATAAAATTATAATTATATACAATAATATCTAGAGGATTACAGATTTAGATGGAAAGAACCTCAGAAGAGAGCTGTTCAAGCACCCTCCCCTTCAAGAAAAGGTAATGGAGGTTCAGGGAAATTAAGTAATTTGCCAAACGTCAGAAAGGTAGTTAAATATCAAACTGAAACTTGAACCCAGGTCCTTTACGTAACTGGAATTTATATAATACACTTAAGGTTTGAAGAGTACGTACTTTTTTTTTTTTCAATTTTATTTTCCTAACAACCCTCTGAGATCGGTGCTATTCTGATCCCCATTTTAGAGAAGAGGAATTTGAAGCTCAAGGAGGTTGATTTGCCCATGGTCATGCAGCTGGCTAACATGCATCTGAGAAGGCAAACAAAGCCAGGTCTTGCTCTAAATCAAACATCCTATCCATTATGCCACTCTGCCTCTAAACCTAGACAGCAATGTAACATGGCAGGCCATATTCTGTCAAATAATTCCTGAAGTTTGCTATTGGGAAGAACACAGAAGAAATTATTGGAGATTCCAAAGCAAGTATCAGTGGCATAATTACTGCTTCCCAATGTATAATAAAAACAGACGACATTTATATTTAGCATATTTCTGTTACAAAGTATTTTACATAACAATATCAAGATGAGAAATTATACATGAAAGGTACATCATACACAGATTTCTTCTCTATCATCCACACATTTTATCTTCTACCTCACCCTCCTTCCAATATTTCCTTCTTTCTTGCCCATTTCTCAAGCCTTTCAGAGGAACCCAAAAGCACTGCTTTAATCCTACTGGTGATGCTATCGACAAAGGAGACTGTTGCCCTCCCTCCCCAATTAGAGTTCTGTTATTTTTCATTTAATCCCTGTGTAGAGAAAGATAAAGACTTTAAACTGCAAGACAAACGTGACTTCAGTGGAAACAACTGTACGCTGCTGAAGTGTCAGATTTCCAGTAAGGAAGAAGTAATGCAGAAAGATAAATGCCATCAGCTCTAAGAATCTGAATTAAGTAACATGAAAATGTTCCATGAGAACACCTCATCTAAAGGAAAGAGAAGTCTGGGAGAAGTGTATGTTGTCTAAAGGAGAACACATATGGCACAAATTAAAACTAAGGAGGTGGGAAGAGGTAGCTGAAATCAGTTGGCTAACAAGAGAGTTAAATAATAAAATACCTGATGGGGAAGATAAGAGGTTGAAAAGACAAATAAGAATAAGAAAATGATAAAATCAATGCCTAAAAACTGCTTGTATGTGTGTGTGTGCATATAGAAAGAGAAAGGGAGAGAGAAGAGGAGGAAGGCAGAAAGAGAAGGAACCAACATATGCATGTATGTTATATGACATACATATATTATATATGTAAATATACAAGGCACCTATATTATATACATGAGGTATATAAATATTCTTAAGCACAAAGTATACATATTTTTATTTATACTTGTGTATACATATCTTCTTTATCCACACCAATTATAATTAAAAATTAGGACAGTCATTGTAGTCACTATTTATTTTGGAGAATATATAAAGCATTGGAGAGGTGGAATTAAGCTAGTAGAAATTGGTTTTTAAATCAAAGAAAAAAAGGATTTCCCTGGAAGTGATCAACCTATTAGTTTAAGTGGGGTGAGGATGTAAAGTAACTTATTGTAAATAATAATTTATAAATACCTTGATAGCTAAGAATGTGTCAATAAAATATTACCACCATAGAGAACAAGACCTTTTTGCCCCCATTATCAAATGATGGGCTTGAAAGCAGTAATTCATATCTTAACTATATGATGAAATAAAGGCTTGGAAGTCAGGAAGACCTGGGACACCTAGCAGTTGTGCAACCTTCTTAGTCCCTCCAGGCAACTCTCTAAGACCCCAAAATTACAAATGGGCCTCAGTAGAAGGAGGCCTTAGTTCCCCAAACCAACAAAATCATAGGTCTCAAGATTAAAACAAAAAATCAATTAGACTACAGTACTTTGGGCTGGGTATGTATCTATTCTCTTGGACCTTCTGCCATATTCTAGTCTCCCCCTAATTCTCCTTGAATCCACTGTTTCTAAACCAGTTATCTGATTTTTCTCCAGTTTACCAGGACTCTGGGTTCAGATCTGAGCTAAATTTGAACAACTGCCATATCTGTCACATGTTAGGTTGTGCCCAGTGTTTTCCTCATTGCCCTGTGAGGCGATACAAAGGTTATTATTCCCAATTTTCAAAGGAAGGAACTGTGTGTGTGTGTGTGTGTGTGTGTGTGTCTGGCACAATGCCCCTTTCCCCAGGGTTATGGGCATCACTAGAAAGTGGCAGACCAGGGCCTGGAACCAGGGTCAGCTGACTGTCAAAAGGGGGTTGGGAGTGGGATGGGGATGGTAATGTTCCCTCCCTCAAGGAGGCCTAGAGAGGGCAGGAGGAAGGAAGGAGGTTTGTGAAGTTCTTTATTCATCAGCTTAAACAAGTCCACTCATCTCTAAACTACTTTGGAAAACTCCAAAAAGGCTATCAAGCACTGTTATCACTGTTGTTAAATAAGATGATACGCTTTTGTGTTTTTTTAAAAATTATTACGCTGACTGTAACTACCAAGAGACTAATTTTTACAACAACAAAACCTTTTGTTTCTAACTAGGGGACGGACTTAGGGCAAAACATTAAGACTCTGTGGGTCTCAGTTTCCTCATCTGTTAAATAATGGAAGTTACACTCAGTCATCTCTGAGGTTCCCTTTTATTTCTGAATTTAAAATTCCATCAACTGTCTACTGGCAAGACTGAAACCTTCCTTCCTTCCTCAAAGCAATGTCCATATTGCTATGATGTGGAACAGAAGAAAGGGCCCGTTTTACTGGTAGCTGTAACACTGTTACTCTCAGACAGCCTAAAGGCTCTTCCACTGTTTGAGGAATCTTTAATCTTCTATATCTCACCCTAACTGGTTCTCCAGTCCTAATCCTTTCTTTCCACTGTTTTCAAAACCACTGCTTTTGTTTGCTCCTCTTCTCCTATGCCCCCAGAGTCTACTTTTCTGCCATTCTTCTCTCAATCTATAATAATCCAAATTTAATTACACCTTCCTCACTCCACTGTAATACATCCCCACTCCCCCCAAAGGAAAAACTTCCGGCTCAAGTTTTCTGAAGTGGGAAGGAAGGAGTGGAGAAAGAAAAAGAAGGGGTAGTAGGGAATCCATTGTATTTTCTCATACACCATTTCACTGCTCTTCCCTCTTCCCTCTGGACTCCCTTACCCTATTTGCCTCAGCCTTCTCCCACAAATGAGGCTGATAAAAGGATAAGGAAAACTTAAGGGACATGTAATGATAGAAACTACTTGGCTGAGTTTGCAGAGACATATATATATATATAGAAAAATAATAGCAAGAAAGACTAAGAAGTCCCAGAACCTTCTGTCCTAGACCATTAGGTTACCTCTGAAAACTGTGGATAGATCCTTCCCCAAAGCATTATTTTTCTGTGATTTTTCAATGACCTAAGCAGAGAAATGCCCGGAACACTACACCTTCCCCTTCTATCTTCCCCTGCCCCCCAAAACCCAAACAAACCCAGTAATGGCAACAGAAACAAAATGTAGCAAAAGAACCACGGAAAACAGGCAATTTTCCTGTTAATCCAAATTTTAAAACTCCATCATTTGAAGTAGTCATATTATCAGGCAAATGTGAACTACAGCATACAGTTCAATTTGTATATAAACAGAGCTTTAGTCCTGTCCTCCAGGATAAATCTATACTTCTAAAAGAGTTCAATCTAGAAGGAGGAAAGAAAACAATCTTTTCTTGTCTTAGTAATCCAAATACAGTAAATGTAAAAATTCCTCAGACCCAAGTTCAGAACTGGTGTCCAAAACTCTGGCTCAAGCTTTACTTTGACTGAGTGAATAGTAATTACTTCATAAAAGTCTAAATTATTATCATCATGAAAGATTCCAAATTTTACCACTCTACATATTAACCTTCACAGATCTGGCAGATATCTCCCCACTTCAAAACAAGGACGTGAATTTAGAGAGTATTAAAGCATTTTTATATGAAAGCTATTAACACACTATTCAGTTAGCAAACACATCACAGGTCATCTATTTCCAAAGTTGCCGCACCTGTCTGGGTCTCAGTTTCTCTATGAGGATGGTGACCAGCAAACCTTTCCAACTCTAAGATCCTACCTCAGAGTTTCTGTGACACTGTGGTAGTTTGCTCTCTATGGTTATCCCTCGTTTATTTTTGCTGAAATTATAGTCTTGTACTTTTGGAATAGATTCCCCAGCTAGATTTCATTTATGGTACAGTCTTTTATACATTCAACTACTTCCACCTAGGACAGCTAGGTGGTGCAATGAATAGAGCACTGACCCAGGAGTGAGGAAGACTTGAGTTCAAATTCACCCTCAGATACTTAACACTAGTCATGTGACCTTGGGCAAGTCACTTAACCCCAATTGCCCTGCCCTCCAAAAAGAAAAAGAAAAGACATCTTATTGAGTTCAAATCTGGTCTTATTAGCTGTGTGACCCTGGGCAAGTCACTTAACCCTGTTTGCCTTAGTTTCTTTATCTGTATAATAAGCTGGAGAAGGAAATGGCAAACCACTCCAGTATCTTTTCCAAGAAAATTCCAAATGGTATCGCAAAGAGTCACACATGACTGAAAATGACTGAACAACTTCCAATTAGGAGTAAGGATGTCTTCTGAAGGTTCTGAAGCTATTATGATGGCTATATACTTCCCCAAAGAAATATTTTTTTTCTTTTATTTCTAATAATTATCTAAGAGAGAAATTGCTGTAAATTTCTCCACCCTCAAAATTAGCTGGATGATTTCAGTTTCATTTCCGGAAGCCACACTATCCAAATGGAGTAAAGGTCTGAGCATTTTAATTTTTATGTAGTGCACATTCCACACTGCGGGGTTATGTGCCCCCAACAATAACAGCTTGTGTCCCTGACAATAGTCGGTCTCAACATCTTTGATCAACGCTCTTGATTTTTGTGCCTTTTTATCTTCGCTCTTGTCTCAACTGTCAGCAATGAGAAAGTTTTGTCTCATATTCCAAAACTGCTACCAAAGTAACAAAAAACAAGTGATCCTCAATGTCTTTCAAGTTCAGCAGCCTCTTTCTTTCATCAAGGGACTGCACGATACCAGCCTGAAATTTCTGTGCCTCTGGTCGACACCACTTTGTGAGATTACTGACTTCTAGAAATTGTTGTCCTCATCTCTTCTAATGTCTTGGAAAACTACAAGTCCAAAAACTGGGTAGAAGAGAGCAGGGACTTCCCTCTTCACTTCCAACAGTATTTTTGCCGCACAGCCTCTTTGGAAAGAACATGTCCTAATTCCTACAGCCTCTTGAGGACCAATAGGTTCCATACATTCGGGTCAGAACTAACGCTCTCCAAAGTAGTTTACAGCTATAGGAACCACAAAGTAGTGTCTTAAAGTAATATTTGGGGGAGGAGAGAGGAGGCGACCAGGGCCTACATCAGGGGTGGGGAACCCGTAGCTTCGAGGCCATGTATGGCCTTCTGGGTCCTCGGGTACAGTCTTTTGACTGGGTCCAAGTTTTACAGAACAAATCTTTTTATTATTTATTGTTCTGTGACTTCTGAATTCAGTTAAAGGGCCACACTTAAGGATCTAGAGCAGTGGTTCTCAACCTGTGGGTTATGTTCAATCTGTAACAATGAAAATATATCCTGCATATTAGATATTTACATTATGATTCATAACAGTAGCAAAATTATAGTTATGAAGTAGCAATGAAAATAATTTTATGGTTGGAGATCACCACAACATGAGGAACTCTGTTAAAAGGGTCACGGAATTAGGAAGGTTTAGAACCACTGTTCTAGAGGGTCACCTGTGGCCTTGAGGATGTTGATTCCCCACCCCCAAGCCTAGACTGATGGACAGCTTCTGTCTCAGAACAAGGGGTTAAATCTTGGTCACAAGGGGGCCCCTGTCACATGCAGTGACAAAGAATGGTGCCACAAACCCTTGTTCTAACTCTCTCCACCCCAAACCCTCACCACACTGAACACACACACACCCCTCTTATAGCCATTTAAAATAATTCTCATGCCCCCCAAGAAGCACTCCTGGAGTTGGGGTCTTGTCTGCATGCTCTATTCTGCAGATCAAATGGACTAGGTAAAATGAAGGTAAGAAATGGGCTAAGAAAACTATAAAAAAGGGAGACTCATAAAAAGCAACTGGCCAGCATACATGACCAACTATATTTTGTTTAGTAACCACATAATTTCCATGAAGGAAAAAAGAGAAAAAAATCAACATAACTAGAATGCAAGTAAATTTCTTTTCTTTCTTTTTTTTTTTTACTTTATACCAATAGGAAAAGCACCTTAATTACCTGAATTTTACAGTATGTCTACATTTACATTTTATGAGCTATTCTGAAATCTGCCCTGTTTAATAATCTGTGTTGTCAAGAAAACACTTTAAAGTGTCTCTCACAATTAAACCCATCCACAACCTTATATAAATCAAAATTTTGCTACCATATCAAAATGTTACACTGGGACTGTATAACATTGCCCACATCCTCATTACATGCTACACTAATTACTACCAGCAGATTCAGAATTTTCTGCACATTAGAGGCTTTTAGAGGAGCTATAAAAAATTTCAGGCACCATTAATTTAAATTTGTATTGAAATTTCCTTTTGACAGATGGCCAAAAATTACTTATTATTTAGAGTACCAGAGCTGCCTGTTTGCACATTAGAAGAGGAAAGGGAAAAATTAAAAGCAAGAAGGAAATTTATGTCACGTTCA
Organism: Pseudocheirus occidentalis; assembly: GCA_028646575.1. Taxonomy (NCBI): domain Eukaryota; kingdom Metazoa; phylum Chordata; class Mammalia; order Diprotodontia; family Pseudocheiridae; genus Pseudocheirus; species Pseudocheirus occidentalis. The sequence continues at coordinate 119,241,299 of CM053599.1, read as the reverse complement.
TTACCTGTTAAATGTTAAGGAGCATTATCCTGCATGAATAAATTATTTCATACAAGCACACAGACTCCAGCTGCTGGCAACTGGCACGTTCTAGCTGATAAAAACCATCTCAAGTCACGCTGCAGACAATCATAAAAAGCCCCTCTTAACCAGGAGCCACTTAAGGGAGGACAGATCGATAGAACAAGTGACTAACTGCTACCCTGGGCATCACTGAAAACATTTAAGGAAATTAGCAAACTATTTCACCTTGCAAAGCTGGCAGCTAGCCCTAAATGCTGACACAATCCAACTTAGGATTTGATAATAGGGTAAAAAATATATATATTCATAACTATAATAAATCAGTACAGAATCTTCATACCTTTCTTTCCCTTTTTTTTCTTGCCTTTAGCTAGAGATACTCACTCCCAGACTCACCCCAAAATGATTATAGATGATTTCAAAATAGACACTACTCCTCTTTGAGGTAATATAAAATGTAATTGACACATAATATGTGCATTGGAGTAGAGCTACTTCTATGGCCTTCTGGGAGTGGGGCAGGGTAAGAGTCTGGTGTTTAGTTCTCTAACCTGCCTAAAGGGTATATATTTATCATATGAAAACAGGGTAGGTTTTCACCATAACTTCTGAATAATCAGACAGGAATTTTTTTTCAGGTTTCTTTCAGTTTATCCTGAGTCTGGAACTACAAATACCTGCTATTTCATAAGCATATGGGTATGAGTATGTTATATTTTATATCTTTTGCTCAAAAAATGGTTTGAAATCTTGGTTTTAAAATCAATGAAAAAGTATTTAGCACATGATATCTATCTACTATGTACCCAGAATTGTTTGGTGATACAAAGATGTGAATTTATACATCATACCATAAAATGCTATAACTGAAGAATTCATTATGTGAATGTTGTATCTCTAATGATAAATTATGACATTTAGATAGGAATATAAGTGTATACTTAAATTACAAATGTTTTTACAAGGTTAAAATGTTTTACAGTCAATTGTTTTTACATTGTTTGAAGACTTGGGAAAAACTGAATTTCTTTTTCAAGAAAAAGGGCAAGAATTAAATTGATGTTCAAAGTGTACATAATGGGTGGCCTGAGCAGAATATTGTTTTTTTCATGAAGACTGCTCTGAAATCTTAAATTCTTTGAGGGATAAATGGAAGGAAGGCAAAGAGAAGGGATGAACAAGTCAAGTGACAACATCTGCATTGTGCTGAAGACTCAAAAGAGATTCTTCTTGGTGTTGGGTAGTTTTGACCTTTAACATTGTGTGTGTGTGTGTGTGTGTGTGTAAAAGATTCAAACAATTCTGAGAATATCCTCTTAAGATATGGAAGGGAAACATTCCCCTGAAATAAGGAAAGTCCAACATAATAAATCTTTCTTGTTCTATGCTTTGTCTACAAAGGTCCTTTTAGATTAAATACCTCAGACTCTGCTCACATTAACTCTGAAAGGCAGCCATGAAGTTTCTGTATAGAAAACTTTCATAACAAGAGACATTTTTTTAGAAATCAAACTAGTTCCCACATTACGAAAATAATGTGAATTTCCATATGTATGAATTACTTTATCAAATTTTTTAATTCATTTATAGATACCCTCTAAATCAAGGATTATGCTATTCAACTTTCACACCGCAAGTTAACACCATAAGGGACAGAATATGGTTCTCCAGATGCAGTACATATTCCTATGTCCTATTTGATAAATTTGTCCTAATAGAGAAATGAACAAAACTCACAAATCTTAGCCACCAAGCCCTAAAATTACGCCAATTTTTAAAAGTATTATCAACTTCCAAAATATTCTCCAAACTTAGAAGATTCTTTCATTAAAATAAAAAAAAATTAATGAAGCTATCAAAATTACTAAAATGAGATTTTTCCTCAAATTGATTTAAATATAGTTAAGCTAAACTAATTCAAGGCTTTTCTTACAATGATGGTGATATCAGCTATAACAAAAAGCATTCAGAATATTATTCAAGAAATTTATTCCTCCTAAGAAATGCAGTCTTACCTTTATAGAGTCTCTGTCTATGGGCAAAACAGCAGCCACATGAGCAGAGTAAGTAGTGGGAAGAAGGAAAAAAAGAAATGTACTCGTTAGTTTACACAAAATCATACATTTAGTACACTTGATCTCTGTTAAATAATAAATTGCAGAGATGTTAACTTTGCTGTGAAGTTAATAATTAATATTGCTCAACCATTTATAAAGTCTAAATCAACCTTCCTTGCTTTTTCAGAATGACTAAAATTAGATACTACTATTACTTGATATCTCCACAGAACTTTCTACTTATAAAATGTGTCATAATCCTTTCTGCTGTGACCACATCATTAAGGTAGCCTGATAAAAAATTTTCAGCTTTAGAACTAAGAAACTGAATGTCAGAGTGGAGAAAATCTTTTACCCAAGGTTATCACTCAGACTACAGACATATATAAAAGCAACAACTCACATTTTCATAACACTCTAATTTTTGGCCTTAGCCACAACAACCTTGTAAAGTAAGCAGTACAAGTGTTCTTATATCTATTTCATGGGTAAGGAAACTGAGCCTCTGAGAGAAATGAAGTGACTTGACCCACAAATCACATGGATAGTAAATGTCCAAGGCTGAATTTGAACCCATGTCCACCTGACTCCAAATCCAGCACTCTATCCCCTAGGCCATGCTGCTTCAGAACCAGGTCTAGATATTATGAGCTTTTATTATAAAATATCCCCCCCCCCTTTTTTTAATCAAGAGAGCCACACTCCTAGTGAAGCAACTTCCCACAATTAAACATTTGTGGGATGTTACCAAGGAGACTTCCATCTATCTTCCTGCCATTAACTAATAAAGATGATTATAATGCATACTGCAAATACAAATTGCTATTTAAAAATGTCTAGTAATTATAGTCTATCTAAACATCATTGGAGATTTTTAAAAACCTAGCACAGCATAATTAATGCTTTGCTGGCATTTTTTTTCAAGGGGCAATGTGAGGGGGGTCCTGTGCCTGAGTTTTCACCAGTGAGGAGAATTCTATGAGGCTTACTCCTCCAAGGCATGTGGATCTTATTCATTTGGTAAGCATCTTACGTTTTAAGAGGTGCCTAGGACACTAAGGGGTTGAATGACTTGTCCCAGGATCGTACAACTAGTGAAACTAGTAAATTCTTAACATCAGACTATCATTAATAAAAATAAAATGAATTCCTTGCCATTGAAGGATAGATTAGCTCTTCCAAAGCACAAAAGGTGTCATCTTATTATAATGTCCTTGTTTGGGGTATATGATCTAACTCAGTAATAGAGTAAATACTAGCATCCAAAACCTATATCCAGTATCATAGCTAAGTATCATGACACTCCTACAAGACTCCTCACCTCTTTGGTGATCGTTGTCATGGTGTTTCTTTTCATCTTTAATTGGAAGGTGAGACTGCCCGCCCAGTGCACTAGAGAGAGCCAAGAGGCCAGCGCTGCTACCAATTGGTGGGATGGCAGGTGGTTGAAGACCTGATGGGTGTGGAGTGAGAGGCACCGGCAGACCGTGTCCATGTGATAAATGCTGGGCCTGGAGTTGTTGCTGCTGTGAGAAATTAAACATAGATATTGAACTTGTTCCAAAAGTTGGCATGCAGGGGAGGTGTGGGGGTGACAGGGAAGAAAAAGGGAATAGGCCCAAACCCAGCACCCAGAAGGGGCAGCTTACTGATAAAATCTCTAACACCCATCTGTCCAAAAATGGAGAAAGAGGAAGAATATTCAAACCATCTTAAATACTGGTTTAGGATACCATAATCATATAAATATATATATATATTTTTTTTAAACAGGAATTAACAGAAAAACTTATAGCAACCTAAATTCAGAGAGATTTCTTTCACAAAGTGTTTACATTTTCTACTTAAAAACAAAACCTTGGTCTCATACATTTCTAATCAAAACATATACGTGAGTAACTATTAAAGCAGTTATGTTGAACAAAAAAAAAACCCTGAAAATTGAGAAAATTAGTGTTAAACAGTTCTCCCAGAACCACTGCACAGCATGCAGTGAGAGTTAATTTGAAAAAGAAAACCTGAATTAACAACCCAGAAAAGGAAACTGGTTGCAGCAACCGTTTTAAGCCCTTTAAGTGTCCTCAGCGGTACTTGAGCAAATTACTAAAGAAAATCTAATGTAGCAAGGCTTGGGTCCTCCTGTAGGCTTGCTCAATAATGCTGAAATAATTGGGCACTCTGTGCACGTTTAGTGATGCTCGAATGAAAAGCGAGAGGCCTGCCCTTGTACTCGTCTCTAGCTGCTGACTCTGTGTTGTGACAGGTTTATTTGAGTGGGACTGTGATGCATGCACCAGTAACTGCACTGACAAGAGTCTAAAGTCATTTTTACCAGTACACTGGCAACACATAGAGAAAGCCCTTGAGAGGTTCGAATTGGAGTGCTTGACCTCAACCAAGGCCGCATCCAGCTCTGCAATACTAACCATTGTGGGGTGGATGGTTTGTTGTTGCTACTGAATGGGAAAGAGGGGGGGGGAAAAGGAAGAGGTAGGAGGACGTTATGTTAACTCTCTCTCTCGACATGGATTCATTCCACTTAAAAACTTATTGAACAATATTCTGTGAACAAGCGTTCAGTAGTGTCACATTAACTTTTTAAGCAGGTGAAAAATCAGTTATTCCTTTTTAAATAAACCACTTTTCAAGTCTGGCTTATAATAGTCAAAAAGATTCTACTATTATTTTCTCTTCCCAAACATGGTCTTATAAAATGGGTTATAAAGAATCAATTCTGGTAAGAACCTGTTCTGGTAAGAAATATCTTTAAATGTTCTTTTTTAGATTAAGCCAAAAAGCTGAAGAATTTTGAGAAAAATGCTTCCTCTTTTCCCTATTCCCCATAAAACCCCCAAATGCAATTCAAATTCTCTCCTCACTAGGATATTTCTTTGTCTCTTCCCATTCTCTATTCTGTATTATTTTTTACCATAAAAGTCAAAGTTAATGTTAATTATTTCCTCCTATGACTTCTCACGTTTTTGTAGGGCAGTTGAATATATGGCAATATAAAAAAAATTTTTAAGGGGAACTGCTTTAAAGAATACATTCACTTAAAAGAAATAAGGCAATTACCCAGACACTTAAATCCCTCAATCCTCTCTTCCACTATCACCCCAACTTGCTTTTTGCTAATTGAGTCGGGTATTTCAACTAACTGAATTTTTAGTCCAAATTATTTATATAATTGTGTCAAGTATTTATATTTCATATAAAATAAAGACTAAAAGTCTTGTGTAGCAAACAATCATATTTTCAAAATCTGTATATTTCAAAATGCACTAATATAGATCTTTTTTCTACAGAATGAGCTCTAAAATTAAGTCTGTTATGGAACATTTCTGTCAAAAGCTATCTTCAGTTGAATATCCATATGGTCGTCTCTCTTTTGCTTGAAAAGTGAAAATATGGCAAAAATTCATCATATCCTCAGAGTGCTTCACATTTTTCCAATTGTGTCAAGGGCACAAAATAATCTCATCTTGCCATGCAGCTGGGGAATGTAGAAAAGCCTGAAAAGATATCCCTAATCTATCCAAGGCCAAGAGATACTCTCCTGGGATTCACACTTCTTCCTACCTTTCCACTTCAAAACGGTTGTCTCTAACTCAAAGGCTAATACCTTGACCTGGGCATTTGGATCCTGTCCCTTGCTCTTCCTCCTGAATATCACTGCTTCAGTCATCCTCTCCTCCTCCACCTCCCCAATTTCCCAAGCATTTTATTCAAAATTTGTAATTTACCCACGTTAGAAGAGACTTAAAATAGCATTCTTGTATCCTGAAATAAAGTCCAGTTGACCCTGCTGTGCCTTTTCTAGCTTCTAGAGTCCTATTTCTCTCCTTTTGACTGCCAAACTTCTGGGGAAAAATGCAATCTATTCTATATCCACTGCCTATCACCAGATTCCTTCCTAATAATCCCTGGCAAACCCCTCACTAATCAATCAATTTATAACTATCCTATATCAAACTACTACCTAATTTCCAAATCTGATGACCTTTCCTCAGTCCTAATCCTCTTTGATATTTCAGAACCTTCCTTAAATAAAGAGCTCACTTCCCCAGCTTCCAAAGGCTTTCTAGTATTTTCAATTCCTTCCTCTGACTGCAACTTCAGTTTTCTTCCTTACCACTCCAGAGATGACTCACCTTTCTGGGATCTCCAGCCCCAGATCTAATTTCTGATCTCACATTCCCAATGACTGATAAATATTTGCCCTTGAATGTCCTTTCATCACAATCCACAAATGGTTATCAAGCATCCCAAAATAAAAGCCAAATTAACAGACATTTATATAGCATTTTAAAGTATGCAAAGCAGTTTACATACATTAACTCATCTGACCCTCAAAGACTCCTTACTAGAAGTCATAGGACCTAAACCTTGGTTCTGCCTAAGACTGTGAGACTTTAGACAAATCACTTAATCTCTCTGAGCCTCAGTTTTCTAGTCAACAAAATGATGGATTAGAATAAATAGCCCATTAAGTTCTTTCTCTGGCTAGATCTTTAATTGTATGATTCTGTAGGAGAAACTATAATACCCATTTTACAGATGAGGAAATAGAAGCTCAGAGATATTAAATACGTGCTTCCAAATAAAATACTACAGTATAAGAGGTGCAATTCCAACTCTTATCTTCTTGACTCCAAGTACTGGCCTCTTTCAGCCAACGCACACTGGTTCTCAAACTGAACTCATCACTCTCACTACTCCAAATCCTAGTTTTTGATGATTTTTTAAAAATCAACGGAAGCTATGTGAAAGAGTGAAAAGAGCACCATATTGGGAACCCTGTGACCTCCTAATACTGCTGCTTATAATTAGTTGCTTAGCCTGATAGTTGATATAAAATAAAAACATTGGCTTTGAAGTTCTCCCTCTAAGGATTCCTGCCATCCCATGAGTATATTATTCTTCCAGTCATTCAAATTTAAAACCTCAGGTCTCCCTGTTTATGTATCCTTCTCTACTGCCTCCCCTGTATGTATGCATATGCTTGTGTAGAATATCAGGGGTGGGGAACTACGGCCTCAAATGAGGCCAGCTTCCCCACCCCTGTTGTGGCAGAGAGGAAGATGTGGGCTTATGATGGAAGCAAAGCTGTCTAATGCTTTGAGCTGTGCAAAGATGTATGGTTGGGAAGGTGGGGTCCCCCCTCACCAGAAGTCGTCAGGCAGGGCTGAAATCACTAGTTTTGGTGATGCTGCAGAAGGGGTTCCTGTACAGGTATGTTGAACCAGACAGGTAATCTTTGCGTCTCTTCCAAAACTGGCATCGTGGGATTCAATTTTATTGACTTAAAATTTTATCAAATATGAACAGTTCTGAATTTTTCACATACCATTATACTAAGTTTATTGACTGAGATAATGTGCTTCAAATGAGAGGGGGAAAGGAAGCGATTATACATATGGTAGTAATACTTGTGTGTAACTATTAATATGCATATGCATGTGTGTATATAGGCATATTTCTAAATTTATACATGCCCAAGTGCATGCATACACACACACACACACACACACACACAAATTCTATCTCCATTTCTACACATATATTGTTGTTCAGTCATTTTAGTTGTGTCATTTTGGGGTTTTCTTGGCAAAAATATTGGAGTGGTTTTCAATTTCCTTCTCTAGCTAATTTTACAGATGAAGAAACTGAGGCAAAGTTAAGTGACTTGCCCAGGGTCACACAGCTAGTGTCTGAGGTAGTATTTGCACTCAGGTCCTACAGGACTCCAGGCCTAGGGTTTCATCCACTGTACCACCAAGCTGCCCAAGAAATGTATATATTCATACATACCCCTGTCTCACAAGATGATTTTGAAAACAGAGGCTGGCAAATCTCAGAAATTTTGTTATTTTAATACGTTTTTGTTTTTTAAATCTTTATTATATGTAATATGTGCTGTATGTGAGAACCAAGCCATTCCCCCAATCAACTATTGAGTATATCCCTGCAAAAAACCCTAGAAAATAAAGCAGATAATTATATGAAGTTTAAATGTCATGAAGTATTTTTATAATAAAGAGATAGTTCAAAATTAGTGATCCAAAGCTATAGAATAGAAGCAAATCGACAGCTTTTAAGTCCAATACATTTAAAATTTTAACATTAATAAAATAGAAAATGCTGTATTTTGTAGATACGTTAATAGTCATGAAAGTCACCCTTAGATGTTATCGCCTTGCAACATAAAGTGGCACATATAATATTTACAACAAATGAATGATTCCTGATAGTTCAAACAGTTGGTTAAAAGACACCTTTTGCAGAGACAACATATTGCTAATTGGCATATAAAAGCAGCTAACCATACCCAAGGCCTACTTTTTAAAAACATTTAGAGTGATCAATTTTAAAGCATTCAAAAACAAACCCAGTAAAAACCAAACAAAAGGAAGACTTAAGAATACAGAGCAACACAATGATGAACCCCAAATCCAGAGACCCTGATGAAGCATGGTACCTACTCTTAACTCTAAGACAGAGCGGTGATGTGTAATACACATTTTTTGAGCTGACTAAGGAGGGCATTTGTTTTGCCTGACCGTTTTTTTTTCTTTTCCAGTGAGGAATAATTAAAGTGCTTGATAATTAAAATAAATTCATTTTAAAATAAGAAAATAACATTAGCAAAGAAAACACTTTAAGAATTTCCTAGTCAAAAGTATTCCATTTAAGGCCTATTTTCTTGAAGAAGAATCATATTTCTCCAAGAGGTTTTACAATCAACTTTGAATCAAAGCTACACACAGCTTTCCCCAAACTAATATGAAAGCCCAAGGCCATTATCCCCATAGCCTTAACACTCTCTTCTAACCTACTGCTGTTTCAAATGTTAATTATAGACCAATTAACCTTCAATGGGCTACTACTTTATCAAATCTTTATCCTTTATCTACACAAAAGAAACTTAAAACTTACAGTATTTTATGGAGAAAAATGAATATAAATAAGACATAGTAACTCAATTATTTAATAAAATAATTTAAGATAAAACAGTCCCCAAGATAATTGTAAACAAGAACACTGGGGACAGAAGGAATGGAAAAAACAGTTAACAGAGAAGAAATCAAGGCACGGACGTATAAAAAATGTACAAGGAGGACAGATGGACATGGTCTATTTCAATTACCAAAAAGAAAAGCAAACAATGTTAAGAGAAACAAGCTCAAACAACAATCATAAGGGATGGAGGCTTTTGTCTAGGAAAATACTTATTGTGAATGAGAATTTCTACTTTCAGTGTCAGACACAGGGCTGCCTAAGCCAACTGGCACAATTACCAGCCTTGTCGTTTCTTCTTCAGATGAATAATTTCATTAAACTCTTCTGCCCCAAACCACACCACAAAAACTCCATTTCTTTTTTTCCGTATAATCTCTACGTACTAGTCAGCTAAGTAGTGTCAAAATGGACTGTACTAAAATGTACAACAAGCACTCAATTAAAATGATTAGTCTAATACTGATAAAACAGCTGGGAATTATTTTTTGAAAGTCCAGTACAGTGAAGTTGAAGGTGGCAGACAGCTGGTTGGCAGCAAACCTAGTTTAAAACCTCTTGCTGGATTCTCTTTCAACCAAGAATTATTTCCTAGAAGCTGTTTAAAGTTTGAGAAAAAGGGAAAAAAGATAATATAAATGATATCTTGTGAGATGCTGGATTTCCATCACTAAGAAATGTCAAAGAGTGGTGCAATGGAGACAACCATTTGGATCCAGAGGGCCCGAGTTCGAATGATGGCTCTGATCTTTATTGCCTTTTGTGATCTCTGGTCAGCTGCTTAACTTCTCTAGGAAGGTCTCCTTTAACCATAACATATTAATTTGGGGGATTGGACTCCATGATTTTTAGAGTTATATATCTAGAAGCTTATGAAGAAATGGAGGAAACAACAGCCTACAGAGGTAAAATAGAACTGAAATGGCCTACCAAATGCCACTCAGCTAACCTTTCATGATGGCAACAAAGGAAAGAAAATACAAACACATGCGAATAAAGCTATGGTTTTTAAGAAGTTCAGAAAATACAGTAAAAAAAAAAAATCTAAATTCTCCCAATTCAGAATCTGTGGTAATATGAACTGGATATGCAAAGTTTACCTTTGCCATATATAATACAAACATACATACACCCAGATATAAAGGTTTTTCCAAGTAAAAATATAAATTAAATCTGAAGAGCTTATCCTAGTTAGCATATTTTAAGGACTCTGACACCTTAATTTTGTTATGAGAATAAGTACTGCTAATTATAAGCAATTTATATTCATAAATAATCATTTTAATGACCAGATAACAGATTTTTTAAAAATCATATGCAGATTTATAAGCGGGAAAATATGTTCAATTATTCTATTTTTGCTTTCAGTAACTAGTATCTTCCATTATAAAGAAATTCAACAAGCTTAATTTTTAACAGTATGATTAATTTCAGGCAGATCTTAGCCAAATTCCCTACAACCAATCAATCAAATTAACTTTTATTAAACACCTACACTAGGCACTATCCTAAGCACTGCAGATACAAAAAGAAGCAAAAGACAGTCGTTGTCCTTAGGAATTTAAATCTAATGGAGGACACAACAGCAAACAAATATATGCAAAGCAAGCCGCTCCTGATAAATAGGAAATAATTAACAGATGGAAGGCACTGGAAAGGGGTTGGAGAAGGCTTTCTTGTAAAATACTGGGTGGGTTTTAGTTGAGAATTAAAGAAAACAAGGGAGGCCACAAAGTCAAGGGGAAGAGGGAGAACATTCCAGGTATGGAAGACAGAGAAAATGCCAGGAATCAGGAAATGAAGCATATTTTATTCATTGAACTGCTTTGACTGAAAGTCAATATGCCTGTACTGGAAAGGTAGAAGGTTAGATTACGAAGGGCTTTGAATGACAAACAGAGTGTTCTATATTTAATTCAGGAGGCAATAGGGAGTCAGTGATGATTATTAACAGAATGGAGAGAGACAAGATCAACTGGACCTGCCCTTTAGGAAGCTCACTTTTGGCAACTGAATGGATAATGGAGGGGGAGGGGCCTGAGGCAGACCCCAAGAAGGCTACTGTAATAATACAGGTGTAGTGATGAGGGCTTGCACTAGAGCCAAAGATAAGAGATGTTTCAAAGATGAAGTCGACACACGCCAGCAGCAAACTGAATGCAAGAAGTAAGAGATAATAATGAGTCCAGGATGACACCTAGGTTGTGAGCCTGAAGGACGTGGAAGATGGTGGTTCCCTCTGCAATAGTATAGAAGAGAGGAAGAGGAGAAATTACCTCTGTTTTGAACATAATGAGCTTAAGATGTCTACTAGACATCCAATTCAAGCCATGTGAAAGTTAGGTGGAGATGTGAGCCAGGCCAGAACCTAAACTATGTCAGCACTATTTGCCCTCCGCCACCGCACCCTCCCCCCATTATGGCGTAATGATAATATCAACTCTGTCACTGTTCCTAGAAGGATATATCAATCTATTTCCTTATGGCCCCACTACCCTCTCCATAACTTTCCAGACCAGAGCTGCCCTTCCCAGATACCACCTCTACCCCACTAGAATGTAGGCTCTTGAGAACAGTTCCTGGCTTTGCTTTTCTTTTTTTTTTTTTT
>CM053599.1:119171878-119229093 GCA_028646575.1 Pseudocheirus occidentalis | reverse complement strand
GCCTCAGCCCCCCTGCTATCTGCAGGCCAAGGGATCTGAAGCAGCCCAGTGGAGGCCGCTGCTGCTTTCAGCCGTTCCTGCTGCCACAGCCACCTCTCACTACTTCCTTGCCCTGGGAGCAGTTTGGCCAGACCCGCTCTTCTCCTCCCGAGTTAGCAAAATCCACTGACCTTTCTCTTAGCCTTTTTTTCCTTCTGGCCTGATAAATGTGGTAACTGTTCCTCCAGTGCAGCAGATCTGCTCTCCTATAGATGCCGTTCCCCGCCTGATGCCCTGGGGCCTGAGCTGGCTGGGATTTCAGCTGAGGCTCCCAGACTGCTGTGAAGAGTCCCACGTGCTGAGGTGACTGTAGCAACAGATGTGCTTTCTGTCTTTTGGAGTTTTGGAGCTTGAAAATCTGTTTAGAGTCCCATTTTATGAGTTTTTAGCATGTTTGTGTGGGAGCTGCGGTGCTTTGCTGCTTCTACGCCGCTGTCTTGGCTCCGCCCCCCCCCTTTGCTTTTCTATTTGACTTCCAGGGCTTAGCACAGCTTTGGGCACATAGGGACCATTTAATTAATGCTTTTTAAAATAAAATAAAAAAACCAAAATAAAACACCTTTCATTGGCTCCATGTGTCTATCAAATACAAGGCGAATTAGCCTAGCACTGAAGGATATCTACAGGCAGGTTCCAAATTACCTTTCTATAATCTTTCTGACTTATTCCATGAACTACACATTCAAGCCAAATGCCTTACCTTACCTGTCATGCCCCTTCACATTCTACACATTCTATTGAGTATATGGAATATACTCAATAGTCAACAAGGATTTATTAAGTTATTAAGTTCAAAAGCTACCTTTGGTAGAAGCCCTTTTTCTTGGTCTTTCACACTGCTAGTACCTTTCTCTCTCAGAGATTATCTCAGCCCATAACTTGTCTCCACTTGCTTATTTACATAATGTCTTCTCCATTAGAAGGTGATCTCCATGAGAGACTGAGTGGAGACTTTTGTACTTTACCCTCACACCTCTTGAGTCTGTGGTAGAATGTTATAGGCTAAGTGAGCAATGTGTGTTATCTATACTGGTCAGAACAGATATAAGCTTTGGAAGCTGCGTTTGTAAAGTCACTAAAACTACAAAGGTTTGTTTCTTAGACAAAGATTAGGCCACAGACACTTCTGGGGTCTAATTTGGACATTCTGTAATTCTATGAATGAATGCTATCTCTACTAGAAATGATTTGCTAACAATTACTTTAAATTACTATGTATACAACAGAAGAAAAAAACTTGCCTTCCCGAATTGCCTATGAACTCCACAAGGGTAGAGTTTACTTCTTTTTTTTTGTTTGTTTTTGTATCCCAAGCACCTGTCACTTACTGATACGATTACTAAATGCCTGTTGATTGCCTTAATTTAATAAAACTGTATTTTTTAATAAAAACACTCAATTCATACTTTTCACAAATTCTGATTAGCTTTGTCCCTTTGGTCTCAGAGCTAAAATGAACCTTAGAGGTCATCTAACCTAAATGCACTATTTTCACAGATTCACAGTCTCAGAGTTGGCAGACCTCAGAGGCTGCCTAGTCCAATTATGTATTTTTATATCTCCAGTGTTAAATGAATGGCCATCTAACCTTAGCAGCTCCCACAATGGGGAACCCACTCACTACTTCATGAGAAGCAGTCTACATTTTAACTATGAGAAAATTTTTTTTAACATTGATCTGAAATCTGTCACCTTTAAACCTGTTTGTTAATTACCAGCTACTTCTCAGTTCTATTCTCTGGGGCACAGTAGAAAATGTCTAACTCCTCATTCTACAAGATGGCCATCACATCCATGAAGACAGCCATTATATCCTCTCAAAATCTTCCCATCTATAAACTAAAGTTTTCCAACCTATTTTTTTATAGCGTGGCCTCTCACTGTCTTAGCTGCCTTCCTGTAGTCTCACTACAGTGTGCTAATGTCCTTCCTAAAATGTAATGTCTAGAACTGAAGTATTCCAGATTTGGTCTTACCAAAGCGGAGTAATGCATGAATCACCTCTCTCATTAAGGGTACTTATACTTATTATGTCTCTACTGATGCAGCTGAGGAAAGAAAGCATTATCTTTTTGGTTGTTACCTACTGCTGTTAATTCATACTGAGTTTTAAATTTATTAAAAACCAAATCTTTTCCCACAAAAACTTGTGCCTAGTCATTACTGCTATGCCTGTATTTTAAATTTTTTTAGAACCAAAGTGGATATATATCCTTAAGTGATCAGCTTGTCACCTTGACCTATTGACATCTTTTTGGATCCTGTCACCCAACATGTTAACTATCTTTTCCAAAAATTTGAAAAATATGCCATTTATGCCTTTATCCAAATGGCTGACAAAAAACAGCATAGGCCATGGACAGACAGATCCCTGCAGCACTCCCTTAGAAACTCTCCCTTTGGTTGACATCGATCCCCTCTTAAGTTCAATCATTCAACTGGCTCCAAAGCCACTTAAATATTCTAACACTGAGCCCACATACACACATCTTGCCAACAATGTCAGAATGAGAAACTCTGCTAAATGCTTTGCAGAACTTCATGTATACTAAGTCTATAGCAATCGTTTTATCTACTAATCTAGGAACACTGTGAAAAAAGGAAATATTGGCTAATCAAAATCAAGTTATATCAAGTTATTATTTCTAAATATTTCCAAACCATTTTTAAAATAAGACGTTCTAGAATACTGGGAAAAACAGTGATCTATAGATTTAACCCTCTTGCTTAAAAAAAAAAAAAGACCTTTATGCTTCTCATGACATTACCACCATTATCTACGATTTTTAAAACATCAATTTCCTGTTAAATATTTTGTTCTACCCTTAAAAACTAAAGAGATTATTCCACCTGAGAGAAAACAGAATAAAAACAAGACAAGTTGTTCTACCTTCTCTCCACTGTCTATCTTCCCACCCTGGAGCCCTATCTATCCCACCTTTACAATTCTTGCCCTACCCAACATAACTTTTTTTTTTTACCCTCAGCATGCTACTAGTTTCAGCTTTTTTGAACATCTATAAATCCTGACACTATTATTACAAGATTATACCAAGCTTTTGTATACATCCTTAATTACCTGCCCTTACTTCCATCAATATATGTCATTAAAAAAAACCCTCAAGCTTGTCAGTAAGTTCCCCTCTGCATTCAGTTTACCCTTCTCATACATATTAAAATCATTTGTCTTTCAGACTTTTGTTCTTGACAGTTTGTCACATTCTTCAATTAACTTCCCTTATAGGATTTCAGGTCATGGATACAATGGAAAAAGTTCTGGATATGCAGTGAAAGGACCTGTGTTCAAACTCTGACACCTACCTTTGCAACCCTGTCAAATCACTTATCTCTGGGCCTCAGTTTCTCTACTTGTAAAGTAAGGGGGATAAAATAACTGACTGGAAAGAGCCAGCCTAGCTTTACATCTATAATCCACCCAACTCCCTCATGCCCACTCTCCCTAAGGCTCAGAGATGTGGGCTGCTTCAGTAGAAAGCACCACAAAACAGAGATGTGGGAGACGTGCCACTGATGAGCTCTATCACTTTGTTATTTTTCACCTATCTGGGCTCCAGTGTCCTCATCTGCAAAACAATATTTGAACAGGTTAATACCAAAATACTTTGCAGCTTAAACCTAGAGTTAAATAAGCTATTTCCCAGAGTCAAATGGCTAGTACTGGAGCTAGGACTCAGGCCCCCTGACACTAACTCCATTGTATTTCTCACTACATACCACATTGCATTTCTGAATTAATGACAGTTTATTCCAAATGTAAAGTGGTAGAAGCTCATTTATGAAGGTCAGGTTTAATTCCATTTTTTCAGGGTATTTTCCACCATACTATTATCAGTTTTTCAAACACTGGATGGGCCAATCTATGATTAGCAGAAACAAATCTGCAAGTAATAACAACTTAGAACTGTACAAGGCTTTATGGTTTGCTAAGCATTTATATTATTTCATTTGGTCTTCACAACAGCCCTGTGAAGTAGGTGGTATGTAACAGTCACATGTATGTAGTACTTTAAAGTTTATAAAATGCTTCCCTAGATTACCTATTACTATTCCAATACTACACAGGAATAAAACCAAGGGTCTCAAATATAAATAATGTTGGACATACCCTATAAAGGGTACATCCAAATGTATAAAATCTTGGCAACAGATAAGTCTTTATCCACTTGGTCTTTCCTGTGTGAATGGACAAACCAAATCCTTTCAGAGTCTACAGATCTTTTCAGTAGAGATATTCAGATGGACAAAGAGTTGAGCCCAGAGCTGAGAAGAAGAGTTGGATGAATTAGTTTCAGGAAACTGAAAAGCTCTTTTACTGACCTCCCAAGTTTCCCCAAACAAGTAAAAATTCATCTTTTCAATGCTAACTGTTTTGCTGAGACCACGACATATATCTAGTAAGGAACTATGAAAAATAATGAGAGTAAAGGAATTTAAGGTAAGAGAAGATGCACTGGTCACAGGGCATGAGTGAGAAAAGGAAGATAAATGGAAGGAAGCCTGAGTATTCTGTAATAAAGGGAAAGAGTGAAGAAGAAGAGCGAAGAATCTAACATATTGGATAAACATTTCTATGGTGAACTTTTGGGAGAACATAGGCAAAAGTCACATACATTAGACAGACATGGGTGAGTTGTAATCTGCATTGTTGGAGTAAACTCCTGAATCAATGCAATCACAGATTATTTGGGTATTTAAGTAAACTAAGGGTCAAAAAGGTTAAGAGACTTTAGTATAGTCATTCAGCTACTAAATTGCAGTTCCTGGTCCTGGGTACCCAACTCCTAATGTCCTTTTCTCTACAGTACACTGCTTATCTTGAAGTGCGCTCAGTGTGGGGGAAAAAAAAAAAAAGCACTGTCTTTGGAGTCAGGTAACCTGGGTTCAAATTATCTTTGTGACCCTGAGTAAGACACTGAACTTACCTTGGTATTGGTAAACTCATCTGTATAATGGAGGAGAAAGGTGTACTAGATGGTCTCTGATGTCCCTTCTAGTTCACTATCTGTGATGCTATAACCAGTCAATCCAGCTAAAAGAAAGGCCCATTGCTACATATTTATTTAGTTTTTTCCCTTCAGACAAGAGGGATGCCATGATTAAGACCTATACTTTACAACTATCAATTTGGCCATGGTGTAAGAAGATGGATTGGAGAGGGGAGAGAGGAGAGACTGGCTGCTAAGGGTATTCTCACAGTTCAGGGGAGAGGTGATTACTCCTTTATTTCAGTATAGTCTTGCTTATTAATCACCCAAGACTTACAGCGGAGCATTGAAAAACACAGCATCACAATTTCGTTCCTATAGTCTAGCTCTTCCTGGTGACTAGGCCACTAATAGCCAGGGGATAACAAACCAGGAACCAGATAGCTTTTGTTTCCATCTTAATGCAGTTGTTATCTATTAGACAAAGTAGGAAGGCAATAGCTGGGATAAATAAGAGAATTCTAAAGGGCAATAGATAAGAGCAGTGCTTTTCAAAAGGCTGCCTTGCAAAGGGTTCAAGGGCATCAACATCCTTCCAGTTACCCAAGTTCCCACCTCAAAATCATCCTCAAATTTTTACTTTCTCTTAAACTCACAGCATCCTTTTTTAACCATTAGAAAACAGGCCCAATGAAGAATTTGCCCAAGGTCACACAGACCACTACCCCAGTTTAGGCCCACATCACCTGGACTAATACAACAGCCTCTGCTTCCAGTCTCCTTTCTCCAGTTCATCTTCTCCCCAGCTGCCAAATGGGGAATTCTAAAGTACAGCTCTGATCATATCACACCTCTGATCAAGAAGTCTCACTGCTTCAAGGATGAAATGTTTGGAACTTAAAAGAAGGTAAATCTTGCTCCAGCCTCTCTCTCCAAGTCAATCACATACTGCATCCTTTACTCTGCAGTCAAAGCACCTTACATAATATTCTATCTCCTGCCTCCAGGTCTTTTTAGAAGCCATTCCTCAGTCCTGGAATGATCAACTTTCCTACTTTAACCCTCTAGTACTACTCCTGATTCTCCTACTTGTTAATACTGTGTGTGTGTGTGTGTGTGTGTGCGCGCACGTGAGTTATATTTACTTGCCTGTGAACATTAGATATCTTCAAATCTTTTGAGAGAAGAGACTATCTCACTTTCTTATTTATATCCCTAAAGCCTCAATAGTATCCAACCCATTCACTGTAGGTACTTGATAAATGCTTAGTGATTAAGTGACTGATTTGAACTATGTCTTTTCCTCTTTATAAAGATTTTGGCACGTAATTCTTAATCACCTTCATGTTCATCTTAAGGTTTATACACAAGCGAGTTCCACATCAAAGAACCAAATGTTCCAGGACATTCTTCTCTTTCTGGCCTTTGGGCACATGATGAAAACAACCCCTTTAGTGGTTTCAGAGGTGAGCCTATTTGCCATTCTTCTATTTCTGTTTCCCATTATCCAGTTCAGTATCTATAGTAACATTGCCAGCTTACTGACAGACCATTTAACAACTCAGCCCCCTACTGCTCTTTCCCTACTATTATCACTGTTGAAACAGAAGTGGACTGCACGCACCACTCTGAGTCCATTTTGAGTTTTGGTCATTTTGCTTAGTGGGCTGCCATGACCAAAGAATTACTCACCTCACCTTATGGCAAAGAGTCTCTTTGTACTTAGCTAGGCAAGTTCTTGGCAGACATAATCTGTCCCTGAGATTGTACCTGAAAGTCTCAGTAGATTCTACCAGACCTTGGTATGGCCCTAGGTCACTCCTACAACATGATGAGACATCAAAGTACAATTTCTGTGGAGGTATTTCCAAATAAATACCAAAAGACTGAAAACAAGTAGTACAAAAAAAAAATCATTTAAGAGGAATAATTTTGCTGCCAACTATTAAGGCTCAATCTTTTGACAAGAAACCATTATCTGCTCCATACTTTTAAAAGTTCCCCAAACCAGTGTCCCTGGAGAACTTCAAAGGGCCACAAAAACAGGTACAAAGCTTCAAAATGAGGTCTGGGAGTTACATATATCCAATGGGTCTATAGAGACCTTTAACTCCTATAGTCTCTAGACTATAATCCCATCCTTCTAACCTTTTAAAAGCTGACTTACACTTACGGCAGAGCAGAGAAGAAAGATTATGAAGAACCATTGACTGGTCAAACTGCCTCTAATAACACAAGCCTACCCTATCCCATTTTCTCTGACTCATATAATTTTGGGGGGGAACAAATATAAGGCTAAGTGAATCATCAGGGAGACAATTTTCCCCATAGAACACAATCATAAGCAGATGATCAATTGAATAATGTTATAAGCAAAGATTTGTTAAATTATGGTAGGGTTTGGCTATGATGTTGAGAAAGGACAGGGCAGTATCATTTGGGCCTCTGATTATACTAAATGGGAAGGACACAAGAGGATTGGGGGAGAGAGAGAAAAAAATGAAGAAATAAAAATATGAAACAGAAGACATTAAAAGCAAAATGTCATCTTACAAAGGCAGAAGAATACTTACGATTTCAAAGTTATATCCAATAAAATGGGCCTTTGACTCACCAGGGTCAGTTCTATCTAAGACTTCCTACAAAGTACTCACATTTGCTCATTTTAATGTGGTATGGTCTTATCATCATATAGATCAGAGTAACTCTCTCTCAATAAGTGTTGTAGAAACTAGAAGCCATCCTCTTTCATGTCTTAGCAAGTTTCATAGGCCACACTGTTGATGTCAGATGCACTTACCTGAACACATCAAAAAATAATTATTGTCCTACAACAATTAGGGAAAGGCCATGCCCAATGTCCTGAACTCTGTACAGCACTGTTATAATGCATACGTGACTATTCTTCTGCCAACTGGGTTAACATTATTTGGCCACCAAACAGAATAGCAACATTCCATGCCACCACAAACAGCAAATTTAATTATGAAAGAATATGCTGGAAAGGCCTCTTAGATTGGTATTCTTTTAGAAATTAAGTCTTTAAATTTTTAAATAAACACCACTGACCATAATCACCTTTACAAAGCTTTCTCTCTTTAAGGGTTTTGATGGGAGGACCTACAAATAGACAGGGGAAGGAAAAAGTTATTTAAATATAGTCACTACCAAAAGTGTCATTGCTGTATAACAGAAACGGGAATAAAACCACAGCTTCTTTTGACTCCATCAAATTTAGCTGAATTATTTGAATTTAAATATAATGTTCAATAAATTTGGCCTTTTCCTCCAGGGAAGGTGAACTCATTTCGTTGTAAATTTTTTAAAAATGTGTAACTTGCAAATATCAACATAAGACTGCAGAGAAGAAGAAAAGACTTGGTGATCTGTGCAATCTGGCTGTAAAAATTGCTTGTACTTAGCACAATCAGAGCTTTATAACACTTTTAAGTTGGCAGTATATGCAAATCAATGCTATATAAAACAATTAACATATACCTTTAAACCAACCTCTCTCCCCTCCCACCAAAGCAATCTGTGTACAATATACAGCAGGTGGCCAATCTGTTTTATAGCCTTTAAGCTCCAAGCACACTCTTTGTAAAGACAGTTTGTGCTTTGTTGTGGCTGTATTTTTTTTTAAATCAAGCAGAGTTAAGGATAATCATTCGTGGTATATCAGAGAACATTGATGAGTGTCTACATTTCTGATGTTTAAAAATCCAAACCATTTAGAGTACATCTACTACTTATACTGGTGGTATAGAAAGAAAAGGCCTGTGAGTTAGTGAAAACAATTCTGGAAAAGAAAAAAAAAAAACATTTTAAAAAAGCATTCTTTTTTTTCCCCCAAGGCAAACCGCCCAAGAGAATAAATCTACATTAAAGGTTCCTCCTAGATGAACTCAAGTTCCCTGGTGTCACACAAGCAGTGCAAATTTACAGTGGTACTCATGGGCAAGAACTTGGGATCATAAAAGCCTATATACCAAAGCAAAGATTCAGTTAGAACGTCTGTGATTCTACTCATAATATTTTTTCTGGGAATCTACAAAAGCATAAATATGATTGCACCCTGGAGTATGTGGAGGATGGTGTGGGAAAGGGTGGGGAGGTATCTCAGGTAAATCTGGAGGGGGAAAAGAAGAGTTGTTTGTACTTTGCTATTTTTTGGCCCCACCCTTGTCATGAAAATTAGTCTTCTGGCTGAATGTTCACTGTAAAAAAATAAACAAAGCAAGCCAAAATGAAAGAAAATCTGCAAAATGGAACAAATCGCTGGAAAACCCAAACGGTAATTTTAAAAGCTGGCATGATAGAGGGGGGACTTAGCTTGAAAATTCCTTGTCACAATGCAAAAAGAGTCCCTTGTCCTGAATGTCAATGCCTTTTGCCAGAGTAAATTGTTTTTATTTATTTCTTTTAAAAGGACTAAGAAGACAACAAACAATAAAATAAACTGTTACAAAAAAAATTAACTGAGAATATTGTCTCTTTTTTCCCTCTTACTCCAACCTCTAGGATGGTAAAGGCAAAGTCATTTAAATCATTTCCTTAGTAATACAAGTAATATTTAAATAGATTTAATAGTGCTGCTCCAAACCAATGAATTATGAGTTTAAAACCTATTAAAATGTAATGTTTTTTTCCTGAGCTGAGGGGAGAGAGATTTAAATCCACTGAATTTTAATATTTCAGCTTGAGCTGCAGGAGGTAGAGAAAGTCCAAATGAACTATTCCATCAGCACCATTCAAGCATGAACATTTTAATCAGTTTTACTTCCTTGGAGTTCTCTAACACAGTTTACGCTGTCATTCTGAAAGCACTTAACACAGAGAGTGTGAAAAACCACCAAGGCTTGTTATTGCCTTCACAATTGATGGCAAATAATTTTGCAGACTTCCTATCATTAAAATGTCACTGCTAAAAATTGAGGTTCAGCATTTCTTGTGCTAAACTGCATTTCCCTTGAACACCATCACATACCTGTTCTTAAGAGTTGAGTTTCTTTCTCTTTGGGGGGGGAAGGGCACCTTTCTCCCTTCTCTCAGAGACAAACGGGCAAAAAAAAAAAGGCCCAAAAGGAACCCACATTTTTCTCTACCATAAGTCAAACATTTTCCTTGTCAATGTTCATGCTAAAGCAACATGGTTTTTAAAATGGTAGATCTTTTGGTGGAATTCTTATGCAGTTTTAAGCTGTTTTTCATATTAAGCAAAACCGTATTCACAGCAGCATGTGCTGATTATATAGTGTAATGGATTAAAAAAAACATTTTAAGATAGTCAGATGACTCAATTTAATAATACAGGAAATGAAAACATCATTCCTAATTAGATCATATTACTGATTTAAAACTACAATTTGTGTGTTGTTCCAACAGAGTGATCTTGCAGAGACTCTAATTTAAAAACACAGTAGCTAGTAGGACACAGGAAAGACCAAGCCAGATGTATATACATTCTCTGCCCCAATATGAAAAACATAAGGAGCAGGGAGGGGTAGGAGGGAAACAACATCATTGTGAAAGCAGAGTAAAGGCAATTCAAAATAAAGCATAAAATATTAGTCATTGGAAACAAATCTTAATTGATACTTCCTGGTTTGTTTGTTTTTTCCTTATAAGTAAAAGCTAGATGATATTTGTCTTGTTTCAATCTATCAAGAGTTTTAAACTGAACATGACCTGTGAAAGAAATCATTATAACTAGTGTCTCGTTCCATTAAACACAACTAGCGTATTGTCAAGAGGACAAGCAGTCTCTCCAGGTTCCAGGCTCACTCCAGTATTCGGCATTTAAACTGCATGGATCACTGACTGGGTTCATTTACCAATGAAGGTAGAATAATATTGCAGAGCAAAAACGGCGCTTCATCAGATTTCATTAAATCTGAGTACATTTATGCTTATATGGGATGGTGTGCAGACAGAGCTGAAAAGATAGGTGCTTTTTCCTCCAAGTACATATGTCCTCATATCCTGGATTAACCCTTTGTAATTTCTTTTATCTACTAAGTACTACATATTACATTCTTATAGAGAAATAAAAATCATGCCAAATTATCCCTACCTACACATTTCCTAGCATAAGATCAAACACAAGCACTCAAAAAAGAAATTTAATAGACACAGAGAGACACAGCTAGAGTAAAAGATAAATGTAAAGTTCAAGTGTTGCAAGAGAAAGTCCATGGCACACTAGAAATAATAACACTTTAAGCCACAACCACAATTAACAACAACCTCAATAAACTCCCAAGTTCCTTTTAATTAGGCCCCAGTTTGTTGTACACTAACCTAGGTTATTTCAGTTTCTTCATTCTTTTCTTCCAGAATGATCTGACTCCATGATTTTGTATTTCATTTTCTGTTTGTTTGCAAACACCTCAAATTTCCCACCAGGACCATAACTACAACACATGCTGCTCTGATAACCTGCTATTCAACTGGGTCATTTCTCAAATAAAACTGGGAGGGGGAGAGTGGGATTATATTAGCTTCATTTAAACAGATAATCCAAAGACAGTCTGTTGGCTAGAAATACTGTTATAAAGGACACATATCAAAGAATTTCATACCTCAACAAGACAAACTGCCACTTCATGCAAAACTAAAATGTTGGCAAATGGGGTAAATGTGTGTATACATGTGTACATGTATGATATGTATGGAGAGAAAGCGTGTGAAAACTGAAAGAAAAGGTAATTATAACTCACTTTTTATTCCTACCTTTATCTATTGATTAAGTCAACAGTCAACATGAAAATAACCTACATGCATAATTTGGTAACCAAGCAATCAATTATCCAGAAAAACACTCCCCAAATTATGCCCCTCCCTCCTGCAAAAAAAACTGAAAAGGAAACAAAATCAGAAAAAGCAACCACTATGGCCTAATCCACACAGGGTCTACATTTTAGTGGTTCAACAAAGAGTAAACCCAAAGTTCAAAGTAATCCAGTTACCTCCCACATATGAAATCACAAATCGATAGCTGACATTACAGTCGGCTCACTACATCCCTTCTGATCCATGTGACATTTTGTAATGAAAATCTAAACAGCACCAACACACAGTCAAACATACTACTTATATGTATATTTTTTAATCCAACCTTAAGAACTTACTTTATTGAAATAATGAGTCAGGTAATGAAAACTAATTGGGAAATGTATTCCTCTCCCACTCTTCCTCACTGGAGCGTAAAAGACATACAACAAATGTTATTCATGACTTTACATGATTCGCTCCGATTCATCCCCTTCTTTCTAAGGGGCACTTCAGAGGAAATAAAGGTTACTCTTTTCCATTTATATCTTCTAATTGACTACTAGTATTTCCTTGTGGTCAGAAGGACAGAAAATAGAGTTAGAAATAGCCTATTAAAAAGGAGTTACAATCATGTTCCTGCTCCAACGCCGTCAGCAATGATCAGAGAGTTCTGATTTCCTTGTTAAAAGACAGAGGCATAATTGAAGCCATATCTTCACTTCAGATTGATTATTCTGCAACCCTTATCCACATCTTCACTCAGCAATTTGAATTTTAATGAAAGTAAATGGAATAATTAGCATTTCAAAGTGTGTTTGATACACTGAATAAAAAAAGGAAAAGACTTTTGTGTATAATCTATACACAAAAGAAAAAGTAATGGGGAGGGGGCAGAGTAAGGAAAGTACACTTGTTGTGTCTTCATTAGAATATCTTAAAAAAACCCCGCTAGCATCAGCTGCATAATTATAGATGTGAATGATGTGCTATTAAGCTGTAACTCCTCATCTTTGTCTTAGCATCTTAAGGTAGATTGAACACTTTTGCCTTTTTTTGTATCCCCAGTGCTTAGCACAGTGCCTGGCATAGAGGAGCAGCTTAATAAATTTTGACTGATTAACTGATTACTTTCACTTTTTCTGGAGACACTATCCAAGCCACAGAGTCTTACATAACCTTTATGCAACACAAAGACCAATGTTTAAAGTAAGTATTTCAATAACTCAATGAATAATTTATCAAATAAATGGAGACATTTCTCCATATCTGAGGAGGATGAGAGTGTTAAAAGCTAAATAATTTTTGAAAAATTCACCAAAAGTGAAACAATGCCTTTAAAGTTATATCTACAAGTGTGTGTGCATATATATCTCTTTAAAGACATTGTACATATCTCTGCATCTGCCAGATTATCAAGATTATAATCCATACTCTTCATATTATATTGGTTACAGAAGCTGACTATTACACATGAAGCAAAGTTCCAAGAGTAGGGATCTGTTCTTGGGGAGGAAAAGTATAAAAATATACAATGCTTCTATCCACTTCACTAGTGAGAATGTGATTAAAAATTTTCTGGTATAGTAACCAAATTTATGAGGCTTAAGTCAGACTCCTTAATTTCACTTTATTGTCCACCACTTTTGCCCATTTAATGGAACCAAACTGAAAATGAGAGCTAATTACAAACACTATTAGAGCTAAAACGGAAAGACCACATACCCCAATGATTGCGTTCAGTTCTGCCATGGTCACTTGCTTGGCACGTTCCACAGCCTGCACCACTTGTTGCTGGTGCTATAAATGAAGATCAGAAACAGAATAAAATTATTTGTTTTCTAGTCAGTCAAGTACAGCTTTTTTTTCTTCCTATTATGTTTTCTAACTTCAAGCACATGCAGGGCTCAGAATCAGGAGTCCCCTGGTTTCCAAAATATGTACACATGGGAAGGGTGTGTTTATGTAGATAAGTGTCTATTTGTCCACAAAGTTTAAAAGAAAAACATTTTGAGTATTTCTAAGAACTGTAATATGTTCTTCCTTTCCCCAAAAACCAATTAATCTGTTACATATTCACAGAAGCTAAGGTGTGTTTTGGACAAGTATGTGGTCTACACAAAAACAAAAATAAAAAAAGACTGCCTACCTTCTCCCCCAAAATCAGGATGTAAAATCTATTTTTTTAAAAAACTTTTCAGAAAAGAATATGTTTTCTAGAGGTACTTCTGAGGAGAGATATCCTTCTCAATGTCTAAGAGTAGATATTGGAAGGATGCACAGAAATGAAAAGTTACGTTGGCTTTTGAAAATGTTCATTTTATCATATATTTAAAAGAGACATCTATGATTTATGACAACGTAGCTTATATTTTAGAGTAGTGTCAGATTGTATTTAAATATGGTTTAAAAGGTTAAAAGTCTGTAAGTACTTGAGCGATTTTTTTTCAATAAGAAAAAAACTAACAAAAATTATTGTTAGTGCTGGGTGGCACTGGAAAATTACCTTATTCTTGATCCTGGACAAAGCAGAAAAAATTATAAACTACTTTGAGTGAGAAGTCAAGTCAAAAGTTTTGTAGATGTGGCATAGAGGTGGCAAAATTTCATGGTATGAAAGTCTGTATATCAAGGTATGAGATAGGTGCATATGTATATATGGTTATGTCTGCATCAACAATTGGTTCTAAAATATAACACATTTTCAAATTAATATGTACAATAAAATATTATTTTTAAGTATATATAAAGTACTACTTGGAATAAGGCATATATGGAGTCCATTCAAGGAAGTTTAATTAACAAAGTAGGAAAAGGCCAGTGTTATTTAGAGTTTTACCTATATGGTGATCTCATACTATGAATCCCAAGAACAAAATAGCAAGGGTCCATTTTATTTTTTAACAGAAGTCCTAACTATAGTTTAACATATTATTATCATCATGAGAAGATGGTCATTTTCTGGCTAACAGGATAGCTATAAAGAATTCTGAGCTGAAACTCTCTCTTCTTAGAAATCAATCAGGCAAGTAAGCCAACTTCAATTATTTATTTCAAGTTGAATAGCTACCATATGTACTTATATCTCGACAATGTACATAAATCCATCAATTATCTTGGTGTATAGCATTCCCCCTTCGAGACTCCTGCCCATAATTCCACTAAATTAAATATATATTTATTCAACTTAGGCACAGAGACCACCATTCACAGTCTTTCTTTTTAAGAGAAAGGTAAATACACAACTACTAAATGGAAACATGAAGCTCCAGTACTCATTCTTCAACTTTTAATTACCTGTGTTTTCAACAGCATGCTCTCAATTTATAAAGGTCACAAGCCTCACACATAATTAGACTGCTCCATTGCTATGATCAAAAACTGTTAATACCTGCTGGCCAACTTTCTGGTGATAAAGGCTCTCCAAACTTAAGTGTGTTCTTCAGCCAGAAGCCATTATTAGATCCATAGTCAAAAACATCTCCAGTTTGACAGGACTGGTCAGAGCTTAAATTGCCTTAACACAGCCTTTAAGCTGTCAAGAGTCAATGCCACACTATGACCAGGCATCAGAGGAGGCCCTTAATGGAGAACGTACTTGGTAAATTTAAAATCTTAACCTTGAATCTGTTTTTGATAGATGTATTCTAAAGTAAGAATTTTCCCTTCAAATCAAGGCCTTAAGAAAGCAATTCTGAAGGCTAACACAGCTGACCAAAGCTTCTCTACTTTCCACAATTCCCCTATTTCCTAATGAAACCTGTGCCAACATAAAGCCAGGTAAAATATGTCTCTTCTGAGAGGAAAAATTCGACACAATTAAAACAGCTGAGAAACAGAAGATAGGGTAAAGACATAGTCATGCAAACTAGAGGGGTCAGCAGTGCTGAAGACTCAACTGTCCGACTTGAAACAAGAAATGACCCGTGAAGACAAATGGAATTAAAAACTAAAAAATATCTAAACAAAAAAAAAATGATTTTACCACACCACCCCTATTTTATGCCAAATATTCATGAAAGGTGATTTAAGACATTAATATAGTAAGTGGCATGAAAATATACCACTATAGAGACCACCTCTGCCGTGAAGCAGATGAGGAAAACCCGATGCATTTTGCTTCTCCAAACCAAGGAAAGGAAAATCAATGCATCTGCCTACCTGAACTTCACTCTGGTATGGCAAATGAATGGTAACACAGGAAGAACAAAGGGACAAACCATAAAAGTGGCAGCTGGATGCTGCTAAAAGAAGTCTGCAAGAGATGGAATTAATAACGGAAGTCTCAAGTTCAGCTTCCTGCTATAGGCTTATGCAATGTATCCTAAACTAGGCCTGTGGTTGACAATGTCCTCCCTCACTGACTATTTACAACTACTGTTCACTGAACATACAGTATCACTGTACTCCGGAGCTGGGAGGGATCTCTGAAGCAATCCAGTTCAATCTCTACCCAAGGCATCAATCTCTCTACAACCTGTGTTTTACTATAAACACTCATCGGTAAAATCTGCTGTGCCACCGGAGTTTTGAATATAAGCTCTCAAGGTAGAGAATATGTCTTCTTTATATCTTAAACAGGAAAGAAAAACACTTAAGAGTGATCACACAGACATACAATAACATTCCACCAAAGGCTGTAGAGTTGTGAGAAGTAAAAGAATAAAAATCATAACTCAAGACAGGAGGAAGAGAAACGAGCTCACAGAAAAGGGGGCCCAAAAAATGGTAGCTAAAAACAATTTTTGAAAGGCTTATATAAATTTATACATGAAAATATTTTCCCTACTGTTTCCTTTTCATGGATGGTCCATAGCCAAGTGAACTTCCTTTAGAGTTAGAAATTAACAACTCCTTTTCATTTTTCTTTAAAACTTAGATTACTTCCTAATACATTGGTAGGCCTTTTCTCATTTATTCCTCCTTCTCCACATGCTTCTCTCCTCCCACTTTACCATACATCATATTTCCTCTCCGACAGTCTCTTTTATCCAGTTTGCCACGTCAAAACTGGCTGACGGCCTACTACAAGAGCAGTCTGTGAAACACAGGGTACTAGACATCACTTCTTATTACTCGGTTGCTCAGTCAGAACATGAACTCTTGTTTGCACTTCTACGGAGCATAACAGAGGAAAACACAGCTGAGGGATGATAGCTATAGCCCAAACAAGGCCAGAGTAAAAAGGGTGACCTCTGAAAGGAACTTCTGAGAGAACCAAATATGCCCATTTATTGTTTTTTTCCCCTGAATGAAACCATGAAACACACACCGTCCAGTATAAAGGAATTAGAAATGCAAGGTTAAGTGACCAATAAAGTGAGAGCCTAATGCAATTCATGGAGCACTTAAAAGCTCCTACTATGTGCATCACTGTGCTAGGAGTTTGTATTCCACTGCTGTGAGAAGTAATGAATAAACAAAGCAAACAGCAGAGAGGATTTGTTTAAGATTTGTTTCCTTTCCTCCCTCAATGCCTCCATCATTATTGCAGGGAAACTAAGGTTTAGGTTTGTCTCTACAAGCATGGTATGATGAAAAGAATGCTGGACTCTAAGTTAAGAGAATCATGCACTGAACAAAACGGCAAAATTCAGTCATTTTTAAGTATCTATTAGGTGCAAGTTGTGGTAAACACTAGTGAAATGGATACTTCAAGTACTTGCCTTCAAGGAACTTACAATCTAATGAGGGCATAAGACAAGTATAGAAATAAGTATAAATGCAAAAAGAGGTCTAAATAAAATATTCTTAGAGATAGATGAGGAGGGAAGAGATGACTTTGAGCTAAAAAACAAAAGAAGACTCAGTGGAGGAAGGAGTACTGGAGCTAGAACATGAAGGATTCCAAGAGACAATGATGCAGAGACTGCATCTCGTGTATGGTAGATAGCAATGTGAATGCAGAAAAGGAAAAAAGAAACTGATGAACAACTAGTCGTATAGTTTAGCGGCAATGTGAAATTTATGAGAAGAGTTGAATCAAAAAAGCTAGAAAAGGTAGGTTGGAGTGAATTAAGGGGAGGGAGAGGGAGAGGAAAGGAAGGAGTTGCACTGCCCAAATGGAACTGGTCAGTTGGGTCTCCAGTGGAGCAGCTTGGACTACTCACAGGCTGGAGTTTGTGCTTCATTCTTGAAGAGGACCATGACGTCATAAAGTTGATGCCAAGTGAACTGGATTTAAGTAAGGGAAAACTGTACAAAGCCACCAGCTTCACTTTCTTCTCCACAGCCATCTGGGGTCAGATCAGGATGACTGGAGATGGCTCCCCCCATCAGAAAGTATGCATATGGGGGAGCTAGGTGGCCCAGTGAATAGAGTACCAGCTCTGGGGTCAGGAGGACCTGAGTTCAAATCCAGACTCAAATACTTAACACTAGGCTGTGTGACCTGGAACAAGTCACTTAACCCCAATTACTCTGCCTTCCCCCCTCCAAAAAGACCCCAAAAAAGTATGCAGATAGAAAGGAAGACCACCTTTTAAAAATTTGGTTTATCCAAACTATGAGGAAATTTCATAAATGTAGACATGGCTCTAGTGCAACCATATGTGGGATATGCCTTCTATTCCTTTATAAGCTCCCTGTATGCTAGCACATGACCAAGCATACACAAGTGTATAAAGAGCTTTGTTGACCGATTTCTACCTACTCGGTCTTAATTTGCCAAAGGATGCTACCAATTTTCATTCTCCCCCATGATCTCTTCAAAAGTGAAAGAACCTTAAACACCTACCCTTATTAATAATAATCTAATTGCCATTTTCCAAATTAAAATAGAAGATGAGATCAGTCAACTTCCTCAATAAGCAGTATATGATTTGAATGACTACACCAGGGGTGGGGAACCTGAGGCCTCAAGGTCACTGTGTGACCTTCTAGGTACTTGGGTGCGAATCTTTGACTGAGTTCAAATTTTACAGAACAAATCCTTTTATTGGAAGGATTTGTTTTGTGAAGTTTAGATTCAGTCAAAGGGCCATACTTGAGTACCTAGAGGGCCACATGCGGCCTTAAGGCTGCAGGTTCCCCACCCCTGACTTTATACCATATAGCTATTGAATACTGAGACATAAGCTATCATCTATGTCTTTGGAATAAAGGTCACCACCATACCCCAGAAGGCAGCATTACCTCTTCTCTGAGACAACCAGAAGACTATACAGATAGACACAATGCAGAGTAAGAACTTAATAAACATTTGTTGATTGGTTGATTTGACCACTCAGAAATTCTTCAAGTGCTGCAGCCAAGGTCACAAGTCACCATACAGCTCAGCACCAAATATCCAAATTAAACCCAAATGACTCATTACTACATCAATTTCAATGTTAGTAAAAGGAGAGAGCTAGTGACTGGGGCAGGCCTGGGAGGACGGGGACACTTTTTAAGATTAGTTGTTAATCCAAAGGTTGTCTGCACAAATTAAGATTCCAAAACTTAAAAAAAAAAAAAAAAAGGTTGGTGGAAGGAGTTGGTAGAAGGAAGAGGCAAACCCATGGAAAGCCCCCTACTCATGTAGATTCCTGCATTACATATTTTAAAACTCTTCTTAAGTGTAGGGGCATACTATGACACACACAGTGCTGCCTATAAAATGTCTAACATCTATGTGCCATGTGATCCTTAATAGAGGTCCTTAATAAATGTTACATGAAGATCACTGGTGTCAGTGACACAATACACTCATCAAAGGGGATCTCTAATGATTTCAACCAAGATCTCCTTTATTAAAATATGTTAGCACAATTCACTGATGCCTTACAACAAACTCCTTAACAAGCAATAAGAGTAGACTTAACCTGGTGTTATTCAGAACCAACCGTGTGGCTAAGAGTACATGGAACCACTATAGCTTGTTCATTTTTGCCGCAAGGCACAATTGTGAAAATAACTGATCACATTTTTCAGCTTCCATTTTGCAATTATACTATACATGCAAAATATAGTATAGAGCAATTTGATACTGTATTAACTTAAATGTTCAAATAAATAGTTTTAGGAGGCAGTGGTATTTCATAAACAACAAAAAATTCACTGTCCATTATGAGAGGAAATAAATTTATGATATTCAAAACAAAAAGCCCCATGTCTTCCAAGTATCTGTACTAATGAAATAAATAAATGTATATACACACACATTTATACATACACATATCCATGCATGCATGCATCCATCCATCCATCTTGCCTGAAAATGATCTCCTGAAATAGGTATTAATGCCACTTTACAGGTGAAGAAACTGAGGCTCCTTAAGTTTAAATGACTTGGGGTGGCTAGGTGGCACAGTGAATAGAGCACCAGCCCTGGAGTCAGAAGGACCTGAGTTCAAATGCCACCTAAGGCACTTAAAACAAAACTAGCCATGTGACCGTGGGCAAATCACTTAACCCCAATTGCCCTACCTTCCTCCCTCAAAAAAAAAAAAAAAAAAAGGTTAAATGACTTGTTCATAGTCACACAGCTAAAGGCAGAACACAAACCTAGGTAAAGATGATTTAAGTCCAGTATTCTATCTACCATGTTACTTTCTCTCAACACACTACTCTACAATTAAATACATATAATCAGTTAGATAGTACATAGTTAACTAACTTTTGTTTTCAGTTTCAACACAGGAATGGGCAAAATCCTGTGCTGAACAGAACTGGAAGAATTCTAGAGAAAGACAAAACTGCTTATTAGGAAAAAAAAATGATGCCATACTAAAAGCCTTATCTGTAGTCAAGAATAAATGTGCACATTTTATAAGACTTGCTTGGAATTTTTTTCTCCTCACCCAGTCATTTCTACCTTCTGAACATTAGATAGACAGACAGACAGACAGACAGACAGAGATATATGTCCTCTACACTTATACAACTGCTACTCTGGTGCAGGCTCTCATCACCTCATTCAGGGACTATTGAAATAGCTTTCTGGTTGGTCACCTGATATGAAGTTACTCTCCACTCCAGTCCAGCCTCCACTTACCCCCAATTTACTCCATTGGTTGCCTATTACCTCCTGGATCAAATGTAAAATCCTTTGTCTGGCTCTGGAAGCCTTTCACAAACTGACTCCTTGCTATCTTTCCAGTGTTCTACCTTACTACCTTTTGCCATGGTACACAACATTGCCCTATCGACTGTTCCTCCTGCTTAACACTACTCCAATGCCTTTTCATTGGCTGACCCCTATACCTAGAATGCTTTCCATACTCATCTCATTCTAACGAAATATTATGGTGCTATAAGAAATAATGAGAGAAGGTTTTGGTGAAACCTGAGAAAATTTGTATGAACTGATGCAGAATGAAGTAAGCAGAACCAGAACAATTTACACTAGAACAAGAATACTGTAAAGATGATTCTGAAAGACTAAACTCTGATCAACATGACTGACTAGTCACAATTCTAGAAGAAGAATGAAGCATTGCTTTGCTTTTTTAAACATAGCCAATATGTGAATTTGTTTTGCTTGATCATATTTGTGTGTGTGTGTGTGTGTGTGTTTTGTTTCTCAATGGTGGAAGTGAAAGGGAGAGAAAACAAATATTTGTTCATTAAAAAAATAAAAAATGTCACAAAGACATCGACACAAATAACTATAATATGTGGCATTATATAATTGTTTCCCAAATCTCTAATGTGCTATGGCTAATCTAGACCCAGAATGATTTTTTAAAGTAATATTGGTCTTAAATGCAGAGAGATGTTACAGAATCTCAAAACCACTTTCTGTCATTTGTCAATTCAGACCTGTATTATTCAATTACACGGAGACAGAATGAGTGCTACACTTGGTGTCAGGAAGACCTGGGTTCATATTGCACCTGCCAACAATTACTCACAAGCAACTATAGACAAGTCACATTAACCTCTATGAAACTCAATTTCCTCATAAGTAAACCTCACACAATTGTTAAGAGGCTTTAATAAGAGTTTAGATAAAGTGCTTGGCAAACTTTAAAGTATCAAACACTCATTGACTGTTTGCTTGTTAGTTTCAGCTTTCCAGATTTCTCTGTGACTTGAAATAACCTAGAGAATCTCTTTCCTAAGAGTAACAACGGTATTATATAGAGGTTTCCACAAATCTTGGTACAGCTTTAAACTCCAATAGCTTTAAAGCTTTTGTTCATTCATTTCAGCTGTGCCTGACTCTTCATGACCCCACTTGGGATTCTCTTGGCAAAGACACTGGAGTGGTGATGAAGAAACTGAGGCAAACAGGGATAAGTGACTGTGCCCAAGGTCACACAACTAGTTAAGTGCCTGAGGTCAGATTTGTACTTAGGAAGATGAGTCTTCTATCCACTGTGCCACCCAAGACTCTTGGACCTTAGATCCCCCTGTATGTTTAAATACCTGTTTGGTTTTTTTTGGGTTTTTTTGCCAAAGCCACACTGGATCTGTTACAGGGTTTTCTAAATATCCAGAAGGCTGGCTAATGTGCCCAAGAGAATCACAGTGTGACAAAAGCATGATCTTTTTATTGACAACATTGTCTGCTTGTGCTAAGAACATACAAATTGAAGATGTTTAAAGGTCACTCATCAGCAAATACTGCCAAATGGCCGACATCAGAAGGTTTCTAGATGGGTGTCCTGGTCTCATAAAAAAAACAAACAAAAAAAATCTTTACCCACATGTATAAATACTGTAAATAATATAGCTAAATTACCATCAAGCTACCACTTCATTTACTTTGATAAGAAGCTAAAAATAGGTTACTTGATGCAAATCAATTACTTTTCAATATAGTTTGTGGATTTAAAAAAAAAAAGTTGTTTTCAAGCTTATTGTTGCTTGTGAGGTAGGTTCTGGTTCTATCAGTCTAAAATCTTGAATTCTTGTGTCCTTTTCTTGTTCCTGGTTATTCCCGTGGGTAAATTAGCAGTGGTTGAGAGAGCAGGAAGCAGAGTCTGCCAAATAATTTTCTAGTTAATAAGTAGGTCGACTTTCAAGATACATGTTTTTGTTTCCATTTGGAGTAGTTAAGAACAAAGGTGTCAAACAAATGGCCCACAACACTTTCTGGGTGCAGCTCAAGCTAGTTTAATATGTAATTGGGAAATACTTAAAATAAATAAAAATGAATAAAGCAAAGATAATATTATATTTTAAACCTAAGTCAATATGTGATCCACAGAGATCCTTATGTACAATTTAGTGGCCCATTTCTATTTGAGTTTGATATCAGAAAGAAGCCAGGTTTTCCCAAAGAGAGATATAGTGGTTCTCAACCTTCCTAATGCCACGACCCTTTAATATAGTTCCTCATGCTGTGGTGATCCCCAACCATGAAATTTTTTTCATTGCTACTTCATAACTGTAATTGTGCTAGTTATGAATCGTAATGTAAATATCTGATATGCAGGATGTATTTTCATTGTTACAAATTGAACATAACCCACAGGTTGAGAACCGCTGGATTAAAACAAGGGTCAGTTTTAGGCTCCCCAAAGAGGATAGCAAAGAGGATAACCTGGAATTTATGAACTTTTAAAAAATATCTATTTTGATAACCATATTTCAATATAATTGGTTTCCTTTGTAATCAATACTATCTTTTTTATTCTTCATACTTAAAAACATTCTGAGAAGTTATCCATTAGATACTCCTGAATACCAAAGGAGCCATGGCACAAAAGAAAGCCCTGGCAAAGAGCTTTATTAGTACTGAGGCTCCACTTTTGGCCTCCCAACATACTCCCCATAGTTCTAAAATTATGTGAAATGGCCTTTATGTTAAGATTTTGATAACCTTGGGGCAGCTAAGTGGCACAGTGAATAGAGCACCTGCCCTGGAGTCAAGAGGACCTGAGCTCAAATCTAGCCTTGGACACTTAACACTTACTAGCCATGTGACTTTTGGCAAATCATTTAACCCCAACTGCCCTGCCTTCCCCCTCCAAAAAGCAAAAAAACAAAAAAAACAAAACAAAAAAACCCCCAAAAAACCATTTTGATAATCTTGTGAATTCTAATTAGCAGTTAGAGCAAAAACCTAAAGTTCCAGTAAAGAAGAAGTAAAGAGAAGCCCAAGTAGAGCCAGGTACGTGTACTTCTCAGGTAAAGAAGCAGCCACATCTCTATGGATATGATAAAGGTGTTCACGTTCCATCAGAGTTTGAGTGTTGTGTCAGTTGGAACATTAAATAATGGCAGATCCAACAAAGAGCACGTTAAGGATTAAAGGCACATTAGTGCAGAGCAGTGGTTCTCAACCTTCCTAATACCGGGACCCTTTAAGAGTTCCTCATGTTGTGGTGACCCCCAACCATAAAATTATTTTCATTGCTACTTCATAACTAATTTTGCTATTGTTATGAATCATAATGTAAATATCTGATATGCAGGACGTATTTTCAGTGTTACAAATTAAACATAACCCACAGGTTGAGAACTGCTGGTCTAGAGTAAAGTATCTCAATATGGGATCCATGAACTTTTTAAAAAATATCTTGACAAATATCGTAATTCAATATAATGTGTTTCTTTTGTGATCCTATGTATTTTATCTTATGCACTTAAAACACTCTGAGAAGGCATTCATAGGTTTCACTAGACTGCCAAAAGGTTCCATGATACAAAAAAAAAGGCTAAGAATTTCTGTTCTAGAGAAGGAACCCACAAAGCAATACTCTAGCCACTGTCTGTAATCCAAACAGCATAGAGGTAAGAACAATAATATGGATTAGGCCAGAAGCTGAGTGGTTCCAACAATGTTAAGAGAATGCAGACCTTTAAAGGCCTCAAATTGAGGTCTAGAAAGAATAAAAAATAATCTCTTATGTGTCTGAGGGTGGTGGGCAGGGGGAGTTTATTTTTGTCTGGGGACAAGAAAAGAAAGGAATCTGAGTACTTTTCCTCCCATGCCTTAGCTAGTGGAGAGAGGATGAAATGAATTGACTTATAAGTAAGCTGGGAGTAACAGAAGAAGTGAAATCCTTGTCTTGGCCCAGAATCACATATGCCATACTAGGAAAGCAAAATCTCTATGATCATAGAGGGCTTCTCTCAACAACTAATTATATAGCCATGAAACTAGCCATGGAACTATATCTAAGACCAAATCCAGAAGACTTTTTGGAAGAAGGACCTCAAGGGAAGAGGCCAATGTTCTCTGTCAGGCAATGGCCCAGAATGAGGTTCCTCTAGGACACTAGGACACTCTACCCTGTGTGTCCTCTTACAGGGCTTCACAGAAAAAATGCCATTTCAATATACCAGAGTTTGATGTGCTACTATCAGCTAAGAGGAGAAGGGATTAGGTGAGGGAAACCCTCTTTTTTGTAAGAAATCTGAGGAGTAGGGATCCCGGTATGTAATAAATTAGTACGAACTTTGATGTAGGTAGATGGTCTCTCCCAGAACAAGAATGCATATAGTTCCATCTTTCAGATTCAGAAGGAAACTGAGACCCTAGGTGGTAGGGATACAAATGGACATGTATCTTCCTGTATCCTTTTGTATTTACCATAGGCCTGTCTATCAATAAGACTGGAACAGTGGAGTCTAGAAGAGGCACCACTGAGCAGAGAACCAGACAGAAAAAAGTTAGCAACCTGTTGCTTCATTTGGCACCATAAATTCTCCCTCCTCTCCCCTCCCAAACAAAACAGTAACGGGCTGGGGAAGGAGATGAAGGGCTGGGGAAGGGGGGTGACTTAAAGAATTCTTTCATATCTTCGAGTTTTATTTTGAAAATATTAGAAATATCCTAAGGTAAGATGGACAAAACTAGATTTTTAAAAAAAACCCTTCCTTAATAATATCTTAACAAGGTTGTTCTAAGCTGCAAGGTCTAGGAACAGGGGTAGGGAAACTGGTCTTCTAGGTCCTTGGGTATTATGGCCTTTTGACTGAGTCCAAGTTTCACAGAACAAATACTTTTGTTAAGGGGATTTGTTCTGTGAAGTTTGGATTCAGTGAAAGGGCTGCACTTAAGGACCTAGAGGGCCATATGTGTCCCTAAGGCCTAAGGTTACCCACCCCTAGGTACTAGAGGGTAATGTGTAGTAGACCTTTAAGAATCCTGAGAATCAAAATTCTCATGGACTGACAACTGAGAAAATCAAAAGTTTCTTGGTACTCAAAAAGTCACTTACCTTAAAATATAAATACAAATACAAATACAGACAGACAGACACACATACACACATTTAGCAAATGTTGCCTTTACAAAACATGAACTCTATCATAGCTGCTATAAGGGAAACATACCACAAACCTTAAAATGTAATATAAACATCAACTATGATTATCCAGTGAAATGTAACAAATGAGTATTATGTCTGCCATTAATATATATTCACAGCCACATACATGCACATAAAATGAAAGGCTTTTGTTCTCCAGTTACAAAATCTATTTTCCTAAAGTACAGTCAAGTAGTTGAAAAGATATTTATAGTTTACCCAATACTGGTTTTTAAGTCGGAGGAAAATATGACTAATTTATATTAAAAATATATTAAAATACAACTAATATATTAAGCAGAAAATTATAGACAGAGCTATAATTATTTTCTTCATATGGATATAGGTCACACATGTATATGGCAGGGCACAAAGAATTTTTAAAAACAGACATTACCCCAAAAATGTATTTTTGGTTACTTAGTTCCTTCCTGTCAATGAACTGTGCAAAGAACATCCCTGAGACTGAAGAATACAGGAGTTAATAAAGTTAGGAAATTTCAGAATACTAATGCACATGTTTACAGGACAACAAAAGCTGGCTTGATTTCTTTTTTCAATAATATTGTTATTGGTTTAATTTCTAAATGAAAACATTTTCAATAATTTATAATGGTGCACCTGCTGTTTGGAAGTTAAGAATATCACAGAGAGGCTGTGTTAAAAGATCAGATTAAGGGCCTTCAGCCCTGGCACGGAGTGAGGATAGCAGCCATGCAAGAGTGATTTTCCATGCCTCTGAAGAGACAGGAAATAGAATTCATCTTTCTCTAATAACCTGCCTCCTCCCCTCCTTCCAGATTATGGTCCATCTGGCCTCAGGGAAGAAGTGGGAGTATGATGCACACACGAAGTAGAAAAGGAGAAACAAGGTAGAAAATGTTCAGACACCAACAGGAGAAATAAATACCCTGATTTGAGACAAGCAAAAGTATGCATGATAACATACGTTAAAAAAAAAAAAAAAACAAGCAGGGATGGGGGAATCAAGCTGCTAAACTGATAGGGCAGACATGAATCAAGAATTTTGCCTATAAGATTTCCAAGCACACAATGAGAAAACAAACAACTATTTTTTAAAATGTATCATTCCTCACTACCCAAGCTGCAGCAAACCAGGAGGTCTCAGCACCTTCAAAGGCTCACTTCATCAGCCAATTAAGGTCAGGCCTGTTCTTCAGTTCCACCTAAGATTTATCTCTTACTTCAGGGACTCTTCATACAAACAGCCCTGATAATCAAATAGGCTTTCAACAACAGGTAGATTCATCACTACCATCCTCCTATAACCCCCAAATGATCCTGGACTGTCAAGCACCACAACTGGGGGGCAGGGAGCAAACCATACAAGTGATCAATGCACATGTAGCCATAAAGTCAACAAGAAAAGAAACTGAAAACCAGCTCTGAGCAAAGAAATAAGCTAACTCTTTGGCCATGCAAGGGAGTACTGTAAAACTTCAAGCCACATGACTTCTATCTGCAAAAGTGTAGACCTGCTTCCCTAGGGTTTTCACTTTGGTTCTGGTTAAGGCTCTACCCCAGCCACATCTCAGCTGGTTCAGGCTCCTCCCACTTCCCTACCCCAAGGTAGTGGAGCTCTTTACATAAGAGGCCATAGTGGGGTGGCCTGAGTCAGGCAGGGTACATGCAGCCAGGCACTGTGTAAGCTTCCTCAAAGACATGCAAATACACCCCCTCCACACTTTCATACAGCAGTCCAACAGCTAATATAGTCACAAACAAATCTTGAAGACCTAACTGGGATATGCTTTCTGGTGGTTTTGTGACCATATATAAAAGGAAGGGACCCAGGATATCCTTTTCCATGTATGATCCAGGCTGGTATCTGAACTTGGGCTCACAAATGGGGTTAAAGGTTTGAATACAAGGTCACTCTTTGTCATGCTTCCTTATGATAGGACATTGTACTTGCCCAAAGTTCAATTTTATAGTCCCTATCAATGGGTAATCTTCTTTATAGACAATCCTGCCATAATAGTCAGTCCTACACATTAAACAGTTAGGTACCTGTGTACACATGCCCCCCTGCCTCATATTCAGAAGAGATCTGCAAATGAACACACCCATGCACTGGCTGGGTGCTCACACCAAAGCACAGGACTTCTAACAAGCAGAAGAGTGAACAGCTCTCTTGAAAAGTACTTTACGGGATAAACAAAGGATCGGAGAAGGTGGGACGAAGACACCTTGGTGCATTCTCAGCCCATGACACAAAGCGCTAAAGCTATTAATAATACCCAGAATGGCTAATTTTACCAAATGAAGAGCTGAACAATGAGGAAACACAAATCGTGCTAACTGCTACCCACACCCTCACCTTTAGTCTCAAAACTACTAAGAAAGGTAAGGCAGGAAAAAAGGCCCTACACATTGGAAACAGACTTTAATCACACACAACTACTGGCAACAAGACACTTTCATTACTGTTGCCCAGCAGTAAATCCCACAGTAAAAAGGCTTTTGCAATGCACTAAAGTACCTGTCATAAACACATAATTTTTAGGAAATGGATACTTGAAGAATTATGTTCATAATGAAGTAATCGTCTATGGATTTTCCCAAATAAATAGAAACGGTATTAAAAAATTGATAAAGTAATAATTTTTAAAGCAGCCAAAAGCGGTATTACTTTACTTACTATGCTAAGTGAAACATCTCCATTTGATATTCTTTTTACTAACTTTTAATGCCCATTATCAAAAGTGTAGAAGAAACTCTTGTCTTTCTGGTAATTTTTCAATCCACCCTATTAGATGCCATTTTGACAAACAGCCATGATTCTTAGCAACACTACATTGTACATGACAGCAAAACATTTTAACAATTGAATTTCGCTTAGCGCATTAGAACATTTTCCATTATATAAATGCATTTAAATTATATTCCCCTGAATTTTAATAAGGTGGTGGAGTTGGAATGAGAGCAGTACCTTAGAAAAATGAAATACAGGCACCAAGAAATTCATGAAGCCCAAAAAATCAGCTCCCAGCCCCCTTTCTACAATACAGTACTACTGAAATGGCAACTTTAGAGCCAGGGCCTGCCGCGAGCTGCCTTACCTCTTGGGACAGGAAGGGGATGACTTGGGCACAGATAGCATTCAGCCTCTTGACAATTTCTGCCTGCAGAGGAGAAGAGGGAAGGGAAAAGAGAACAGTTAGTTACAGACTGCCTAAATATTAACATGATAATATTAAGGCACGATTTACTGTGGAATGGGGCTGGAGCTGGGTGCTTTGTAAGACAGGGAAGAGAAAATCCCAGACAGAGGAGCCCTATTAATAGCATGCAGAGGCAACAGTGCCATGCTATAAGCACAGTGATTTATTAGCAAGTATTCATCTTGAAAAGTTAACCTTCAAGGATGCGTACAGTACAACAGAGGATGTCATTTTTATTCCTGGAAATCAAAGTTTCCACAGGAAACTTGGGCCCAAGCCAACCTTAATTTGGATTTTCATAAGACACTGAGTTTTTGGATAGTAAAGATATAGAACTTCCTCTCAGTTTCTTATTTATTATGTTTCTATTTGTGGCCATTGCTTTCAAAAGCCTTCAAATATCATAAAGCTAAAGAAAGACTAAGATGATCTACTCCATCCTGCAGTCCCTAGGAAAGGGAGTCTTAACTATCCTGAATCAGTAACTCTTAACAGTAAACACTGTTATTGGGCATTGTTAGGAAATAAGATGGTTTGGTTCATTTACAGTTGAACTCAGAATCATCACAATAACATAAAGAAACGATTTTCAGCAAAAATTGTGTGTGTGTGTGTGTGTGTGTGTGTGTGTGTGTGTGTGTGTGTAATACTAAAAGTCTATGTTAATACTTAAATGGATTCCTGATCCTCTCAGCAGAAGGAATGATTCGATCAGGGCACACTATAACTACCCAGCCATTCTTTTTGCTTCATCTATCCTTGAACATTCAGTAGGTAAGACCTTTCAATGCCTTGGGATCATTGTTATAAAAATCAATTATCAAGGTACAGTTTATTTATGGAAATTCTGGTTAACTGTGAGCTTCCACAGACAAATTATGAGACAACTCAGAATTAATGTAATAAAACTAGAATTCAGGATGCCTTAAACCAATTCAATGTTATGTCACTAAAAAGCAAAAGACACAGCATGTTCTCTTCCTGAAAAGCCATACAGGACCTAATTTGTATTTTAACACTGTAGGCTACAGACATACTTCAGTATACAATATATACATATGCATAGACTAGGATATGGTCTTATATTTTGACAGGATTATAAGAAGGACCAGGCTGAAGGAAGGTGTTCAGAGGTAGAAAAAGCACAGCAATTACAACTCCTGAGGCATTCCTTAAAATAAATTCTGCCCAGGGTCAGTTCCTCATTACATGGGATGACACAGTGCTCTTTTTCTTGCAAAGTCATTATCCAAATGACAGAGACACTCATACTTGTGCAATTTAGTTTTTCCTTCTTTCATCACCAACCTTTCTGACCTTGTAGCTATGCAATCTTTTAAATGCCAGCACCTTAAAAACTTTGCCTACCAAGCAAGAACACAAACTCACCATGAAGCTCTTAACACCATTCTAGCCCTAATTTCATGAAAGGATGTAGAGAAGGCACCAATGAGTACAGACTCATTAGTGCTGCCAGGATGTAATTTAGTGCACTGGCTCTACAGAGCCCTTGTCAATCCACTAGGATTTTAAAACCATCACCCAAAAGTTGCAATGGAATCACCAAAACACTCTCCACATAGGTGAAATACATCATTATAGATAGGGGGGTGAAATTCCAGTGGTGGGCTAAGAAAATGAAGGGACATTTACCAAGCTAGTGAAAATGCATCTCTAAGGCATTCGGTTGTTAAGTTTTTGTAGGGAGAGGTGGAAGGGGATAGAGTAAAAAGATAATGAGACACTTTGGGGCAGACCAAACTGATGATTCTGATACTCAGAACCATCTGCCAGGCATATTTTCCTCATTATGTTGTTTACAATAAATAAAATAGTCCCTTGCTAGGAGAGCTGAAAAATATGTGGGCACATAAGAAAATGGAGTTCTTTCATTTGCCTACACAATCCAGAGAATGAGCTCTATTCTAAGGAGACTAACACTATAGAGATAGCTACTGCTAGAATACAAACTGATGTGAAAGAATTTATTTCCCTAAACGGGAATTTACCTATTTCAAGCCTATCCAAATGTTAGCCCCCAAGGACTTCTCCCTCATTGTCCAAAAGGGAAAAAAGGACTACTTTATAAGGACTACTTTATATAAGTCCATACACACTAGACAAAATAGAAAATAGGGAAAATCTTTCCATCTTTTAGAATGTCTTCTTTTGTCTAAAGAATTTCATAATTTATTTTAGTTGCCACACCAATGGATTTTTATGGTGAGTCTAATTGGCAGCAGGAGGGGGAAAAGTGTGATTTCATAAAATTAAGCAGGCAATTCTTCACTTTGAAAGCTAAAGTTGCCTCGGAAACAGCACTGCTTCCACGGTCATCTAATTTTGCCTCTTTTGTCCCACAGGACCAAGCTTTAGGGAGGCATCATTTATTTACAGGCCTTTCCACTGGGCTTCAGTTATCGGCCAATAATACTGTGGACACACACTTCTAATGGCCTATGTTTTGAAACTGAGTCTAATCTAATGGCGCAGGGCCCAAACTCCTTTTCCAGCATAGCCATTAAAGGATGTAGGTTATTGCTGTTGTCACCATTGATATTTGTCATTGTAATGTAATTAGGGCCCTAAAATGATGCATTACAGCCCTTGGCACAGCTTCTATTAAAATCTTTTCTTCTGCTCACTGAACTGCGACCTGCTTTCTGATGAATAACAGACAGACAGCTTTAGGGTGAGGAGCAGATTCATCAAAGAAGTATTTTTCAGCTTTGGAAATAAAAATAAAAAGGCAACCTAAAAGGAAAAGCACAAGGGAGAGGGAGGGGAGATCCACAATACACATTTGAATTTCATCTGACCACTTGAAATTCTGATTGCGTCTGATGAATCTTGCTTAGACAATATATTCCCAGCCTTCAAATCACATGGTTAATCAGGGTTCTAATCTGCTATCCATCAGCCTATGCTAGCACTGTAACTTCCAATCAAATTTATAGGTGATATGGGTCATGCATCCCTGAACAAGTACATTCACGGGTATCCCATTTAAATGGGCCCAGATTCTGAAATGCTGTTGTTAGGGTTACTGGATGTTATAATAGTATTC
The DNA here is from genome assembly GCA_028646575.1 of Pseudocheirus occidentalis. Classification (NCBI taxonomy): domain Eukaryota; kingdom Metazoa; phylum Chordata; class Mammalia; order Diprotodontia; family Pseudocheiridae; genus Pseudocheirus; species Pseudocheirus occidentalis. The sequence continues at coordinate 119,196,899 of CM053599.1, read as the reverse complement.
AATGTTTTATGAAAGCTCCTGATAAACAGCTGCTAAATTATTGCTTTTGGATACAGCAAGATGTTCCAAAGTAGCATTAATGGTCCAATAAAAGGGTGATTTCTCATGCCAAAATACAAAAAGAATAGTTTTTGCTGCCATAGTTTGTCAAATATGTTAAATTCTGACAGTTCTATTATTTCTCTCCCAATATACCTAAGATACTTGTTTAGAAATAAAATACACTGTTTCTTCACCTTCCACTCAGCACCATCCTACTTTTTGCCTCCCTTCCTTTCCATTCCACTCTTCCTTCTACTATTCCCATTTAAAAAGAAAAAAAAAATCACAAAACAATTGGATGACAACTTTCGAAAACAGGCAATTTCAGAGAAACAATCTGTTTTAACTGAACACTAAACACTGCATGCCTGTGAACACCAAAGGTACTGTCCCAAAGAAGTGATGGAGGAGTAGACTGGACAGTATGACCTGTTATAAAGTTAAAAGGTAAATGACAAGGAATAAAATTTATTTTCTTTCTATCTCTCTGCCTCAAATGGTAAAAAGACCCACCTATTACATTTAAAGTCTTGGGGAGATGGCTATTACACATCTAACAGTCAAATCACTGTCAAAAAATAACACCTGTTTAGAATTTAATACCTTCTAAATTAATTCTTTCCTTATCACAGAAATGAACAAAAGTAGCTATTTAGGCAAATCAACTGTATTACTGAGCATAAGCTTGATTTTTAAAATGTCCCTCCCACCACAAATGATTCTAAAAATGTATAAAAGTTTAAACTCAGTTTTGCTTACTACATTCTCACTTCTTTATAAATAAGTTATTCAGATTACAAAACATTTGCTGTTAAAGGAATTGCTACTGGGGACTGATTGGTCTGTCACACAAATGGAAACAACACTACTATGTATGTAGAGTAAATATAAAACAAAATAATAAAAAATTATTGGGAAATTCATGTCAGCAGTCAACAGGAAATATATACATATGCAAATACAGTCTCAAAAAAAATGGTCTCAAAGAACATTTATTTCAGAGTTACTTTCTTTGATATAAGTACAACCACTGCCAAAAAAAGATGAATCTAGTTTATTAGGTATATAAACTAAGTATATAAACTGCACAATATCAAAATAAGCATTTCAAATATTGGGGAGGGGGTATGAAAAAGTTTATATGACAGCACAGTGTGACATAAATGAACCATTATTTCACAGCAAACTAATTAACACAAAAATTGCAATATATGTTCTATTTTATTTCAATCATGAAATAATTTATTTGGAACAGCTCATTACAGAATTTCAAAGGTATAGTCAATGAATGTGTTAATTGCTTACACCTAGATTTAAGTATTTTGGGAAAACAATGAAAACTCCTGAGTGGCTTATTCATAAGGTGGTCTAGAGATTAAGAATCTTATTCTTTCACTGGACTAATAAGTCAGTTTTATCTATATGTTCAGTACAACTCAACTTTACAGAAGAGCATAAATGTTTTGAATCAAAGTGTTAAGCACAATTCTTCCATAAAGTAAAGGAGTAAGGAAGGTTCAAATTGTAAAGAGACAATACAAATGTCTCTAGTGAACTGTAATAGTAACTTTGATGCTTCCAATTTGCTCATTTATTTTGCTTAAATGCTCATTTTGCAAAACATACCGTACAGAAGTTAATATAAGATAAAATGAAGTAATAACATTTTCAGAATCAATTTATTCATGTACTCATTAGCTTTCTAGATGGCAAGAGTCAACTATTGAGACTTAAAAAAACAATTATCTTCCCTAAGAAAATACCACCTCCAAGTTGGGTCAATTAAAATTAAAATAATGGTTTTAGACACACAATTATTTAAAAATGTGACAACAAATGGGGAAGGGGTAAACTGTCAGACATAAAATCTGAAAGCTTGTTCACCTTTTTGGTACGCTTCAGAATAATGCTACTCACTCTAATTAAAAACAGTGAACACAATATGGAAAAGGAGCTACATATGGTATTTAGAGCAAAGACAGGTCACATTGTAAAGCTAATTTCTGATATGTTTATTGAATGCAGTGCCAGCTATTTAGCTTGATTACTAAACTCTTCAATTAAGCTTCTAAAATACAGCACACACAGGCATGTCCCATATTTAATCTTCAGATAAATATCTAAACCAAAAAAGACTTGCCAAGTCTGGGAGGTTCAGTCTTCATTGTGATTACCTCCTCCCTGACAAAGAGTTTAACTATGATTATGGCACCTACCCCTGATGGGAACATCTTGAGCACAGTCACTCAACTTTCTTTTTAAAACACATATTTATGGTATTTTTACTGCAGAGTAAGTATGCCATAAAGTACACAGTGTTCAGTTAATTGGATACATTAAAGGACTCCATTCATTGATTCTAACACTTTATATTCTACTTCTGGTGAAACTTATGACGTGGGAAGGGGTTGCTATGGGGAATGACACAAAGAGATAAAAATCCGAATGATTTCTCTCACCTGAAGATACCCATGACATCACTGTACTTTATGAAACTTGTTCCAATTTGTTTCCAAAGAGGATGTTTTGTTTTACGGAAATTTTCTATGACAGTTAAAAAAAAAGTCTATCACCCTCACATCTCTGAAGCTTTTTTAATAAATCCCTTTGAAAGAAGTTCTTCTTAGATAATACCTAGTATCCTAAATACATCTTCTATACTTCTGTAGTTGTTGTGTTTAAAAAATGCTCCAAATATTAAGAATGATTGAGAATGATGTATTATCAAGGTTGAGAATGACAAGCCTAATGCCAGACTTCCAATTACTTGTACAAGGTCAAATCATTTCAGTCCTAAAGTCTGATAAACATTGTAGCCCATGTTATCAAATCATACTGTTTCACTTGTAGGGTGGGGGTGGAAGTTGGAGAGAGGGAGGAGGAATAAGAAAGGGATGGCAGCAAGTGGAAAGAAAGAAAATTACTTATTTGGTAGGCTTAGCCTTCCTTCCTAGAGGTGGGGTTGGGCAGTGAACCTTATTTGCCAAAAGCACGGAAATATCTTGCAAATATTTGTTTTCTTCTTAGTTTATCTGAATTTTCAAAGCAACACCCCCCCAACTTCAAGTTGGGCAATTTTTCAATTCAAACATTTATTAGAAGCTTACAAAGATAATAACTAAGGCCCTACTCCTGTCTGCTGGTATTCAAGTTTATATCATTTAAGTGATGTTTTAAAATTTAGTTTTAGATTTGAATAAGGATCACTTGCACTTGGGATCAGAGTCCAACCCCAAAAGAGCTGAATTTCCTTACATTACTACCATATTTAACATAGAAGTCTAACCTTATAACTTATTTTAATTCTTCCAAATGACCACAGTTATGGGATTGGTAGAAAATAATAAAAAGCAAAATAAACGAGGTCTTTTCTTAAAAACAATGTCTCACTTCAATTTTTTTTTCCCTTTCCATGAAAGGAAATACAAGCAAAGCTAATCTTTACTTCTTAACTTAATAATCCCGGTAGTTAGTAGTAGTAGCAGTAGCAGCAGCAGCAGTAGTAATAGTAATGACTGCCATTTGTAGAGTACTTTAAATTGTGCAAAGTTCTATACATCCATTACCTCCTTTGAGAGTTCTGATAGCTTTATAAAGGACATGAGGAAACGGAGGTTCAGAGAGATTACATGACCTCCCTGTCTTGGGTCATTCAGCTAGTAAGCTAACTAGAAGGTGAATTTGAACCCAGGTCTTCCAAGTCTAGCACTCTCCCTATTCATCACGTCCCACCACCTCTTTTTAGTCAGTTTTCCTCTACTGAAACATCACTAAAAATGTGGCCATTTTTGTTGCCTAAAGTTGAATTTCTGATATTTTTTTAATGCCACCTGTGTTTTTTTGTGTCAAGTAAGTCATTTGCCCAAAATTTTGCAATCAAAAGTCAAACTGAAACCAAGACCCAGATCTTAATGATGATCAAGGTCCCGCTGAAGAACATCAAGTTGCCCAAGTCAGAATTGAGATATTCAAAAAGTTTAGCCCATGACAAAACTGCCAGTTTTTCCAATAATGACAATAAGAGAATAAAAAGATAAATACTTCCCCAAGTCTGGTAGATATAGATTCAATACTGATAAGGTTCCAATCCATTAATATTCACGTCACATGAAACACTGCTTAAAAACCATACAGGGATAACCAGCACACACACATACACACACACGTGTGTGCACAACATTCCTGCACTTGAACAAGATCATCTCTGGGCCTAACTTCACAAAAAAAGCAAAGGCCACAGTCTAAAAGATTCATTTTTATTCAACAGCTAATCACAGACCTGAGGCTTTTACTGCTTTTGACACAGTTCAATGTGGAAAGAGCACAAGAAATGACACAAAGAATACAGAACTGGGAGTCAGGAGCCCAGAGTTCTAGGTCTTCTTCAGTGGCCGATTCCCAAGGGAGTCCCTTAGATTTTCAGGGCCTAGTTAGCTCCTGCACAGACAGAATGAAGATATGGGACAAGTGGACCTCTTAGACCTCTCCAAGTTCTGGCATTCTACAATGTACACGGTGCATTCTTGCAACAGAACATAAGCCATTTGCAAGGTTTTTTTTGTTTTTCTCTTTGTATTCCCAACTTCTAATACAGGTCCTCATACACAGTAGATGTTTCACCAATGCTTGTCAAATTAGGTTGGAATTCAATGATTCTCTTTTAGGTACACATAAATCCAAAGTGCCTGGCATTTAGCAGGTGTTTAATAAATAAATGCTTGTTGAATCCAGCTTCACCTGAAGCAAAGCTTTCTTATGGAGAAAACGAATGAGATCTCTTACAACTGCTTACTCCAAAATCCTAAAATGATAGAACTGACCAGAGATCACCTGAGAAGCACCAGGCGGTTCACCACTGCACATGGAGTAGGAAAACCGGAATTCCAATGTGGCCACAGGAGCTTAACAGTCATATGATCCCAAGCAAGTCACTCACTTAATCTTAATCTGACTCAAGATTCTTCAATTGTAAAACAGAGATAATAATAGCACTCAGAGCACAGCCAGTTAGAGGATCAAATGAGGTAATATTTGGAAATGGATTAGCGTCGTGCCTGACACAGAGTAAGCACTTAGTAAATATTTTTTTCCCCTTCCCTCCACCCCATTTGGCAAGCTAAACAAACTGCCCTTATGACAGAGCCATAGGAAAGGGATGATAAGAGGTATAATTTTAGGGGTACGAGGCACAGAAATGATCTATTCTGTATGGTAGAGATATTTTTTGCAAGAGGCATAATTCTTGAAAAATATTTGAAAGACTATAAATTATCAAAGGAGAGGTAATAAGGAAGAAGGACTTTAAAAAGAATGTGCTCTATATAAAAACTACCCCCTGGATTTCCTTTCTTCTAAAATCTCTCATTCCCTTTATTCCTTACCACTTTAAATTCCATTAACCTTCTATTATTTCAAATTCCCAACAAGATACTTGGTTCTAAGGCTTATCCATTTTCCCCCCATCTCCAAAATTCATCCTACATTTTAGCAAATTTTCATCTTTATGCCAAAATCCTTCCAGCTTTCTGGCTAGCCTAACCTCCCTGTCCTCTAAACAGCTAATAATACTTCTTTTTCAGAAACTAATTATCTAGTTTCTAGTAAAACTGTCTTCCCCCTTTCATGTCCCCAATATGCAAAAATGTAATTAATCAAAGCAGCAAAGTTCAATGTTAAAAAACACTGGACAGGGGCGGCTAGGTGGTGCATTGAACAGAGCAATGGCCCTGAACTCAGGAGAACCTACGTTCAAATCTGGACTCAGACACTTGACACTTAACTAGCTATGTAACTTTGGGTAAACCACTTAATCTCAATCCCCTCTCAAAAAAAAAAAAAAAAGCACTGGATTTTAGAAGCAGGGACCTGAGTTCAAATCCCAGTTCAACCACTTAATAATATAGGGACAATGCAATGTCAGGCAAATCACTTCAACTTCATCATCAGTAAAATGTGGGAGTTGGAGTAGATGACTTCAAAGTTATCTTTCCATCTTGAATCTACTGACTGACAACATGCCATGATCTATATAAAAGCCAGTCAGGATTTCCTCCATTACCTCTTAGGTCATCAACAGTTTTTAATGCCTCAAATGGAAGCAGTATTTAAATGACCAGTCCTACAGAATTGCCCTTAAGAGTTTATTTAGAAGTGAGACTGTAGTAGAGAGTTCCAAGGCTCTGTGCTTTTTTTTTTTAATCAACAAAGTAGATAAAGACGTAATTGGCATGGTTTTCAAATTTACAGCTAAAACACAAAGTTGGAAGGATTAGTTAGACAACATGTTGGAATGTGGTGTCAGTATCTAAAAAATCTCAATAGGCTAGACAGTTGGGCCAAATCCAGTAGGATTAAATTTAATAAGGATATCCTTGTGTTCAAAATGTCAACTTTCCAACTGGAAGGTGGAAGAGAGGAAAAAGTAGTTAGAAAGCAGGTCATCTAAGAGTTGGATTGGGGGATAAGTGGCCTGCAAGCTCAACATGAGTCAACAGTATAACATGGAAAAGAAAAAAAAACATCAAACTAATGCAATCTTAGTTCAGCTATTTTAAGGGAAAGGCATTAATACCCAGGACCAGGAGTTTATAATCCCTCTGTGGACATGTCTTTCTACCACCACTACATTAAAGAGTAACTTTTGGTCTATTTTTGCCTTTATGAGAGAGATAGAGACAAAAAGACAGTGAGACCACTTTGCAAAATCTTAAAGTGCTAGGACAGATATTATTGTTTCCTTGTTTGCTTCCATGAACAATATAAAGATGGATGAAGTCACAGTGAAAGAGAGAAGCCACAGAGACACAACCACACCAGAAAGAGGATATGAGAAAACCCTCTCATCAAAGGAGAGTGACTAGTTAGAACACCCCATGGCACTGGACAGGAGATGGGACTTGGTATACTCAGTACTCAGCTACTTCTCTCTTCACCAGTGAGGAAAAGCTTAGCACTTAGAGAGGAAAGCCTTTTCTGTCTTCACATGGAGTCTAAACCTACTGAACTAATTTTGGGAAAATGTCTAAACTTTCTAAATCAAGCAAAAATGTGGATTTAAAGAATGGGTTTGGACAACTGGTCTTCCAGACACCAAAGATGGATCTGAAGAACAGAATTAGATGGATGATTATCATTTTACAATAGAAATTTACTTTTTTACATGTTCGGGAGTTCAAAAATAAGTTTTAAAAGAATCTTAGGAATAACTTTGGAGTATAAATAAGATATAAAAAGGACATGAGGAATACAAGGAACAGAAAAGCAAGAAGAAGTGGTTTACATAAAAATATTAAAAGATGGAGACAGTGTGGCACAGTGAAAGGAGTGTTGGATTTGAGTCTTAAGGACTTGTATCCTGACTCTGCTACTTTGTATCTGTGACCTTGGAAAAGTCATGTAGCCTCTCTGAGGCTGTTTTCCTCTTTGTAAATTGAAGAGTTGAAATGGATGACCTCTAAGGTCCTTTCTAGTCCTAAATCTATGATTCTATAACTGCACCGAAGTGTATGTGTATGGCTACAGAGAGGAAGAGAGAGAGGGAGGAAGAAGAGGGTGGAGAGAGAGACAGAGAAACAGAGAGACAGGGAGAACTCTAGAAGAAGTAGGCACACTACAAGTTTATCTAGCTCCTAAGTGGAGTAAGTTGATTAGCAAGGAAATCAATTGGAAAGACCATATGCAGTTGAGAAGTCAGTCCTATTTACACAACAGGACAATCTATTTAGGCTAGATTTCATTAATACTATGTGTGCCTTGATATTAAATTAAATAATGTAAAGATAAAGCAAATTATGGTGACACTTACAAATATACATTTTCTTAAGCAGTTTTACAATCAAACTTTAAGTAAGGCTTAAATATTTAAGAAACATGTACCTAAATAAATGCCAGTAACAGTGTAAGTAAAATTGTACATCTGGAACTGGACAAAATCCTTAGAAACCATCTAATTCAATCCTCTCATTTTCCTCTTGAGGAAACCAAGGATCAGTGAATTGTTCAAGTATTTTGCCAAAGGTCATACAAACAATCAACAAACATGTATTAAATACCTACTATTTGCCAGGCACTGTGCAAGGGACCAAGGACACAAATATAACAGATAAGAAAAAAAAATTCCTACTGGTGAGAAGCTTACATTCAATCAGAAAAGGGGACAAAGGCAAACGTATGTGTATACAAAATAAAGAGAATAAATACAAATAAACACAAGCAGTCTGAGAGGAAGGGCACAAATACCTAGGAGATCGGGAAAGTATCCATGCATCTTGAGGTACATCTTTCGGAAAGAGAGGGATTCTATGAGGCAGAGGTAAGGAGGGGCTGCATTATAGGGGCCATCAGTGCAAATGCACAACAGTAGATGAAGTGGACTGCAGAGTGCAGGAGGAAAGTAATGTATGCTGAGTGGGAAAATGGCTGGGGTAAGGTCATGAAGAGCTTTAGAAGCTAAACAGAGGCAATTTTTAAAAACTAGAGTTTATAGAACAGGGGATAGAAATGATCAGCCCTGCATCTGAATAAAATCCCTCTGGCTGCAGGGTAAAGGATGTCCTGGAACAGGGGTGGGGAACCTGTGGTCTCGAGGCCACATGTGGTCCTATAGGTCCTCAAGTATCACCATTTGCTTGAATCCAAACTTCACAGAATTAATTCCCTTAATAAAATGAGAAATGGTAAAACCTAGATTTAGTCAAAATGCTGTACCCAAGGATATGAGGCCTCCAAGCAGCAGGTTCCTCACCCCTGGCCTGAAGGAAGGGAGACCAAAATAGTTCAGGAAGACAATGCTGAGATGAACTAAGGTGGCATCAATCTCAAGGAAAAGATTGGGGCTGGACACAGGCCTGTGAGTAACTGGCACAGAGAGAGCTAACAATGAGACTCATAGGAGATTATGAGACTACAAAGAAAAAGAATACAGCTGAGAGGTGAACAGGGACCTAGGACAGAGACACACACCCACAATACTCACAGCATTAAGGGAGCTGAATTTGGCTGATGAAACAGAAAAGGAGAATTAGGAGGAAAATGAAGAATGAGGAATGTCATCTTGGGGAGAGATGGTGGTCGGCAATATCAAACAAAGCCAAGATGGAGAAGAATAAGCACTCAACAAAATGCCATCAGATGTGGAACCTAAGCACTCTTTGATGACTGGAGAAAATAGCTTCAGTAACTGATGACATCAGAAACCAGACAGCAAAAAGCTGAGGAATGAAAGGGGAGGGAGGAACTATACATGATGTTTTCTAGAAGTCTGGCTGAGAGGAGATATAAAATGAGAGGCTGATTGTGGCTGAGGCTGTAATTCTCAGGAGAGAATGGGAGGAATGTCAGGGGCAGCTTACATACAGGGGTTAGCCTTGGCAGTGAGGAGGAAAGACTGGATTTGAACATGGGTTCTCTGACTCCAAATAAAGTGCTCTTTCTTGTCACTGAATGACATCACCACCTCCATGATTCTATAAGCCAACATTGTGTTTGTAGTCAAGAAAATAAAAATGTGGATCAGAATGAGAATTTTGATACAGGTCTGTAATAGTAATGAAATTTGAAGATCCCTTTGTATTGCTAAGCTGACAAGCACTTAGCACCTAGTTTCAAATTAAGCCTCGGTTAAAGAAACAGAAGGTATGAACCCCTGCTGCTGACATAATAGGAAGGGGCTGAACAGGGAACCCTCGTTGCTGATGTAACAGGAAGGGGCTGAACAGGGAGGAGCAATACTGTATATAAGGAAAAACCCTAGCTGGGAAAGTCAGAACTTCTTGGGAAGAACATCTGAAGGCTGGGCTGCTGCTGCTGGACTGCAACTTCCGTGGAGAAAGTGATTTTGATTGTGAGAACAGGAGAAAGTGGTTTTGATTTTGAAAACGAAGCTGGAGAAGACTTCTGAGGGCCAGCTGGAGCTGCTGAGGATTTCCCAGGGCCAGCTGGAGCTGCCCAAGAGTGAGGAAGCATGACTGTGGGGCCGGTATTTAGTACAAATGTTGTTGTGGCTTTGTTAATATGTATGAATGTTCTTGTGGCTTGGTTGAGCCTTGTCTTCCCAGGAAGAGAGACTGTGAAGGATTTGAGATGGACTAGATACTGTGAGCTCCAATGTGGAGCAGGAACTGCATGGAAAGCCGGACAAGGAGCTGGGAGCTGTCTGCCTTTGTACTCAGGTAGCAGTTGGTTAGATTCAGGCAGAAGCTGGGATCATGGAAGAGGAGCCACGGAAGCTGAAAGCCTGCCCCAAGTCAAGATGAAAAGACCTTTCCATGGGTACTGGGTAGTGATAAAATTGTGATTTACATTTGACTGAGGGGTGGATGGCCTATACATTTCCCACTACCCCTTAAGAGGGCACTGAGTAGTGACTGATGACTGAATAGTGACTGTTTCATAACTTAACTGCACCCCATGGATGGAAGACTTTGACTTTTTTGTATTTTATGATTGAATGATTGAATTACTAAGTGATTGACTGACTAAATGATTGTACTTTATTCAAAACCACATGACCACTTTGGTGAAAATTATGTAGCCATTTTAGTGATAAGCTGTTGAGTTGTGACATGGTGAATCCTGTATTTTGATTTTCTGTGAATGTTTTGCTCTGATTTGTTACCAAATAAACAGTGTTCTCTATACTATGTAATCAGAACCTTGAAGCTATTCACAACAGCAGTCCTCTGGAAAGCTGCTCATGCATGGCTTTACAAGGTCTTAGAACATGTAACAACAAAATCTGTACTCTGGGGGAGCCACAGTACACAGGAGGAATTGTGTGATACTGTGAGCTCCAATGTGGAGTAGGAACACCCAATTGGTGTTTTTTCCTCCTTTTTTGGCAACAGAATTTGGGGAAGAGGGAAGAAGAGCAGCCAAGCAACAAAGAAAAAGGAAGGCAATGAAAATATCCCAGGAACAAAAAACAACTTCAGAATATTCATTAGGACAAGTTTTCAAAGCTAAGCACCACCACAGTTTCAGGAATTCTTTCCTTAACTAATTTTTACTTGGTAGCTATTGATATAGTAGAAGCATCTAGTGGCACAGTGAATGAAGATCTGAGTTCAAATCCAGTCTCAAAAACTTACTAGCTGTATGACCCTGGGCGCTTCATTTAACTTCTGTTTACTTCAATTTCCTCAAACTGTAAAATGAAGTTAATTACAGCACCTACAACATCAAGTTCTTGTTATTATAAAATGAGATATTTATAAACTGCTTAGTACAGTGCTTGGCACATAGTAGGTACTACATAAATATTATTATTATTACTGTCATTACTGCGTACTAACCAATACTGGAAAGGTGGTAGAGTGAGGGACAGAAAGAGATATAATGATTAATAAATAAAACACTGCCCTTTATCTCAAAGAGTTTATACATAACTAGAGGAGATAAGACATGTCCACAAATCACCCCAGGAGTGGGGTCCAAAGAGCTAGAAAAGTTCAGAGGCCAGAAAGATAGATCACTTCTGCATAAGCAATCAAGGAAGGCCTCAGAGAGAAGCAGTATTTAAAATAAAGTGATGTAAGGTGGGCCGTAGGGTCAATAGTATTTTGAAAAGCAGAACTGGAAGTCAGGATATTCTAGGCAAAGAGAACAAATACAAGCAAAGAAAAGCATCTCTGCATGTGTACAGTGAAGTCAGAAATCATCCAGGTTAGTTCTCAGTCCAGAAGCTTCACCAGACTGCCCAAGGGGTGCAGAGCACACAAAAAGCTGAAGAATCCCTGGCCTCGTTCAACCAGAACATAGGGTTCATGTAACAGAATATACAGCGAGAGAAGCAGGTAACAGGCAAGTTGCAAAGGCCCTGGGAAAGGGTTGTGGGACTTTATCAGAAACCAAAGTTTTCAGAGCAGGAGAATCATATGACCCAAGTAGCACTTAAAATTATTAATCCTGTGATAGTATAAGATCAATGGGAGTTGGAGATAGACTCTGCAAGACACAAGTCAAACAAAGAAGCTCTGATAATAATAAAGTCCAGGGATGGCTATTGGTATGCCTGACCTAGGTAGGTATGAATGGCCTAAAACAAGAGTGTGGTGGCCATCTGAACTGACAGCAAAGAGCTGACGGAGAATGTGAAGAAAAAAAGGAGAGCTAGGGATTGGTAACTGGTTATGAAAATCCATGACACGACACAGGTTTCAAGTCTGGAAAAACTGTGATACCATTAAAAAAAAACAAGTCAGGATCAAGATCTGGTTTAAGGAAAGATAGGGGGAACCAGAGATTACAAAATTGGTACCTCATACTTCTTACAAAGATTTAACTAGGAAAACCAACACCTGGGTCTCAAATGAAAGAGTCCAAATGCAGATCTGGATCTCTACCAGACCCTAATCCTACTCCCTCACCCTCCCTCACAGTGCTTGCTTTCCAATACACCCTTCCATACCTCCAGCAACTGCTGCAGACTTCCAAGATCCATGGCCACATCATTGATGCCAACACCAAAAGCCAAAACCCAGAAGGCTCATCCTAGTAATGGCTCTACAACGATCAAACATTCCAAAGGGAACAGAGGCAAAGCTTCAACCATAACTCCACAACTATCAAATTGACCTTAAATGTCAGGCAAGCCAGGTTACTATTCTAGGACTATACTTTTGCATCTGTAAAGTGGGAATAACATTACCTGTTCCCCACCTGGTTGCAAAGGACTAATGAGTGAGGATTTATGAGATAATCTCCTAAGGTCAGTATTACTGCTTTCTTTAAGACATGAACAAGATTAGATAATGCTGTAAATTGAGTAGCTTTACAGTTAGGTATTGATTCAAGCTTAGGGCTCTATCTCAATTAGGAAGGGATACCTCACTAATTTACACTACATGAGGGAAAGGGATAAAGGAAGAGAGGACCACAGGGCACAGGGCAAATTATTCAGAATGGGAAGAGAGCCAAGACAGATGGTGTTACTTGCCAGCCTGGATGGCACAGTAATGGAGCCCAGACCTTCTTGATTGATTGAAAGGAAGTGTAAGGTCACAGGCTCTGCCCTGGGAAATTTGCTGTTTCTCCACTTTCATGCACTGTGACCTAGAAAAGACATTTAGTCCTTTTTTTTTTTCTGGCCATTGGTCTGCTCAGGAGCACTTAAAGCTGGGGATCTCTTTCCTCTAATCTTTGTCAATAGGACATTTGCCCCAGGTGTACTATATTTCACATTAGGTGAAGAATTAAAAAAGAACAAAACTGACTTTCTTTCTTTTACTGCCTGTAGTTTCTCTGCAAGAATGTATGGTAGTATGGTAGCTACGGGGAGAGGGGGGTGGAAATTTGTAGAGCTCTATGTGTATATAGAAAGACAGGAACACAGACAAGCACAGAATATGGACTCACATAGTATAACTTCCGTAACTGTACCTAATCTCAAAACTACATTCCCACTAATTCTGAGAGCAAGAAAACAATAGAGAAAAAATTGTCCAAAATTCTCCAGTTTTGACAAGCTCTATCAGATGTGCTTTTAAAAAGTCTTAAAGACTTTTTTTATCTTTCATTTTCTCCAATCTAATGAGCCTTCTTCTTTGTAACAAAAAAAAAGTTAAGCAAAACTAGACAAAACAAGAGGGCACTGTGTGACCATAGTGTGTGAACAAGCCCCCATCTCCTATTTTTTATCTGCCCTGATGGGGTGGGAGAGAGGAGGAGAGAGGGAGAAGGGAAATCAGGTGTAGGGAGTCTGATTAGGTTGTTCTTTTTTTTAAGGAAATGCTTTTGTATTTATCAGAGGGAAAAAAAAAAACCTAAAATCAGTTTTGTAGTAAGTAAAGCATTTAACTTGAAGTTTCTCTACATCTACCCATACAGTACTTTGCTGCTGAATGCTGGAATGGATTACTTTGCACTTGTCCTTAAAAGCTTCTTCATCCAACATGGCCCGCAAGGTCACTTTGAATTCTGTTCCTAACTTGTGGTATTTAGAAACTATGATGAACTTCTTGACGTCTGCAAACTTAATGGCACACAAAAGGTACAACTAAACCCATTCTTGAGTTTATTATAAATTAGGAGTTTACACATTAAACCTCATTTTACCATCCATTCCAATTTTAAAATAGATTACCATCATTTTTACAGAGGAAGCGACTGAAGGAAAGAAATTAAGAGACTGAGTCAAAATCCTACAACTACATGAAATGGCAGCAAAGATCTAGAACCCAGGTCTTCTGACTCAGTACAATGGTATTTCCTCTAGAAGGCACTGCTTTCTAGACTAATTCTGAAGCATGTGAAATGAAAAACAAAGAGCCAATTAAGACAAGATTTTTCTCATAAAGTTCTCAACATTGGTGGTACAATAAAAAATTCTGCAAAAACATAACTTAAGGAGATTCTGCCAAAATCAAACATTTTCTAGACTGAATGTTTTGCTTGCATTTTTATGTACTCAATATAAAGGTTTGTGTAGAATGTGCAAATGAGACATATGAATGCCTATTCTTTTTTCCCAACAAGAAGGCATGGTATTCTAAAAAGAGCAACAGACTTCAGAGTGAGAAGACTTAGTTTTAAATCCTGACTTACTTGCTCTGGTGGCAGGGGAAAAGTTGAGTCAGCCCTCTCTGCCTTCACCTTATCATCTAGACTCCAAGTGATGGTGCTAGACTCAAAGCCAATCTGGCCTTCTGGCCTTCTCTGTGCCTTGCCTTCCACTGCCTATCTTGGCTTTTGCCTGGGCATACATCCCAAGCTTGGAACTTCACTCCTGTCCTCTCTACCTTGAAGGCACAGCTCAAGCACACCATTTTACACTGACCCACTCTTCCCCTCCTGCTGCTTTCCTTGTCCTCTACCTTCTGCCTCCTATTTATTTTGTATTTATCCTATATATACTTATGCATTCACATGTTGACTGTCTCCCCTGACAGAATGTAAGCCTCTTGAGGGCAGGGACCATTTGACTCTTTTGCCTTTACATCCCCAGCACTGAGCACAGTGCCTAATACACTGCAAACCCTTAAAAAAATGCTTGTGGACTGACAACTAGAAAGGTTCCCTCTAGTTCTAACATTCTGTGAATATGAACCCATGATTCTTTTATTTTTTTATAATATTGCATATTACTCAAGAGAAAAAAAGTGGTTCTCTGGATATATATTGGGGGAGGCCAACTGATTGGAGAAGGAAAGCAAAAAGATAACAAAGAAAGAGAATAGATATTAAAATGTAAGTGCAAAAAGTAGGTTGTTGGGGGCTGAAGAAACGAACAGCAGACGTGGAAATAGGGAAGAACCAATACTGTCTTCCCTCTTTCATATATGACTCACAAGAACCAGAAACCAGTACCCAATTGGGGTATCTGATAAGAAAAAAGTTACTGTTTAAATTACTTTAATCAGCTGAATTATTTTAAAGGTAGATAATCTGGAACAGGTATCCTGAATACAATCATGGGAGACAGCCACACACTCAATAAACATTTATTAAGAACTTACATTGTGCTAGGGGAAGGGGGAGGGAGAGAGATACAAAGAAAAGACACAATTATTATTAGTAATAGTCAGCATTTATCTAGCACTTTAAGGTTTGCAAAGCACTTTTTATGTTAACCTTGTAATCACAAAGGCACTGCCTCATCCAGGAAAATGAACATGACATGAATCACAGAGCTAAAAAGCCATTAAAAAATCATCCAATCCAACCCATTAAAAAAATTTTAATAAACAAGCATTTATTTTTTTCTCCTACCTTAATCCACCCATCCCTTATTCTCCCCTTCCCTCACTAAAAAAGAAAAAAAAATCCTTGGAACAAATATTCATGGTTAATAAAAAAAAATTCTCTCACTGACCACATCCAAAAAGACAGATCTCATTCCATCCTCTATCAGGAAATGGCTAACACGTATTATCATCAGCCCCCTGGAATCATACATAGTTGGTCAATGCATTTGATCAGAGCTCTTAAGTTTAAGCTGTTTGTCTTTATAATATGTGTGTGTGTATATGTGTGTGTCTTCCTGTCCTCCTCACTTTGTTCTGCATCAGCTCACACAAATCTTCCCAAGTTTCTCTAAAATCCTCTCTTCATGATTTCTCACTATAGCAAGTAGTATTTCACTACATCATATATCATAATTTGTTCTGCCATTGATTTGTTCTCTTAGCTCTGCTCACTTCACTCCACTTTAGATCATCTGTTTTCCCAAGTTTTTCTGAAACCTTCCACTTCATGATTTCTTAGCATAACACAACAAACCAGTTTCCTAAATTTCCAGCTATTTGCCCCTACAAAAAGACCTGATAGAAATATTTTTGTATATATGAGTCTTTTCCTATTTCTTTAAACTCTTTCAACTCACTCATCATCTTAAAAATGAGGAAACTGGAGCCAGAAGGGGTTAGGTGACTTGCATGAGGTCACAGATAGTCCATAGCAGAGTTAAAACTATTAACTTGAAATATTTAGACTCATCATGTCCAACAAATTTAACGTGTTAGAGAATAGAAATTTTTAAAAAAAAATTAAAGAGAAAATATTCCAGTTTAATACCTACTTTCCATAGCTTAAACAAGAAAAAAAATCATAAACGTACATTATATGGCCTATACTCATTCTGAACATACATAAGTATTTCAAAATAGGAAAAATTTGTGTTTACTCACTTAGAACAATGCAATCGAGACATTATGATGCCTGTATCTCCAGCCTCTTTCTGGCCAGGCTAGAACTCAAATATTTATTTTACTTATACTGGCCAGTTCCATTACATGAACATTTAACACGTTCCTGATATAACACAGAGCTCTTATCTGTGCAGAAATAAAGATTACTGTACCTAAAACAGAATTTTGTCGTGCAAACTACTCTACCCAAGATTTTCACTCTTTATAGCTGTTGATGATATCACTTCAAGTCTCCCATGAATTAATCTAGACATATAAGGGGGAAAAAATTCAAAGGAGTGAAAGCAGTGGTCAGACTTGTGAAAACACACCATAAAACAATGTATGTTTCTGACAGTTGAGCAGACTGCATGACAGACAGCAAAACCACATTTCCGCATGCTTTTTTTTTTAATGGATCTGTGGCTTTATGCCACCAAGCAATATTTTGGTTTACCAAAATGTACTCTATGGCCTTTTTAATTTCATGTTTATTTAACTTTAAAAAAAAAAACTCACTATTGCTCTTACTAGGAAGCTTCAAAGATTGTGGCCAAGATTCAAAATAAATGAATGGAGGGGTGAGGCGGTTTTTAACAAACAAGTATATTCTTCAAACAAGTTTTGATTTGGGGTTGTTTTTTTTAAGTCACATGTTGGAATTCTGCAACTATCTTAAAATCTTCTGATAAAAGCAAGTCAGTAACTAATTACAATCATTAAATAAAGGCCAAGATAAGCATTTGTCAGGTGGACTGTAGAAAGAGGTTTTTTTCTTTATTACGACTCTTCCACAAGTTGCTATTTTGCTCTTATTTTTGATCAAAAAGTATAACCCATCCAAATTTTCAGCACAATCACAAATTCTAAAAAAACAACTTGTCCAAGTAGCCAAAGAGTCTGGCCAACAAAAGACTGACTTCTGGCCTCCTGGAGCTCCACACTCCCACCAGCCAAAGCTCTCAGGTGATAACATTCATAAATGCTGCACTGGGCATAGGACTGACTGATTATACAGAAGCTTCCTTCTTAAAGACAACAACAAAATAAAGGGAAGGAGAAGAGCTTTTTCAGTTCCAGATTTCAGAAGGCATTGTGGAAGGAGCCAGTAGATAAGATCATCTAGGTCAACATAAAATTAAATCTGAAGAGAAAAATTCACACTGCCCAGACATAATCTAGCTGATAAGATTAGATTCAAACTGTCCACTCAAACTAACTTGGCTGTTACCCAACACATAATCATATGCACTAATAGTGGGTTTGGGAACAAAGACAGATAGATATGGAAAAACAAGTTATTCAGAACCAACAGCCATTACTGGAAGGCAGGTTCCACTGCACAGGACCTAAAACTGATAAACTTATTTGCAAGGAGTTAGTTCATTAATTAGAACCCCCTGCAGCCAGCAAGGCTAAGTTATTTCCTTCTTCTTAATAAGGGGATAGTAAGTCCATTTTCAAAACGGTGGTGAAGCTGGCTGGTCCCATAAGGCAGAGAGTTCTCTGTCCTTGGGCACTCCTGAACATATCTAGTGCAGCCAAACCAATCACAGCTCTACTCTTGGTCACACTAACTACAAGTAAGGTTCCAAAACAAAAATGTTTTTTTGAAAATATGGTCAATTCCAGAAATGCAAGAGTTAGAAAAGAACATGACCTCTACACCATGCTCCAGTCCTATATTTCCAACTTCCTGCTTTGCACACAGCTGACAAGTGAATGAAAAACAGAAAACTTTATAAAGTTCCTAAGTATAGCACAAGCACTGTAATTCAGTCCAGGGACTATGGAAAATGACAGGATAGATCATGTCTCCAAAGAGCTTACATTCTACTAGGGCTATGACATGCACATAAAAGTATAATTAAGGTAGTAAATTAAAAGATCAAAGGGCTCTAGGACAGGCCTACACAACATGTGGCCCACTAAAGGATTTTGGATGGCCTAGGAAAAATGTAGACGAAAACATCCTTTGTATGTAAAGGAAATCCTTTGGTGGGCTGCAGGTTGTGCAGGCCTGTTCTAGGAAATTAGGAGGAAGGTAACAACATTGGGGGGGGGGGGCAGAGGGGAGAAAGGGGGAGGGGGGTAGAGGGAGACGAAGAAGGAGAGGAGAGGGAGAGAGAGATGACTCAATGAGCAGGTGACACCAAAGCAAAACCTGTAAAGAAGAGATAAACGTAGACAAGTGGAGATGAGGGGCGAACTCCAGCTGTGAGTAATGGCATAGAAAGAGGTGAGAAATGGAATGCTGGGGGTCAGTTAGTGGTCCAGGTTGGCTACAATGTATCATGTGTGAATGGGAGTAATGCCCAATATAAGCTGAAAAGGAATTGGAGGCAGTCTGTAAATGGCCTTGTGAGAGTTCACATTTTATCCTAGAATCACATTAAGGTTTTTAGGCAGGACGTTGACGTGGACCCATGCATTTGGAAGATTATTCTGACAGCTATGTGAAGGACAGATTGGACCTGGGGATGGGCTATAAACACATGAAGACAGTTAAAAGGCTATTAACAAATGTCTGGTGAATCACATGTCTTTTTTGAATGAATGGTGAATAAATTTTATTTTGGCACCTCAGAAACCTGTCTAAAATCATGTTTACTATCATTACTCCCAAAATAGCTCTTCTTCTTAAGTTCCCTTTCTGAACGAGTAGTATTAGTCTGTGGTCCAGGCTGAAATTTGTCTTGGACTCTTTCCTTTGTTCCTCACACCCAATCGGTTGTCAAGTTCTATTAAGTTTTTGCTCATATCTCTAGAATTCATCCCTTTCCTTCTATTCCTACTGCTATTGAGATAGTTAAGGTCTTCACCATGTAAGGGCTAGATTATTGCAATAGCCTCCCAACTCATCTCTCAGGATACAGACTACCTTCAAGATAATTTTGCACACCACCACAAGTTCAATCTTCCTTTTAAAAAATTGCAATTTTGAATACATCAATTCTCTTGCTTAAACACATACAATGAATCCTCTTTAAACACACAAAAGAGCCAAACTCTTAACTGTCCTGCCTTCATTCAAAGTCCTCCACAATGTTTCTGACATACAGACCTTTCCAGCTTCATCTCTCACCATCCCGTACACAAATTCTACAATCCTGCCAATCTGAATGTTGGTGTTTGCACTGTTCCTTTCCACATCTTGTCTTCATATAGAACATTCTACTTAGGATATCCTCCACATTCTCTAATTCCAATGGAAATCTGTTTAAAGTCTGCCTTTCCTTCAAGGTGGAGCTTAAATATTATCTCTTCCCTGATTACCCTAGTAAGAAGTGGTACTACTCAGTCCACACCACTTAAACATCTTTCTTTAGAAAGTGGGTGGCTTTTACCAAAGGGCTATAAATAAGTGCATACCCTTTGATCCAGCAATACCTCTTCTAGGGTTGTATCCCAAAGAGATCATAGAAGTGGAAATTTTGTACAAATTTCTCCTGGTTCTGTTCTTCTCACTGAACATCAGTTTGTATGTCTCTCCAGGTAAATATAAAGTCTGTCTGCTCTTCATTTCTTATAGCACAATAGGATTCCATGACATTCATATAGCACAACTTGTTTAGCCATTCCCGAATTGATGGGCATCCCCTTGATTTCCAATTCTTTGCCACCACAAAAAGAGCTGCTATAAATATTTTTGTACATATAGCAGCTCTTTTTGAGAAATTTGTACAAAAATACAGACACAACGTATGTGGGACAACTAACTTTGATAGAGCAGGCTCTTCTCAGCAATGCAAGGTTATAAGACAACTCCAAAAGACTTGTGATGGAAAGATGTCCACATCCAGAGAAAGAAGTACAGAGTTTGAATGCAAATTGAACTGGCTCTCTTTCTTTTTCTTTTTTTGTTTCCTCTTTCCCATTGTTCATTCCATTGGTTATAATTCTTCTTTACAACCTGACTAATGCTTAATGTGAAGGTATTTGCAGATTCTATATTTGACTGCATACTGCCATGGGAAGGGGGGGAAAAGGAGGGGGAGAAAATCTGAAACTCAAGATTGTGGGATTGTGGAACTGAATCTCATAAACTAAAAGTAAACAAATTAGTAAAAAAAATGGCTTTTATTACAATATACTATTACTCTATTGCAAATGCAGAATGAGACAGACTAGTTGATCTCTAAAAATCTATTTGACTTTAGACCACCTGAGAAGGCCCAGGGATGGTACTTCAAACATCTTTTTGTCCTTCTCAGTGACTAGTTCAATGCCATGCATTTAATAAACACTAAATAAATATTTCATGAATGAATGAAGACTAAGACGCCTTTTAGCTTCCAGGAGTCAAATCTTGTGCCTACTGTCACTTAAACAAGTTAACCTTTAAATGATGGGAAAATAAGATTTACCCTATTAGGATTGAGAGATTTCTTTTGCAAAATCATTTCAATCCTTCCTCAACCCCATTTTAACCCCCCCCCATCAATTTCTCTAGAATATGAAATACCTAATTAGAACACATCATCCAAACCACACCTGGTATACCCTCCCCCTTCCACCCAAAAACTAAAGAAAAATTCATGCATTCAAGCCAAAATAAAATATAGAACCATTTGAGACCTCTCTGTCTAGCTTAGAAAGGCATCATGGAACATGGGATAAATAAAGCCCTGAACTTGGGCATCAGGAACTCAGGTTCAAATCTTACCTTATACACTTACTAGCTGTGTGACCCTAGACAAGTCACCTAACCTCTCTGATAGATTCTTTAACTGAAAATTGGATTCACAGCCTCTGAGGACCCTTCTAGCTCTAAGTCCATGATCCTATGATATGAATCTACATAAACAATTTCCTACAATGTTCTGCTAATTCAAAAATGATTTTTTCTGAACTTAGATTGCCTCTCTTCTGTGAAGGATTCAAGCTTTCCTCAGATCACATTAAAGACGACTTTTCCTTTCATTCTGCTTATGCCTGGTTCAACTGTGTCCTTGATACAGCCTGCAGGGACAGCCATTGGCAAGTGGAGGGAAGTGAGCAGCCATCTAAGCCATCTTTTGTCCAGATGCTTATCTTCCTCCTACCAGTGACAAACTTAGCTTCTGAGAAAGCTGCTCCAACACCAGGCAATGGTGGCTGACCCTTCGGCAGGTCAGGCTAGCTAGCACCTAGCACTCAGTACAAGGTATTCTTCACTTCTCCCTCTCCAACTCATCCCAAACCACCCAGACTCTGTGGAGTTTCTACCACATGTTATTGGCCTAAAGTTAACATTAATATTTTTTTCTGAGGTAAACACCAAGGCTCAGAGTAGACGTAATAAACCACACCCCACAACATCTACATCCTTGAGGTCAATTCCTTATTTCTCTCAGAGGAAAAAAAACGCAGCTGCTCAAACAATCCCCTTCTTTTCCAGAGCAGCATAGTTTGGGGCTGGAACAGGAGGAGCCAAACACGAAGAGAGCTGAGTTTGCCAATACCCACACAATCTGAAGTTCGAGAATAAATCCACGTTTTGGACTCAACGTCTCAAGAGAAATATGGCCCTTGACCACCAGGCCTATGACCACAAACCAAGAGTTCTTAAATTTTTCCAATTGTGAGTCCTCCAGTACCTTACCTGGCACATAGGAGGTACTACTTACATTTATGTTTGAAGTGCACTCCCTTTTTAGAATCCAATCCATTTCTAAAATGCTATTAATTCTTTGCTCACATCTCTAGAATCCATCCCTTTCCTTCTATTCCCACTCCTACCGAAATAGTTTAGGTCTCCATCATGTAATGGCTAGATTATTGCAATAGCCTCCTCACTGGTCTCTCTGGATACAGACAATCTTCTAATTAATTTGGCATACCACCACCAGTTTAATCTTCCTTTAAAAAAATGCAATTGTGAGTACATCAATTCTCTTGCTTAAACACATGCAATGAATCCTTTTAGAATCCCAAGCTTCCTTCCAAGCTTCATTCAAGGGCCAACACTAAATGTTGAATGACTGACTCATGGAGCCCTCTGGCAGTCTGATGAAGCTTACAGATCCCTTTCTCAGAACATTTTTAAATATACAAAATAAAATACATAAAATTACAAAGAAAATAAATTATATTATGATAGCTATATTAAGACAGCTATAGCTATACCCCTGATCCTTCAGGATCATTGGCTGAAACACTGAAAAAAGCCTTTAACAAACCAGAAACATCTCCATACCATGAAGCAAATGTATAAAGATTTCAACAAAACTGCTCTACAAGAAATTTTAATAACTACAACACATTTTAATTCACAGAGAGATTGATCATTAATATTTTAAGGGGTTCACTGAGTTTATCATGTGATTAGCCTGGACCTACCAAAACGGAGACAATAAATGCATAAACTCAGTTCTTAATTTGTGATGAGTCTATTATTTCATGAGTATGAGTTCTCCCTCACTGGGTTCAAGTTTTGTTCTACTCTTTCCACAAACTGGGGAAGCTCAGGTGGCAAAGCAGAGTTCCAGGACTGGAGTCAAGAAGACTCATCTTCCTAAGTTCAAATTTGGCCTCAGATGCTGTGTGATCCAGGGAAACTCTGCCTGCTCACCTTACTTTCCTCATCTATAAAATGAGCTGGAAAAGGAAATGGCAAACCACTTCAGTACCTCTGCCCAGAAAACACCAAATGGGGATATGCAGAGCTAGACATGACCAAAAACGGACTGAACTAATCTGATTTCCACAAGTCATCTATAGAAAATCCACTCAATATACCACCAATTATTTTATCACTTGGCCTGTCCAAGATACACAAGCCCAGATCCTTTCCCAATCACGTATCCACAATATTTGTTTTTTATACCCCAGTTTGTAGGACACTAAAGTCTTTTCATGCCCACCATTTATCTTTCCATTTCAGTTGATCCCACAGAATAGGTAAAATGGGAAAAACAGAGCTTAATTAATAAAGCAGAAGTATAACTATGTCATCCTGCGTGCTCACTAAAGTCGTATGGATCCCTAAGACATTTAGGATCAATACCTGATCTACTTAGCATTTAAGGACCTTTCCAATCTGGCTCCAATGTACCTTTCCAAACTTATTAGATATTATCCACCTTCATGCACTCTATGATCTAGGCAAGCAAGCCTTGTCCTTATATGGGACATCACATAACACTAAATCTCATAACACTCAATCTCTCATTTCTATTCCATTGCACTAGTTATTTATTCTCATGCCTGAAATGCTTCCAAGGGCCAACTCAATACGGAGCCTTTACTAACAGCTCTTTCCAGCTGCCAGTGGCTCCACACCGAAATTGTCTTCTATTTTACTTTCTATCTATTTCTATATGCTGTCTTCCCAACAGACTATAAGCTCCTTGAAAGAAGGGAAAATTTCATTTCTGTCTGTGCATCTATAGAGGCTTGATGAACTGATCAACAGCACAGTCTCCATAACAGCAATTTAATTAGTTAACGAACCATGCTAGAGGTCAAGATTTCAAAATCAGCGATAAAAGCTGAGAACAGAATCCAGGCCTGAACCTCTAGGTCTATTAACGTATACTCTGTGTCTGTAGCTGTGCCTATGAAAAGCACTGGGACAAAACCCTGTTAAAATCAAATAAGGAATGAAATTGATTATCAAGAAGATTGCTGATATTTCCACTTACAGAACCTATAATGCAACGTACAAAGCTCCTGGTAAAGAGTTTCCCATATTCCACTATCATCCACTATTAAGAGATGCTGAGCAGAGTGAAAACCTAGGCTAACTAAGAGTTCTTAACCATTTTTATGTTATGGACCCCTCTGGCAGTCTTTTCTTTAGAATAATATTTTTAAACAGATAAAACAAAATGTAAAATTTAAATGGAAATAAATTATACTGAAATATAGTTATCAATTTAAAAAAAATAAATTCACAGACCTCATGAATTAATTCACAAATACTAGGTTAAGAAACTCTGGCCCCAGCAATCTACCAATCCAGGTAAGGCCTTTCTGAAGAAGAATCTGCTTAACCTCTAACACTGTACTGTAGATATAGTCAATATGTTCCTATTCATCCCATCCACATACTGAAAAAATGTTGGTAATGGAAAATACAGAAATAGAAGCAACCCTGACTATCCTTGCCATAGCCACACTGACACATGTACTAAAGACGTTTAGGCAGCACCTCAAAAACAAGAAACAATTCTTCTCCATTTTGGTTTTGAAAGGATACTAGTTGGGAAATATAATAATCACAGTCATTTGCATTGTCTTAGCCCTCATAACAGAGGGCAAAAGAAGGATGAGCATGACCAAAGAAGAGATGGCTGTGGCTAAAGCCTTCATAAACCACTGAGATCTTTCCTTCCCCCCCCCCCCCAGAACTGGAGGTTACCTTTAACCTGTCT
>CM053599.1:119150958-119171378 GCA_028646575.1 Pseudocheirus occidentalis | reverse complement strand
AACGACCCCCCCCCCATCCTTTCCCCTCCTTGTCAAGATCCAGCAGCAGTTAAAGGGGCTGACTGAGAGTAGGGGCACGAATTTATTTGTTTGGGTTTTCTCCCCTTTTTTCAAGCCCTCGTAGTAAGACTGAAAAGGTGGGGAAGGGGGCGGGTGGGATCCCAGCCTACAAGTATCCCCGCGCCCCCTCCCCGCGGTCCGGGCTTTGCTTCCACTCACCGGGTGTCTGGTTTGCGGGTACATCTTGCTCAGATCGCGAATCATCCAAACCGATTTAGTTGGCGGCGCTGGGCAGAGCAGCTCGGTTCATTTGTTTTAATGGCAACAAGGAGGAGGAGAAGGCACCCGGCGGGCGGGCGGCGGGGCTGGCTGGCTCTCGGAGGAGCGCCTCTCCGGCGGCGGCAGCGGCGGCGGCAGCGGCGGCGGCAGCGGCGGCGGTCCCTGCGCCCCCCTCCCCGCCCCCTGGTCTCGCGTGACACAAGAGGAGGAACCCGGCGGTGGCGGCGTCTCTGTCCCCGGCAGAACGGAACCGCTCCAACATTCCACGGGGGGCTTGTCACTGGCCGGCGGTCATGGTCGAGTGTGGAACGTCTCCTCCGACAACGTTCGGAGGCTACGGTCCCCACGTTCGGGAGGGTCCGTTCCTGTCGAAGGAGCGGCTGCCCTGGAGCCCCTGGAAGGTTCCTTTGGCGGGTAATATCCGTCCGATCGCACAAGTCACTGCCCTCCAAATGTGGTGACGGTGGTGGTGGAAATCGCGAAACACCCCGTGTACCCGCACAGTCTCTCTCGCCACCCCACTCCAAACTTTTATTTGTCTTTTAATTGGTTATTATTCCTCCGTATGCAATGCCTCTCTTCTTGCATTAAAAAAAAAAAAAAAAAAAAAAAAAAGCAAACTCGTTTGATTCGAAAGCGGTCCTTGCCCGGTGCTTTCTGTGATTCTCTGGAGATTATTCGGTTCACAGCAACGATCTTTTAACATGCACCTTTTAGCTTCTTTTACCTCATCTCATTTCCTTATTTTTCTTCCTTCCTGTTTTTCTTGTTTTTCACTCCCCCCCCCCACACACACACAAAATTTTTTTAAGAGGAGGGGTGTTTTAAAAAAAAGAAAAGAAATGCTTTGCGGCTTTATTTCTCTCTCCTTTCAAACTCCTCGAACACCACCACAAAACAACATACAAGTGTGTGAGAGGTGGAAGAAAGCAGCAAGCAGCCCAAACAACCGCTCCGAACAGCTCTAACAACACGCTCTGTCTAGGTGACTTCTTTGACCAAATTTAGCAGCAGCAAATCATTAACATTCTGATACATATTCACAATCATAGAAGAAGGCGGCGCGGAGCATCCCGGGAGATGTAGTTCTATCCTAGTGACTCTTCCTGTACTCCAAGTTGCAGGATTGCACGAGATAAACTACAATCACCGCCAGGCCAAACGACGACTCCTGGGTCCCCCGCCAACGCCCCGCCTACTCCCAGCGCAGCGGGCGACAGAGACAACCAATCAGAGACTGCTGAACATTAATCGCCGTTCTGTGTTACTGCCCATCATTTCATTTCTGACAAATGGGGAGCCAGTGGGGAGGAGCCGGACGGGCTAGTTCCCACGTGGGGACCGGGCGTCGCCCGAGGCTCGAGCCAATGAACAGTGTGGGACGAGGTGAGCGGGGGCGGGGCAGAAGAGGCCCGCCCGAGGTGGAGCTTCGCGGTTGCTGACGTTCCTTAGCGCGAGCGTTCGAACAGGGGAAACATTTGTTCAGCTGTCAATCAAAGTAACGTGGGGCTTGGTGGAGCTGCTGCCTCTGGTATTGCTGCTGCTGCCGCCGCTGCTGCATCTTCAGAAACTGGGTGATGGTGGCAGAATAAGAAGGGTGGAAAGGGGTGGGGTGGATAGAGAGGGAAGGTATGAGGGGATTAGAGGGAAGGAGGCTAGGTGGTGGTCAAATGCACTCAACTTCTTATCCTTGTCCTTTTCCCTACAAAACCCCCAACTCCAAACCCAAACATGCACACGACACTGCCCTCCACGGCGGCCGCATTAGCCGCGCCAGGAATGCGGACTAATTAGGGTCCAATGTCTCCTTAAAGAGACAAGCTCGGCCTTGTGTAACGTGCCGAAACCCCTGTTGAGACAAGAGAGGGAGGATCACGCTGATCCCACTTCTTTCAGTTCACATCAATTTTACGCACCGCTGGAGCCGGCATAATTTTCCGTGTGAACGGGGACTGAGTCCTCCTGCCCTTGTTTGGAGACACAAAGCACCGCCCAGTGACTTGGGGGGGGGGGGGCGGGGAAGAAGATGTAAAAGGTTGGAACTGCAGGAGGCGGGGGAGGGGGGCGAAGGGGAAGGCACCTCTTCTTACGGAGTTTAAGACGGCTGTGATAGCTATTTAACCCTGGAGCTCTCGACTGCTTTCTCCTTACCCGAGGGGGAAGAAGAGTACCCAAAGAAAGTTTTTTCCCCCACCCCACCTTCTAAGCCAACTTCTTCCCAGGCCTGGGTACGAGAAATAAAGAGTGAGCTGCCCATGTGCTTCCAGGACTGGGAGAGGAGGCTCGGGAACCCCAAAGAAACTTTATTTCTAGCTTCCACTCACCATGCTCTCTACACTTTATTTTTTTTAAAGTACTCACTTTTCACCCCTCCAGTTGCTTTGTTGAGCAAGAAATACAGGCCAAGATGTTTGACACGGGCAGTCTAAAAAATCAAAGCCTGGGGATCGGAATGGATGGGCATGGAGACAGTTTTCTAGAACTCTGGGCTTCCCATAGGGAAAACGAAGGACGGCTGGGATGTTGTATACCCACTGAGGTGAAGTGGCATCCCAAATGCCCCGTTCCTCCAACTTGCCTGTTACCAACTAGCAGCAGGATGTGCTGCATCGGTGATGAAGCGTGCCAAGCTCCAGGGAGCCTGCCCTCCCTTCAGTCTGCCCTCATAAGTACCAGCATCCTAATCGAAGCTCACTCCTGGGAGAGAGAAAAAGGAGATCTGAAAGCAGCTGGAAGATGCAGTCTGGCCCTGACTTTCTGAAAAGCTGGGGCTCAAGGCTACCATGCTAAGCCAGTGGACCCAAACTAAGGGATGTGCCAGGCATGCTTAATGGAAAGATGGACTTGCAATTCCTGAGCTCACTAGCCTGTCCAACTTTAGAGTAGAAGCTTCCTGGGGGTATCATTGCCCTTAATTTGGGCCATACTTGTTAGTGCTTAGTAAATATCACTTGAAGATAAGAATATTTGATAATGAGTATACCTTTTGAGGAGTCTTGAAAAACCTGCCTTGCTTGATGCAACATCAACCTCCCATTTTTTCATTGTCCATGGAACACCCACTATAAATAAGAAGGAGGACAGGGCTGCAAAAGTGTGTAGAACCATCACTTCCTTCTCCTAAGTAGCTCACTTTAATGATGATGATGATGATGAAGGGAAATGACAATGAAAACAGATGGTGTAGTTAGATTCCCTGGAGACTGTGCCTAGCTCTCATACTGTTCTTTACACCACCACAACCACCCAAAAAGAGGAGAGGAATACCTTCCTAGCCATATCCTGAACCTCTCCCAAAACTAATACAAAAACAAAACCCAAGTGAATTTTGGTAATAATGTCATCTCAGACCAAGCTCCCTCCTTCGGTCCCAGCCCCTCAATAGAGAAAGCTAACAATGTATGCTGTACTTTCAAAATCATTCATGACTCTAAAGGTACTTTATATACAATATCTCATATAATTCTCACAATGAGTTAGTCCCAGAGTTAGGTCATGTATTATCATCCCCATTTTACCAGTAAGTATACCAGTTTAGTGAGATTAAATGATTTTCTCAAGTTCACTCAGGAGGTGTCAGAAACTAGATTGTCTCCAAATTTTGGGTCTTTGCCTTTCTTGTATATTTTCTGAAATAACTTACACTTGCCTTTATAGGATACCTAAGTATAAGTTCTTGTAAATATGGTAATATGTTTCTTGCACAATCCTAGAAAGTCTCTGAATCAACTGGACTGTATTTATTGGAATTCTGAGTAGCCGTCTCACTTCGCCCAGCACAGGAAACTTGATGAGACTTCCACTATCAGAACCTGAAGAGACATTGAGAGGGTCAATGAGCAGAGAGTGTCCTTTGCTCTGTTAGGAAATATCAAATAACTTGTAATAGGAAACTTTCTCATAATATCTCCTGACAGTTGTGTGTCAACAGGAGAGTTGGAAGAGAGAGATCAAAATGTGGATTTTTTTTAGGAAGAAAAAAACGACCAAGAAGAAACCCAGGTACTCAGGCATGTCTCATGTGAAACAGAGCATATCTAAGAGAGAAAAAGTAGTCAAATGTAAAGGTACTGTTAACCATCACTAGACCAGAGTACTACCCCTAAGCAGAAATATAATGACTAAAGCACTACAAGTAAGAGAGTTTTTAGTCTAGAAAAATCATCACTGAACCGAAGACTCCAGTTGATTTGAGGGCATAATTCTGGCTCAGTCATTGATCTGCAGTCACCTAATCATTACAATTGTCAGTAAAGTCATACTATACTTATTATAAAAATTTAATAAATTACTATGTAAAATCAACATGAGTTCTTCAGTCATGGCAGACTTAAATGTTCCATAGATAAGCCATGAACCTACAAGTTTGTTGTGAGGGTGAGATAAGATAATATTTATAAAGCGCTTCCTAAAGTTTATAAATGCTAGCTATTGTTATTTATTCATGTGATTGTTATAACTGAGCCTCATTGAAAAAAAAGTATCCTTTGCTTAAAACCTTAACAGAACTGTAATAAATGTCAATTGGTACTGTTATTTACTTGAGAAATGGCAGAACTACTCCCAAACTATTTTCCCTACTTATCCCCAAATTATTTGACTTTCACAGCATCATAGAACCTAGAGTCAGAAGGGACCTCAAAATTTTTTTCTAATCCAGACACCTGGGGTGCAGTAAACAGTGAAAGTCTGTGGTCAGGAGAAATCTGGATTCCACGACTATTTCATTTGTTTAGTCCTATGATCATACGGGCAACACATTTTTTTTTACCTTTCTCAGCTTCAGTTTCCTCTTCTGGAAAGTGGGGATAATAATATCCGTGATATTACCTCACAAATTGACTCTGGAGCTCTAATCTCACTTGTTGATATGCTCATTAAGCGTCACCGATGAAGCAAGTGGGGCGAAAAGTGATTAAGTGATTTGCCCAATCTCACAACTGGCAAATAGTGAGGTAGAAAGGAAAATCTGTGTTTCCTGGTCCTTTGTGCAGAGCTCATGTTTTCTATACTCTTAAAATCGGTATTGACCAATTAAAATGTGTGGTTTCAAACATATTTACTTAAAAATTCATTCCTTATTTATTTAGGAGGGGGAAGGTAGAGGGAATTATGGTAGTAAATTGTGGCTGACTGCAGTAAGAGTGACCTCTAGGACCCCTTGCACTTAGTTCCCAATGCACAAGTCTCCCTTTTTTTCCCCCTTTCTTCCCCAACCCCCCATACATACTCCTTAGAGGCTCTTAAGACTTGGTAAGAGCAGCTGAAGAAATATACATAGAATTTAAACTACTGCACCTTTTACTAATACAGTTGTTTCTTCAGCTGCTCTTGCCAAGTCTTCAAATAGGTTTATGCTTCTGTAACAACCTCAACCCAGACAGAAATTAGACAGGAGAAATTTGTATTTATTTTGGAAAATTAGAGGGTAAGAGCAGCAGGGTAGAAAGAGCACTGGATTTAGAGTTGGGACCTCAGTGCCAGTTCTGACCCAGCCATTTAGTATGGATTGGGTTAGTCACTGAAGAACCATACTGGGCCCCAGTTACCCCTCTGCAAAATGAAAAATCTGAATTACATGGCCTAAGGTCCCTTGCAACTCTAAAACCATATTCCTATGGGTTTAATACGTACATAATACTTAAAACTTAAGTACTTTGTTGTTGTTATTACGTTTTGAGTTCCAAGTTGTCTCCCTCCTTCCTTCCCAACCCATCATTAGAGAAGACCAACATTTGATATAGATGTATATTTAGAACCACAGTAAATATTCCGTGTATCAGCCCTTTCTCTGGAGATGGGTAGCATTTTCCTTCATAAGTCCTTTATAGTAGATTTGAATATTCATATTACTCAAAATAGCTTAGCCATTCAGTTCCTCTTTGAAAACTATTGTTGTTAGTGTATACAACATTCTTTTGGTTCTGCTCATTATTTCATTCAAGTCTTTCCATTTTTTTTCAATCAATCTCATCAGTTCTTACAGCACAGTACTATTCCATCACAATCATATACCACAGCTTATTCAACCATTCTACCACTGATGGTCATCCCTTCAATGTCCTGTTCTTTGCTGCCACAAAGAGAGCAACTAGAAATATTTTAGAACATGTAGGTTGTTTTCCTTTTTTCCAATCACCTTGGGAAGCAGACCTAAATACTTAAGTACTTAATACTATACATTGCAGGTGGCTAGGTGGCACAGTGAATAGAGCACTGGCCCTGGAGTCAGGTGGACCTGAGTTCATATTTGATCTCACACAATTAACATTTACTAGCCGAGTGACCTTGGGCAATTCACTTAACCCCAATTGCCCTGCCCTCCGAAAAACAACAACAAAAAAAATACTATACATTGGGGTAAAGGTGAGCATGGAGCTAAATCCTATATCACTTGGTACATTGTATATGTGTGAAGTTTAAGAATACCTCAAAGCAAATTTTTGTTTCGATTGACCAGTCTGGTACTTCTAGTGTCATTAAGTGTGACTCAAATTTTATGAACCTATAATCTTCATATCAGGACTTGTCTATAATATTATATAGTTTCTCCTAGAACAAGTCAGGTCTATCACACAACTTTTCTTCTTTGAAATTCTTTTAAGACATTGTGAATGAGACATCATGTAACATCTTGTCCAGTACACTACTAATTTTAGAAAAATGGATTCAATATTATTAGTCAGCAATTATAGTACTTGCCAAATCTCCATCAAAATACATAGAAAATTTTGAGAGATTTTCACTCAGTAATAATTTTTTTCAACCTTAGTTTAAAATAGACAAAACTATTTTGACCGCTTTTATTTTGATAGGCTTTTAAAGTCAAGAAAGAATATATTTTATGTGAAAGGCATAATTTGACCAAGTAAATAAGAATTTTTAATTAGGTCCTGCACTATAATATTATGCAGGAATAAATGCATTATGCAAAGAATTTTTTTAAAATAGATTTCTTAGTCTAGTGATATAAAGCGTAGAAGTAACGACTTTTCAAACAATGAAGAAGGCCTTATGGCAAATCTTACACCATTCATCTGGAATTAAAACCAACCTATAATAAACTTAGGAAAGCTAAAATTTCTGAATTAATAGCTATTCCATTCAACAAACATTATTTAGAGCCTACTATAGTATTATTAAAACTTAGAAGTTTTCCTTGAGAATTTGGCAATCTGACACTGATTGACTCATACTCAAATTCATCTCTTGGTGACTAGAAATGGTAACAACATGTATGAAATGTTCCCTGTTGCTGAAGTTAGGCTTTCTTTAAAGAACAGTAACAACAAAGACAAAAAACATGTAAGTAGTGACTATAAATTAATTCGCTATGATTATGAAAAAGTTCAGTAGTCAGTGTGTGAGCTAGAAAAATTGATTTTGATACTGTTGTGAACAAATATGATTCACATGTTTACTGTTTTTAAAGCAAGTTGTTAAAGAACAGGGATTCCTGAATTGTAATTTAGATGTTACTAATCCATTTCAAAATAGAGCACATACAAATGTTCAGCAGTTCTTTAGTTTAACTTTTCAAGTTGTTAAGTATTTCTTCAATAAATTACAATTTCCCACCATTTACAAATGGCCTTGTTCTTACTTGCCAAATTATGATGTTCTCTGACAGTTCTGAGGAATGATTAAAGTCCACCAGCAGTTTAAAGATAAAACATTTCCTTTCATACACATAAGTCTCTACTGCCTGCAAGGAGGAAAAAAGTCTGCTTTGTTTATATCCTTGATAGATGTCAGTATTGATGATTATAATATTATTTCTAGCACAGCTTCCCTCCTCTAGACCATAATTTCTCTTTAAATTCTGTCTGAATGCATTATAAAAGGTGCCCCAGTTTGGAAACACAGGAGGGAGAGATGGAGAATGAATGGGTTTTCCTCTTTCACAGAGATGTGAAAATTAGTCAAATTCAAAAGCCGCCTTAGGTTCCCAGAGGGAATGATGCTACATACACATAAACAAAACAGTCTCACCAGTGTTTATGGCAGGATCTCTGCCAATTGCACTATTTCTGTTATCCCTAGAACAGATAGGCAGGTATGTCGTTTACATTTGTAAGCTCCTTGAAGGCAGGAACTGTTTTGTTTTTGTATCCCAGGTCTAGATAGTTCCTTACCCATAGAGGGCACTTTATAGATATTTGTGGCATTGGATTTTAGATTTTGGTGAATAAGTTATTTTAGTCTCATACATTTTTTGAATTATTTATACTATGCCTAAGAGAATTCATAATCAAAGCAGCATCAAATTATTTTTAATTAAACTGAGTATCTATTAGACTACTGAATAAGTAGAATTTTGCTAATTTTTCAAGCTAAGTAGGTACAAACATCACAAGTAGGAAAGAATTTACCATAAAATACAATATTTTATTAAGTTAGCCACTTAAGTGATGATAATTTCAACATCGGCCATTTTAAAAATAAAGATTAATGGTACTGAAGATTTTCTGCATTTCTGACCAAATAGAGATCATGTCTCCCAGTCATTAAGAGAATAGCTTGCATTATGTTTATTCTGTTTCAAGATAAGAAACATGTCAGTTGGAGAGGAATAAATAGCAAATCTAGACATATAGCTGTGCATAGCAAAATAGAAAATGAATACCTTTTTATAAAATCTTATTTTCAAGGAGTAAATTGCAGAGATTAACATATTTCTGATCTTGCAGTGAGATTTTTCTTTAAAAGTTTAAATATGAAAGAGTGATTCAACAAACGGAGGCTGAATTTATTTTTCCTCCATTGAGCAAGCTATATATGATTCTAATTCACTCAAATTGTTTCCATTTTTGTTGATCAACAGTAAATGGCCTATTCCTTCAAAGTGTTTTTTTTTATCTTTAGCAGAATAATCACCAAAATCAGAATTTGACATAAAAAAGAGTAGAAATAAAAAGGGTTCTCTAGTGTGATATCTAAAAGCAAAATGTTAACCTGCTAGCCTAGGAACATGTAACATTTTAGAGCTGTTATATTTCTGCATTCAAAAACCTAAACAAGAATGAATAGCTGGATTCTGCTAGTGTTGAGAAAAACAACGTGGCTATTACAGATCTCTTCTGAGTATCAGGCTTTTGATCTCATACATTGGTGGTGACAGCTATCCCCAATTACAGACAAAACGTCTCTAAGCTAGCAATTAATTTGCTGTATTTCTTAAACTTTGTTCCAACTTTACCTTTCCTGAGAGCAGAAAATCTTGCAGACATGTAAGCGAAGCCAGAGGAAGAATGCAGTTTCTTCCTTGCCACATTTATTTCAGTTTGGGTATTTCATGATGATTCCTATTCAGGCACCTTTCTCCACAACTCTTTTTTGAGCTAATATTTTAAGGGAAAGACATCATGTATGCCGTTTGAAATGGCCTGTCTACAGATATTCTTCTACATTTGCATGTGATATAAGGAAGAGATCAATTCAGGTCCTTTCATTTTGTAGATAAGGAAACTGATCAAAATGTGATTAACAAGTTAGGGGCCAGAAAAAGCCAAATCTAAGTGTCAGCAAGGGATACAGCATGGATTGTGCCAAAGCAAAACGTGGGGCAGTTTACCAAACAACCTCTTATTCTATTAGTAA
Organism: Pseudocheirus occidentalis; assembly: GCA_028646575.1. Taxonomy (NCBI): domain Eukaryota; kingdom Metazoa; phylum Chordata; class Mammalia; order Diprotodontia; family Pseudocheiridae; genus Pseudocheirus; species Pseudocheirus occidentalis. The sequence goes on along the minus strand of CM053599.1, from coordinate 119,161,499 downwards.
CAACTTGAAACTGGGCCTTCCCCTATCAGACTCCCATCAGAATGGGGAGGGGTAGAGGAAGAGATAAGCCCATCAGTGAAATAGTATCCTTTAACAACCAGTAACTTCCTGCAATCAAAACCATGCTAGCATGCGGCTTGTTCAAATAAAAATTACTGGACTGGAGCCAAACAAGGAAAAAGTAATTGATAATGTGGTTTTTCAGAAACCACCCATCCATCAAATGTGTCAGTCCTTCATAATGCTTTATTTCCCTTCTGAACAAAGATCTTTAAAATTCATTGTGTGTACTTAAAAACAAAGTGTCCTTGTACTGGTTTATAATGATTCTCTTTTAGTTGGGGGTTTGTTTTGTTATTTGATTACATTCCCTCCCATCCTGCATTTTTTTCCAGATAGTTGCTAGAAATTTCTGCCCTTCTTAAACAAAGCATCTTTGTGCTGTCTCAGCTTGCATTTTCCTTGGATTGTGTTTGGATGGTGCCTTTTCACTGACTTCAGCACTGGAGTATTGTAGCCACAGCTCCTTTAAGTAGAGTGTAACAAACAGATTCACTGGCCCTTTTTGGATGCTGCATCTGATTAACGTAGCTGTGGGAAATTCTCTTTAGGTGATGGTGGCACATGGGTTATTCTAAAAAAGACATTAACCCAGAGAAAACTCTCAGGCCATTAGCACTAGCTATTAGCAAAAAAGCCCTCTTCAGTATCACATCTTCTCATTAATTTCTGGATCTTAAACAGCAGAATATCATTTATTCTGCTAATACTGATAACATAAAGCTCCCTTCAGTATTGAAAGATATTTCTGAAAAGTGTGTTGTTTAAATGAATTTCCCTGTATTGAATCATATTTAGGTCCCCCACCTTCATACCCCACATCCCTTCATTTTCTTTAAGAGTAAGATAAATGTTCCAGGAGAATTGAAGTCAGTAAGCATCTTTTAAGCCAGAAACTGGAACTAAAAACCAACACCAAAGGGTAACCCTCCCTGCCCTCAAGGAGGTTCCATTTCATCAAAGAATCAACGTATACACAAATGCAAAATATGTACAAATAAATCAAATGTAATTTTGCCTGGGGCAGGGAGAATGGATTATATATTATATAAAAGCCTTGTGTGGTAGAGTGGCTCATGAAGTGAATTTTGAAAAGAACTAAAGATTTCCTATAAACGGAGGTGAGGCAGAGCATTGCAGGCATGAGGATTGCCTGTGCAAAGGCATGGATGGAAGCAGAAAATGAAATACTTGTGTTCAGAAAATGACTCACAAGCAATCAATGTACAATCATTTTGTTGGTAAGGGCCTCCCATCTCCCAGACCCTGTACCTGGGCCATAAAGACAAAAATAAACCATTTCTGACCTCAAGGAATTTGGTTTCACACAGTTAGGTAGAGCAATGGATAATGTGCTGGGCCTGGAGTCAAAATGACCTGAGTTCAAATCTAGCCTCAGATGCCTACTAGCTTTGAGACCCTGGGCGTAAAGTGAAATAATATTTATAAATCATTTTGCAGACCTTAAAGCAATATATGAAGTTATTATTGTTACATTTTATCAGTAGAAACAACATGCATATTTATTAGAATACATAAAATATATACAAAATAGACTTTGGGGAGGGGGCTCTAGAAGTTGGGGGAAATCAGGAAAAATCTCAGGTAGAAGATAATATTTGAGCAGAACTTTGAAACAAACTTAGGATTTTAAGAAGTAAAGGTTGCTTGTTGTTTTGGTTTTTAGACTAGGTAAAAGAGGCCTGTTTTTGTGTTTCATTTCTTACCTAACCTTAATCACTGAATGGGTGTTGCCTCAGACAAACTGAGACCTGGGAAAGATCTTAGATTAAAAAGGCTGAGGTCTCCAACCACATCAAGGGCCATCTCCAATCATCCTGATCTATGTCTTGCCACTGGACCTAGATGACTTTGATGGAGAGAATGAATCTGGTGGCTTTGCACAGTCCTGCCTCGCTTAAATTCAATTCATTTGCAAGTCAAGACATCACCGTCCTGATATCATTGGTTCTCTTTAACAACTAAGGACAAACAACAATGAAGTGCAGAGGGAGTCCACTCCAGGCATGAGGCACAGCCTGTGCAAAGGTGTGGAGATGAGAGAATGTCTCCTGTGAGGGATAATTAAAAGACCAGTTTAAGTGGACAATAAAGGGCATGGAGGGATACAATATATAATAAGGCTGGAAAGGTAAGTTAGAGCTAAGTTATGAAGGGCCTTATATGCCAAATACAATAATACATATTTGCTCCTAGAGGTAATGGGAATTCACTAGAGTTTATTGAGCATGGGAGCAACTTTGTCAGTCTTATACTTGAGTACTTTTGTATTGGTAGCTGTGTAAAGTATGAACTGGAAAATGGAGAGACTAGCAAAAAGGAAATAATAATGAAGTTGTAGCAATAGTCCAGGTGAGAGGTGATAAGGATTTGTACTAGGGTTATTTGTCCACGTGATTAGAAAGAGGGGCACTGGTGCAAGTGGTATCATAGAGGCAGAATCGAAAAGACTTAAAAAGTGATTGATTTGAGGGGAGAAGGATAATAAAGAATTGAGTATGACTCTTAAGATTCAAAAGATGGGTGGGTTTCAGGAAGACAATAATGAATTGTTTCAGACAGGATGCATTTGGAATGGGAATGGAAAATGTAGATATACAGATATCCAGTTGGCTTATCCAGGTAGCCCAGTGGACAGAGTGCTAGGCCTGAAGTCAGGAAGACACATCTTCCTGAGTTCAAACCTGGTCTCATACACTTATTAGCTGTGTGATCCTGGGCAAGTCTCTTAACCCTATTCGCCTCAGTTTCCTTCTCTGTACAATGAGCTGGAGAAGGAAATGGCAAACCACTCCAGTATCTTAAGCCAAGAAAATTTGGTGAAGGAAGCCTAGAGCTTAGGAGACAGGAGCCAGATATGTAGATTTGGGAGTCTTCTGCATGGAAATGTTGATTAAACTCTGGTAAGATCTTTGTGAGAGAGCTTGAAGAAGAAGAAAACCATGTTACACCCATGCATAGGGTGTGGGAAGTGAATAGTAATCCAGGAGCTATCACTGAGAAGGAATAGTCAGACTGGTGGGAGAATCAGCAGAGAAAAGTATGACAAAAGCAAAGGGTAAAGACAATCTTGAAGGAAGGGGTAGTCAAACCACTGCCAAGAAGACAAGAAAAATAAGGAATGAGAGAAGGGTCAGTCACATTTAGCAAATAAGATGTTGTTGGCAGGTAGTGAAGTGGACAGAGTATAGTCCCTGCAATTAGGAAGACTCATCTTCCTGCATTTAAATCTGGTCTCACACTTACTAGCTGTGTGAATGTGGGCAAATCACTTAACCCTCTTTGCCCCAGTTTCCTCATCTATAAAATGAACTGGGAAAAGAAATGGCAAACTACTTCAGTATCTTTGCCAAGAAAATTCCAAATAGGGTCATGATGAGTCAGACACGACTGAACAAATGAAGAACAACAACTGTGGAGGGAAAATAATCTGTGCTTCGTACATGATAAAAATCACATGTTAGGATGAAGCAAATCTGTCTTCACGTCACACATTGCAAGGAAATGAGGGATTTTCTAGCCATCAGTGCTGTCCCAGGATGGAATGGTCTGACTCCTGGGGGAATGGGTGGGGATTGGTTGGCTTCCCCCTTCTCAGAGATCTTCAAATGGAAGCTAGATGAGAACTTATGTGACTGTACTCTTTACCATGCCTGTCATCCCCTGATTGGAGGTTCATCCAATTAAGAAGGATATTTGTCAGCCATATCCCATTGCTCTCTGGGCTGAACCACCAGTTTTCAGACTTTATTTACCTGCCTCCTTGTAGTGTGCTTTTATTGGTCCCCCATCATTTGTACTTCCCAGATATTTGGCATCTTTTTGTGTGTTATCTTCCCATTAGAATGTAAGCTGTTAGAGGACAGGGATTTTCTTTCTGCTTGCATTTATATTCCCAGGCTTAACTGAGTGCCTGGCACATTGTTGTATAGTCATTTTCAGTCAACTCTGACTTTTCCTGACCCCTTTTGGTGTTTTCTTGGCAAAGATATTGGAGTGGACTGCCATTTCCTTCTCCGGCTCATTTTACAGTTGAGGAAACTGAGTCCAACAGGGATAAGTGACTTGGCCAGGGTCACATAGCTAATAAGTATCTGAAGCCGAATTTGAATTCCTGACTCCAGGTTGGGCATTCTAAACACTGCACAACCTAGCTGGCTCATAGTAAGCACTTAATAAAAACTTATTGGGGCAGCTAGGTGGTGCAGTAAATAGAACACTGGCCCTGGAGTCAGGAGGACCTGAGTTCAAATCCAGCCTCAGACACTTAACACACTAGCTGTGTGACCTTGGGCAAGTTACTTAACCCCAATTGCCTTGCCTTTCCCCCTCCAAAAAACAAACAAAAACATACAAAATAAATACTTGTTAATTGACTGAATAATAATACTCAAAATGAGTCACAGATTAAGAATATTAAAACTGAAAATGCCAGAAACCAGACACCTTAATCAGTGAAATCTAGATATAAATCTAGATATAATAGCAAAAAACCTATATGGAAAAGGCAAGCCTCAATGCTTTGGAGACTCAACCAAGTTTTCTACTAGCTTAAGCCACTGGAGCACATAGCGTAACATCTACAATTAATTACATATGGCTTCTTGTTAACCTTCTATTATGTAGAATTACTAGATTCTTTCAAGATATCTCCAGTCCCTGACCATTCCCGACATTTTTAATATTTTAATTTCAGTAATCTTGGATAGATTGTTAAGCTACATAATAAATTGTCCAATCCCTGATCAGGGAAATCGTTCTTCACACTTTAGTTGAGAAGAAACTTGCCCTATTACCTCAAAGACATCTCAATAAAACTTATTTTAGGAAGGACAACATGGAGTAATGGATAGAGGCCTGGAAAGGCCTGGGTTCAAGTGTCATCTCTCTCATACACAGGCTGCATGAACTTGGCCAACTTTTTCAGATTATAATTTGCAGAGAAGGGGCCACTGTAAAAAGATACAACTTACTGTGCATTCTCTACACCATTGAAACCACAAGTTCAGTTTAAAAAAATTGTTGTTTTTTGTAATGTTCTTTACTAGACTTTGTGGAGACAACAAGAAAATGAAAAATGGTCCCTTTTCCTCTTCTTTATAATTTGGAGATATAACACATGAATAAAGAAGGATGTTTAGTATAATTGGAGAAGGAGGAGATAGAAAAAGAACAACCAAGGAGATCAGGAAAGGCTTTCTATAGGAGGTGACACATGAGCTAGAAATGAAGATGATGAGGATGCACATGTGTAAATTTACAGAGGCAGTGTATAGTACGCTAAATGTAATGAACAATGAGTAGGCCAGCTTGGCTAAAATATAGTGTGTGAGGGTGAGCAAGGTACAGTAAACCTGGAAAGGCAAGTTGGAGCCAGATGGAAGAATGTCAAACTGAAGAATTTATATTCTACCCTAGAGGCAATAGGGAGCCCCTGAAGATTCTTGAGTAGGAGAGTGATCTAATCTAATCGTACTTTAAGAAAACTATTTTGGCAACTATGCAAGACGTTTTTTTATAGGAAGGGGAGAGACTGTATACTAGGAGTTCAAATGGTAGATCTGTAATAGTTTAGGCAAGAGGAAATGAGGACCTAGATCATAGAGAGATGATATAAAATAAAGCTTAGAAAAGAGGAGATATTTGATAAATTGTTGAGGGGAAGAACTTTAGTGTCAGTATCAGGAACTTAAACTTTTTTTCAACAGAGATTGGGGAAATCACTGAAGGTTTTTGATGAGAGCAGTGCCATGATTGGAGTGGTAATCAATAAGATTACTCAGTCATGATATAAGGAATGGATTGGAGTAAAGATAGACCAAAAGTAGGAATATCAATTAAGGGCTACTACAATTGTCTAAGCACAAAGAGATAAGAAGCTGAACTAAAGTGGTTGCAGTGAAAACAAAAGGGGTGGGAGAGATTGGAGAGATATTGATGAGGCTGAATCAATAAGATTTGGATCTTGATTGCATATGGGGATGAGTGAGAGGGAAGAATCAAAGATAAATGAAGTTATAAAGCTCAGCTGCTCTTGGACAGCCTCTACTTTTCATACAAGATATTAAAAGTGCAATAACAAAGTAAAAGGTGCTCAGCCTTACCATTCATCAAAAGACCAATACAGCTAGGTCAATTGTTACATAATTATTATTAACAGAAGAAATAGCATCAATATTGTAGTGGCAGAGATGTCAATCACCATTGAAATGAGTGCTATCTTTAACACTGGATGTTGAACTAGAAGTACAGGAAATCTTCATGAGTATAGAGTCAGATGTAGAGTTACTTCCCTCAAAAGTAGAACAGAAATATATTGTGTATACAAATAATAAGCACTGTGTGTAAATATCTTGGGTAATACTCATCAACCAGCTATTGGCCATCAATCGCCTTTGAACTGATTATATTTGAAAGATATTGATGAGCAGATTATATTTGCGTTGAAAAGTATCTTATTAATGGAGTATTTAGTATTTATTTAGCCAAAGTCTACTGTCTTCATTAGGAGTCATTGGCATATGGTCATTAACATACAGCATTCATTAACAAACTATCAGGGAAAGCCTACATAAATTATAGTGTAATAGAATATTGTTGCTACGTTAAAAAAATTGATGAAGAGGCACTGTGGTGTAATGGGTAGAAAACTATTCCAGGAATATAAGGGAGACTTGGATTCAAGTTCAGTAGTCTCTTATGCTGTAAGCAGCCAAGAGGGTACAAATCCGCGTTAATAAAAGAATTTCCTTACTGGTAGTTTCCTATACTGATGAAATCACAAAACCAGTACAACAATGACAAAAAGACAACTATAGCAATAAGAGCAACAAAAAAGAAATGAGAAATGTACAGAATTCAAAGAAATATGGTTATACATACTACTCGGATATGGGATAAAGAAAGCAGAACCAAAAAAAAAAATATGGTAAAAGACTATGAATGGACCACAACAGATGTTGTTAAATATGTAGACTAGGATAAACTCTTAAAACTCCAGGTCATGCCTGGAGTAATAGAAAAAAGTAGAATGATTTCATCACCACCACATTAAATTCAATATGCACATTTTTTAAAAAATCAGTAAATTTACCAGTTTATAGATGCAATCTCTCTCTCTCTCTCTTTTTCTTTCTCTTTCTCTCTCTGTCTCTCTCTTTCTCTTTCTCTCTCTCTCTCTTCCTGTCTTTCATCTTTCCTCCCCAGCTTTGTTTTGTTCATTTTTCCTTTATATTCATTCTAGTTAATATGGTGTAATATCTGAACTTTTAAACAAAAGTTAAAATGTGCTTTTCTGAAATGATGTCCAATGAGTATCATAAAATGAGAAACAGTTCTTTAGGTGTGTAAGAATCCTCTATTGATAATAGTTATGCACAGACCATCATGCTTAAAGCAGAAATGTCAACAAAGGCAAACTTTATTAATTTTCTGATTATTCCTGAACATTATCTATGAACAAGATATGTACAGCATAAGAAAGTGAAGAGTTGAATATGAGGACCATCCAAGCATCCTCTCCAAAAGTTCTACTGTAATGCCTTGTCAAGGCATGGATATGACCCTGAGTTTTAGGAGTTTATACTAGTAGAATGTAAACTCAGACAGCTTCTACAGAGCTAGAAAGACTTTTAAAAAATCTATAGTCCTGGCAACAAGTATCTTCTCTCTGAGACTCTTCAAAATACAGAGAGGCCTATCACCAAAAGATTGACCAATATATGATAATTATTTGGCCATGACAATCAATTATTTTTTGTCATAGCAAATTCAATTCTTTGTGGCTACCATATGCTTGCATAGTGCAAAATGATGGTAAAGAGAGCAGAAAGCACTAAGGATTTTATTTTTAGACCATCAATTAATATTTTATTGCTCTGAATATAAATTTTTGTACCAAATAACCTAATGGTTGATATACTATTGGAACAATGTTAAAATTTCCACTGCAAATGAAATCAGAAGGAATAAATAAGTTGAAGTTTAATGGGAAGATGGCTTGTTGGATTTCCTCCGATAGGCAAATGAGGAAGTTGACAGAATTAATTTCATGATTCATCCAAGGTTTAAAAGAAATACCAACCCATGGCACACATTATCATTTCACCTTGGAGGATTTGTGAAAAGTAGAAGCAAAAAGGCAATTATGAAGATCCAGCAATTGCAGTTTGTGTCGACATCAGTTGCAGAGGAAGGTAAAGAAGAAGAGAAATTCTGCTGAGGACTTGAACAAGGTGCTCCAAACCAAGTCAGCATATGTCTTGATATTCAGTGATTTCAGTGCAAATATTATTTGACTTGATAAAATGGCAGAAGATATGTTGAAAAATATAGATTAAGAACTAAAATAATACAAAGCTTGTGGTTGGTTACTCAGAAGTTTGATGCATTGTACAGCATCCAAAAGTGCTTTAGTAGCTTAAAACTGCACTAAGACTTTTAGACCACCCTGTATCTCATTGGTTTATGCAAGAAGACGATCAGAATGGGCTAGACATACCATGCTGAACAGCGTTACAAAGTAAATGCAATATATAATGGGTGTATACATATATACACATATAAGTACATATGTATGTCTATGTGTGTCATATTTGTTGTTCAGTCATGTTTGACTTTTTGTGACCCCATGAACCCAACTGTCCATGGGGTTTTCTTGGCAAAGATATTGGAGTGGTTTGCCATTTCCTACTCTGGTAGATTAAGGCAAACAAGGGTTACATGGCTTGCCCAGAGTCACACAGCAAGTTAGTGTCTGAGACTAGATCTGAATTCAGGTCTTTCTGACTCCAGATCCAGCACTCTATCGACACAGCCACCAAGCTGCCCTCGTGTGCTGTATAAATGTGGTATACATGTATATAACTGATTTCATCAATTTAGGAAACTCCCTATATCAATATGGGTTAGCCTCTTTCAGGAATTGACTATTTTAGAGTTGCCTGGTGTACTGAGAAGTCAAGTGACTTGTCCAGATTATATAACCAATATATGACTGAGGCAGGACTTGAACCGAGTCTTCCTTTCTCCTCCGTCATTTGTCTATTCACTATACTATACTACATCTCCTGACTATAGCTCAACAGATGGGAAACTAGTTACTTACAGGGTAACTATTTCATAATAAATTCTTTTTGTAGAGTCCGATAAGATTTGTTCATGTAAAGGTAAAAATTAATCAAATTAAAAGGAATGTTAAAGACTGCTCCCCCCGAAAAAGCCTATGAAATTGCAACTATATCTCAATCTATTGAAACAATAAATAAGCATTTATTAAGCACCTACTATTTGTCAGGCATTGTGCTAAATGCTGGTGATTGAAAAATAAGAGTTAAGGAAAGATGTTGACTCTGTCATAATTTCTTAGAAAATTTAACCTATGTTGAATGGTCACCACAAGAAGGAAGCTCCAAATGGCCAGAAACCACTAGAGCCAGCAAACACTTGACCTGTCTTCTAACATGAGAGATAATGGCAGCCAAGGTCAACAATGGTTTCCAAATACAAGCTCAATTGCAAGACAATGTAGGGGAAGTTGGTAAAAGATTATGAGGCACATTGCCTCATGAGACAGCAAAAAACATGAGAGGACAGAATAAGCCAGAAGAAAGCTTAGCATAAGACCCAACTAAGCCATAGTATGTTTGGAGAGCACTTGCTTAAAATTAGGGCAACAAATAGATATGGAATTGGAGTTGATTCGCAAGCATTGCTCTAATGATCCATTCTCATCCATTATAACTATACAGCCTGGGTATTTGTACTCTACTGTCTCATTACACCATTATGCTAAAGAACCAAAGGTTGAATCACAATACTTGAAATGAAGTCTCAGCTTTGCCATTTACTACCTGGGTCACCTAGAGCAAGTTATTTAACTTTTTGGGCCTCAGGTCCCTCATCTATAAAATGAAGGGGTTAGCTAGATACCCTCTGATGTCTCCTCTATTTCTATGGCTTGAATCTAAATGCTCTTTGATGCTATGGAATTGAAAATGGCACTCAAGAAGATGGAGTCAGGAAGAACTTCTGGATCTGAATGAATACACATCAAAGAAATCTGTGCTAAAGGTGCAATTTTAAGAGCACTAAGTTATATATTTTCAAGTTTTTCAAAGTGGGGAAAATTCCAAGAGAGTGGGAAAGATCACAGATAGTATTACATAAACAAGATGCCTGATAGGACATTAGCAAGTACCAAACCACATATCTTATCTCTATAAAATATTTATGGAGATGGTCTATGCATGTATTGAAGATATCTTTGATGCAAATATAAGAAGGGAACAGGCAGGCTTTCATAGTTAATTGTCTTTTTTTATTATTTAATTAACTTTTGTTTATTTTTAGTTTACATCATTGATTTCCACAAGATTTTGAGTTACAAATTTTCTCCCCATCTTTCCCCTACCCCCCCCAAAACAGTGATCCCACTGTATACTCCCTCCCCCAATCTGCTC
>CM053599.1:119131172-119150458 GCA_028646575.1 Pseudocheirus occidentalis | reverse complement strand
ATATATATATATATACACACACACGCACATAAACATATGATTTTAGAACTTTAAATTCTAGATTCTTTCCCTTCCTCTCTTGTCACCCACCCCCACTGGAAAGACAAGCAATTCAATACAGGCCATACATGTGTAGTTACAGAGAACATCTCTACAATGTTATTGTGTAATTTTGAAGATATTTCCCTCCTTTCTATCCCACCCTCCCCTTGTTCTATTCTCTACTTTGTCCCTGTCCCTTTAGAAGCACACAGAAATGTGCTTTTCGCCCCCTTGAACCTGCCCTCCCCTCCATTATCCCTCCTCTCATCCCCTTCTCCCCACTCTCCTGTAGGGCAAGATACCCAATTTAGAGTGTATGTCATTCCCTCCCTAAGCCAAATTCAATGAGAGTAAGGTTGACCCATTCCCTTTTTGCCTTCCTGTTCTTGCCCTCCATTGTAACAGTTATCCTTTGCCTCTTCTATATGAAATGATTGACCCCATTCTTTCTCTCCCTGTCTCCTCTCATTCTATTCCTCTCCCACTTAATTTCACTTTTTAAAATATCATCCCTTCCTATTAAATTGATCCTGTGCCCTCTGTCTATGTATGCATATACACACACACTCCCATATGTATTCATATGCATATATACCCTCCTAAATAGATATATGTGTATGTATACATATATAAACATTTATATTCCCTTTACCTATCCTCATACTGAGAAAAGTTTCATAAGTTACAATTCTCATTTTTCCATGTTGGCATGTAAATAGTTCAACTTTGATAAGCTCCTTATGGTTTCTTTTCCATGTTTACCTTCTCATGCTTCTTGTATCCGAGTGTCAAATTTTCTATTCAGTTCTGGTTTTTTCCTCAAGAATGCTTGAAAATCCTCCATCTCATTGAATGACCATATTTTCCCCTGAAACATTGTACTGAGTTTTGCTGGGTAGGTGATTCTTGGTTTTAATCCTAGTTTCCTTGATCTCTGGAGTATCATATTCTAGACGCTTCAATCCCTTAATGTAGAAGCTGCTAGATCCTGGGTTATCCTGATTGTGTTTCCACAGTATTAAAATTGTTTCTTCTTGGCAGCTTGTAATATTTGCTCCTTCATCTGGAACCTGGCTATAACATTCCTAGGAGTTTTTTTAGGGGGATCTTTTTAAAGATTTGGTTGGTGAATTCTTTCAAATTCTATTTTGCCCTCTGGTTCTAAAATATCAGGGAAATTGTCCTTGAGAATTTCTTGAAGGATGATTTCTAGTTTCTTTTTTTGATCATGGCTTTCAGGTAGTCCAATAATTTTTAAATTGTCTCTCCTAGATCTATTTTCCAGGTGAGTGGTTTTTTTTTAAGGAGATATTTCACATTGCCTTTTATTTTTCATTTGTTTGGATCTGTTTAATAGGATCTTGATTTCTCATAAAGTTATTTGCTTTCATTTGCTCCACTCTAATTCTGAAGGAATTGTTCTCTTCAGTGAGCTTTTGAGATTCTTTTTCCATCTGGCAAATCTGACTTTATAAGGCATTCTTTTCCTCATTGGCTTTTTGGGCCTCTTTTGCCATTTGAGTTCATCTATTTTTTAAGATGTTATTTTCTTTAGTCAGGTTGTTGACTCTCTTCATGTTTTTCTTGCATCATTCTCATTTCTCTCCCCAATTTTTCCTCTACTTCTCTTATTTGGTTTTCAAAATCCTTCTTAAGCTCATCTATGGCTTGTAGGGAGTCTACATGTTTCTTGGAAGCTTTTGGTGTGGGAGTTCTGACTGTGTTATCTTCCTACTGTTCCATGCTTTGATCCTTTTTGTCCCCAAAAAAGGAATATAAAGTTGGATTTCTGAGTGTGGTTTGCTTCCTTTGCCTGCTTATGTTGCCAGTCAATTAATTTGATTTTTAAGCCACAGTAGAACTCTGTTGTCAGAGGAGAGAGCTCTGTCCCAAATTGCTGGGGTTTTTGCAGCTGCCAGAGCTATTAGGAGGCCCAGTCTATGCAGCCTCCACCAGCTTTGGCTCACTGAAAACGTACCTCAGGACCACCACCTAAGACCATGATCCTGATCCAGGCAGCTTAAAGCAAGAGCACTTAGCCTCTGAATGATCGCTTGGCCCCTCTGCAATCTGCAGCACTAGCTCTGAAGCAGCCTTGTGGAAACAGCTGCAGGGCCACCACTTCAGACCGCTTCTAGTTCTGAGGCAGTTGGCCAGACCCTCTCCCCCAAATTTAGCCAAGTTCCACTGACCTTTTCCTTTTGTCCTTGGCTCTTATGAGTTAGTAATTCTGGGAACCTCCACAACAGCCAATGATCTGCTCTCCTGAAAGCTCCAGCCAGGGCTTCTTCTGAATGACCTGGGGCTAAAACTGCATGGGGCTGGGCTCTGCTCCCACTGTGCTGTGATGAGCCCTTTCTGTCTGTCTGCCAGGCTGCCTTCAGTGGGAGCCTTGTTTCTTCATCATTTTATGAGTTCTGGAGCTCTAAAATTTGTTTAGAGTCATATTTTATAGGTATCTGAGGTGGTTATGGTGGGAGCCACAGAGTACTCCTGCTTCTATGCAGCCGTCTTGACTCTACCCCCACAGGTAATTTTCAATGGCAGCACACATCACTGTTTCACAACGGCAGAGATATTTAAAAGAAAAAAAGATACTATTGTACTTATTTTTCATTGACTATAGAAAAGTCCGTTTGCCTCAGTAGAACAAAATGCAGCCTTAAAGGCAATCTTTCAAGTAGGCATTCCCTATGCATATGTTAAACTAATACACAATTCCTGGATGGATGCAACTAGAGATAATTTTGTTTGGTGCCCTCTGATCATCATTATTAAGCAAGATGTAAAACAATGATATGTGCTCACCATTGGTGTTGAGCAGTGCCAAGAGGATTTTTCTAGGCAAAGTTAAAAATGAAAGAATTTCCTATAAATGATAAAGTTTACCACATAATCCTATCTTCAGGTGTCAAGCCAATTGTGTCAAGTCTTAGAATTCTATAAGGTCTCTTCAGTGATACCCATAAGCACTCAAAAGAAGGTGCCCATCAAATGGCATGTAATAATCTGGAAAAACTAATCTGTAATTTTTATTTTTTTTTGTGATCATGGCCTTGCAAGATTTGCAGCTATGAAGCATCACCAGGAGAATATTGGTATTTAAAAAGTGGACTTCTGCAGCAGGAAACAGCTTGTGATCACTGAAAACACTCTGGAATTCCTCAAATGCAATTCTACGTATTCAGCATCTTCAATTCATTTTTAAGGGCCTGTCTAAGATAAAAGTATTGGTGGACTAACTTGATGGGTTGTCTATCAAATGGCATGTGATAATCTGCAGGTCCATGATCACAAAAAAATAAAAATTACAGATGATCCAAGAGGCACTGGAAAATAAGTGGGTATAAGTAGGCCTTTATCAAATTGAATTCATTTCAACAAACTTTTCTTAGTTCCCTAATATTTATAAGGTATTGTTGTTGGCACCAAAAATAAAAAGATGTACTCACAAAAAAAAATCCTTTCCTTCAAAAATTTTACATTTTACTGGGACTTATATTCTACTACCAAGGATGATTTATGTCCATGGAGTGGTTTAAAAGAAATAATCATTGAACCAGAAAAGAAGGTGGGTTAGTCAGGTAGTGAGGGTCTAGGATAAGCCATTGACTATCTGAGTGTTGTTCTTCTGGTGCCCATGAAATATCTCTAGGAAGTTCTCCAGTACATTAAGCAGATCCTTTATGAAGCATCTGGGGAAGGACATAGACAAAAATCACACAAGATGATAAGACACAGATGAATTGCAATCTTTACTGTTGGACAAAGTGTCCCATGAATGAGAAGATAGATACATCAAGGTATTGCAGTATAGAGACAAATTGTAAACCTGAAACTATGAGAAAGGCAAGTTGAGTAAATTCAACATTTTAAATCAACACCCATTTACTGAGTTCCTCTGGTATACATGACAAAATGCTTGCTGGTGACAAGGCTTAGAGATGTGAGTAATATGTGGTCCTTACCCTCAAGGAACTGAACAAATGTGGTGTTTTGCCTTCTTCACAGTTCAGAGGACCGTAGCTATAAAGCCAAATAAGACCTGGCAGCCATTTAGACCAACCCCCAAAACTGGGGAGACTGTTCAGAGGACTTAAGTGACCTGTCAAAGATCACAATTAGCATCAGATACAGTGTTTGACCCTGCTCTTCTGACTCCAGAATCAAGAACCTCTGGTGTGGGTATAATTCACAGATAAGGAGATATTTATGGAACTTAGAGGTGTTTATGAGATTATTGACTTAAAGCCCAAAGAAATCCAGAAATCATTCAGTACACCCTCCCTTACCCCTTACTTCAATTTGGTGATTTCCTGTTCCCTGTTAATAGAATGTAAGTGCTTTGAGGGTATCCCTAGCACCAAGTACCTAGTACGTAGCATTTATTAAATGCTTATTGTTTTCAACCAGCTATGCTTCCCCATACTCCAAAGAGGGAGGGGGAAGACAGTGTCTGAGAAATTATTCCACTTCATCTGAATAATTTGTAGCTGTGCTAGCAGGAAAATTCTGTCTCCTTTTCTCAACTTGAAGGGCTCTAGCTATAGTTGAGGACTACCTCCTGAAAGATTAAATCTATAGCATCCTTGTCATAGCTCAGAAGTTCCCCAAACTCTCTTCACTTCCCTAGCATTTGGGAGTAGAGTGGGGGAGAGGAATATAGAATCCATAGCTATAGATACAAAAATTTGAAGAATGTAGGATCTTAGAACCCCTAGCTTTCTTCAAAATTTAGCTAAAGAAATTTATATAATGTATGAAAAATGCTATAAATCACTATTGATTAGACAAAGGTAAATTAAAACAACTGTGAGGTACCACCTTACACCTGCAAGATTGAATAAATGAAGAAAGCAAAGGAGGAAAATGATGGATGTTGGAAAATTGAGGCACTAATATGTTGTTGTTGGAGCTGTGAATTGATCCAACCATTCTGGAGAGTGATCTTTCCATTCTGGAGCTCTGCCCAAAGGGCTATAAAGCTGTGAAAACCCTTTGATCCAACAATAACACTGCCTGGTTTATATGCCAAAGACATCTTTTAAAAAGGGAAAAGGACCTAGTTATATAAAAATATTTATATCAGCTCTTTTTGTGGTGGCTAAGAACTGAAAATCAAAGGATGCCCATCATTTGGGGAATGACTAAACAAGTTGTGGTATATGATTGTAATAGAATATTATTATGTTATAAGAAATGAAGAGCAGAATGATTTCAGAAAAAAATGGGAAGACTTGTATGAACTGATGTAAAGTGAAGTGAACAGAACCAGGAGAACATTTGTACACAGTAATGGTAATATTGTTCAATAAACTGTGAATGACTTAGCATTTCTCAGCAATACAACAATCCAAGAAAATCCCAGAGGACTAATATTTGAAGCGTTCTATCTGATATTGTTTGAATAAGACTGACGTGTGCAATTTTTCACTTTTTCTTTTATTATTTTTTCCTTTTATTCAAGTCTTCTTGTACAAAATGACTAATATGGAAATGTCTTATAAGATTGAACATGTGTAATCTATATCTGATTGCTTACCATTTTGGAGGGGGAAAGGGAGAAAAGGAGGGAGGGATAGAATTTGGAGCTCAAAACTAAAAAAAAACCCCAAATATTAAAACTTGTTTTAATATGTAAAAAATAAAAGAAATTTACATGATAAGTTTATTATGTACTTAAAGGGAATAGCAAGTTGTACATAATAGACTTATAGTTTCATGTGCAATCATCTTTTTTATTATGTTATGTTATAGAAATACTTGTTTTATTCCATAAATTAAAAATAAAATAATTTTAAAAAATTTAGCTCAAGAACTACCTTCTTAGTGATGTATTTCCTGATTACTATTGTCATTTCCTTTCCCCTCAAGTTTACTAATATTATTATTGATGTCATTGTTGCTGTTATTTTGTATGATAATACATACTTATGTATGTCATAAATATACACATGCTATCTTCCCACAACTGAATAAAAGTCCTTTGAAGGAGAGAGACTATTTCGCTTATGTTTCTAGTACGTAGTAAATGCTTGTTGAATTGTTTGTTGATTTGACTTTTGTCTTTATATCTTCAGTGCCTAATACCAATGACTGACACAAGGCAGGACCTTAATAAATGCTTGTTGGTTGGCTGACTGATATAGGATGGCAGAGTAGAGTTTGAGGGTATGAATTAGGCTATACTGACAGGAAGACACAAGTAGAATAAACACATCCCTTCTGAATGTGTATGTGTTCATAGCTTCTGAGAAAATATCAATTTAAATGTGCAAATGTTATATATTAGTTGTATAAAATGCCATGTATCCACTGCCCTGGTTCAAGCCCTCAAGGATACCCAGTGGCTCGTTGAAATCCTCATCTTCAGTGACTCAGTTGTCTAACAGATCCCTGGACATGATCATACTCCAGACCAAGCTCCTTGAAGGCAAGAAACATTATATGTTATTTTGTTAGCTGTCCCTGAATGTGATTTGCAAAGCATTCTAATACCTTTCCTGAGCTGTTGAGTGCTACTGATGGAGATAATAAAACTAGAAATATATGTTATCTGATCTCGACTAAGATCTTGTGGCTTTTCAGGCAGTTACACATTTTGTTCATCTCTCAGGGATGCCCTACAACTGTCTTCCCAGTGGCTCTTCCAGATTTTCTCTTTAAACACTCTTCTCTACACGAACACTCTCTCCTCTTCTCTCAGCATATAAGCTCTGAAGAAGTTTTACCAACAGTTATTAAGGTAATCTCACAAGAGTTCTCTCTTTTTCTTTACACTACACCTAAAATTTTTTCCATATCTTCAACTATGTTTTCTTCCTTCCTTAGGGAAAGATATGACCTTCTCCCTTGCCAAAGTTAGCTGTTCAATGTGTATCTCCTTGATTTCCTTCCTTTATATGTTCTTTAGGAGTTGAATTCATAATTCATCTTCAGCCTCTCCCTCTTTATTTGCTTACTTCTCCTTTGCCTACAGACATTGCTTAGTGATGTCATATTCTTAAAAAATCTTTCCTTATCTCTACCACTCACTCAACTAATATCCTCCTTCTTTTCTTCACTCTACTTCCTAACTTACAGGGAGAATAGTCTTCATTTACTTCCTCTACTTCCTCATCATCTACTTATACCCATTCTTTTGTAGTTTCAATAATCTAGTTTACATTCCTACTGATCTACTATAACTTCTCTTTCCAAGGCCCCTAGTGATACCCACCATAGCTGGAAGCTTTTATGCATAGAACTTTCTATCTTGATTAGAAGCTTTTGTTTTCCTTGCTAATTGATGTCTCCCTACCTATGACTTTAGAAATGGGGAAACCAGTCAGGCCCACCTACTCAGGATACTCTCTTTCCTTCCCTATGAATATTTGAACTTTCCTGATCCCTAGAATTGCCCTGTGGCACATAATGAAGGTGGAACCAAGGAACTGTCTAATTCTTCTACAATGGCCCTCTAAGTTAAAGCAATAATGTCACAAAATCACTTATTCAGAGACCACAAGAAACATTTTTCATGAGGAAATTGATCATCTTCTTTTTTCAGTGTTTATGATGAACTTAGGCAAGATAATCACCATGAAATTAATGTCAGTCTATACACTGACATCTGTTGCAAGATGATGGGATGGTTATACTAAGTACTTGATATGTCCCAAATATTCTGACATTTACTGACTTTAATGTGAAGGTAGACACAGGGAAGGATGGCAAAAATTATGTGGAAAAAACGGTTCAGATACAAGGAAGGAGATGAAATGAATCAACTCAGGAATCTTCCATTTGTACACCACTTTTCTTCAGGAAAGAAAGTCCAGAGGCAGTAGCCATGGTAGGCATGACTATGTACTTGATTATATCATATCAGACAGGAAATGACAGGTTATTAACCTGGGAATCATTTTCACAATCAGCTGCCCATGTGCATCCAGATTATTGACTTGCTAGAGCAATGGCAAAATTAACATTAAATTGCAAGAAAGGATTAAAAATTAGAAAATAAGAAATATAATTGTGAGAAATTTCCCCTGATCTATTTAAATATCTTGATGCTGAAAAATGGGAAATGGATAAAAGTAACTACATTGAGCTACATAGCTCCATTTCTTAGAGAAATTTACATGAATAAAAGTTGCCAAAAGAAAGAGCCAAAGGGTCCAGCAACTGCCTTATTCAATAAACAATTGATGTTCTTGCCACACAGATATATGACTATGAAAGAAAATGATGAAAAAGTGGAGTTGTATTGTCTTACAAAAGAGAAAAAAGTAATAGAGGGAGAAGTAAGCCCACAGAAAGGTTGCCATCAGAATAACTTGTCTAGATGACCCCTAAATCACTTTTAGATTAAAATGGAAGGACAACAAGCAGATGTGAAATGGAGAATATTTGCCACTTTTTATAGTGATATATTTTAACTGTCAATGACAGCACACGTATCACAGTACTTGATATGCTCAATGAAGATGTGGAAATGAAAATGAATAAGATGAATTCAAGAGACTATTCTTGCAAGGTAGAGGAGAGACTCTCCAAAATCTTAACTCCAAATGAACAGACAAAAATTCTCCCCAAATAAAAGCATAAAAAAAGAAGAAAAAGGAGAGAAGAGAACAACCAAAGAGTTTGAAAAGCAAACAGTCTCTCAAATATAGAAAAGGAAAAAACAAAGGAAGGAGCAAACATTAAAAAATTCCAATACAGTGAGAAAATATTTTAAATTAAAATATCCAAAAGAGAAGTCACCGTAAGGAAGAAATAACAAATAAACTTTCATAATGACCCAAGGAAAAAAGTTGGACCTAGCACAAGATATGTCAAATTCCATAATAAATAGTCCCAAAGAAACAAAGAGGATCCAGAGTTGGTAAAGAAAGATCTGGTTTCAGTCAAGAAAGATCTGGCAACTGCAATGAGAAATCTATCATCAATAGAAATGAAATAAGACAAATTGATAGCAATAATCAGTAAGATGGATAAAGTAACAGGAAGATATGGAATGAATGAGCAATAAAATTCTCAGGAAAACAAATTGGCAGAAGCAGCAAGTGAAATGTGCTTAAAGGATAATTCTACCAGAAAAGTCAGAGGTTGGAGAAATACTCCAAAAGAATTACTGGAATTAGTTTTTCAGGAAACTGATGAAGAAAATTTTTTAGCACAAGTAAGATCAAAGACTACACATTGATTGAATTCATCAGACACCCTGAGAGAGAAATGTGAGATTCAGCTCAGTTAGACACATTCTTGTCAAACTCTAGAACTTTCCTTGATTAAAGGGGATTTTACAAGTAGCTCAGAAGAAAAGCATCACTTATCAAAAGAACTCCAATACAGATTCCATATCAAGTCTAGGAAGTATTCTTCTGTCATGAGGAAATGGAGAAGAATGTGACACATGATATACAGAGAGTCTAGAAAAACTGGACCACTCCACAGAATTTTCTACCTAATTAATCCGAGAACAGTCAAACTCTAGTGTAGCTGTAATTTCATGGATGTCTTTGTTCCAGTGGTGCTGATCAGAACACATCTGCTCTTCCTCCTCCTTATCCATGTTCTGTTATATAATCTGCCCCAAAGGACTGTCCAGTGTTCTGAATGCATTTGATACATCTTTTTACAATGTGTAGTAGCAGCTTAGTACTCAAAATGTTCATCCTCCTGGCTTTTATCACATGACTGGTCTACCTTCTTTTCAGATCTTCTTTGATCACCTTACTTGATCTTGCTCAATGATATTCCATCTGACACTTCTTGCAAATAAATCATCATTGGAAATATGCTATAATCAACTTGTACCTATTGCCCTTTGGATAACTGACAACTTTGATTCTTCAGAGATTGTGGCATTTCCATATCACAAAGGAAAAATATATTTTAAAAAATTCTCTACCACCTTTCTAAATATTTCTAGAAGGGGAAAAAAAGCCTTCCTGAATACTTTGATATGCAAAAATCTAAAAGCATTACTTTTTCAGATCATAATACAAATAGAAAAGTATTCTGTAGCAGAAATATAACTAAAACACACTAGGCTTAATGGGGACTAAAACATTCTTTGCTTCAGAATGATTGGATCCAAGGCCAAATTCTACAAATAGTAACAAATTACTGGACTTGGAGTGAGGAAGACCTGAATTCAAAAACAAATTCTGACACTTACTAACCATATGGTCATGGGTGACAAATCAACAAACATAAGAAACTTAAGCAAAGACTTAATTTGTTCTTCTGTAAAATGGGAATAACAATAATGCCTACATTATGCTTCAAAGGATTGTTCTAAGGCTTAAATGAGATAATGTATGTATGTAAATTGTTTCATAAACATTAAGTCACTATATAAATGCCAGTTATTAATAATTACATTATAATAAATAGTAGCAATAATACAAAAACATATCAATTATGGGAGTCAGCATCTTGTGGCTCTTTTGACCTTTTGAGATCTCCCAAGCCCCTGTACCAAAAGAAAGAAGATGGAAATAAAAGGTGGCCCCATCCTAGGGGCCATGGAGGCCATGTGTTCAGGAACTAACCTAATAGTAGAAGGCAAAGAAAGGGCATTAGCCCTTGATCAGCCCTCTCATCCTTGTACCTTGTAGTCAGCAGGAAGGAAATCAAGAGTCTTGGCTTGCTGATGCCTCTAGTATGCACACTTCATTTCACCTCAGCAGTAGATTAAAATGCTCTCCATCATCATATAGTTAGCCAACTGGAAAATTGTCACAGAATACCTGTGTATGCTCTGAAGTGGCTGGCAGGGCCGTCTATTCCACGTCGTCAAGGGCTTCTAGTAACAGGTTCCCTCTCAAATCCTTGTAGGTTGGCACCAGGCTCAGTGCTAAAGGCCTTGCATGTGACATAAGAATCCATCTCGAGGAACAAGACCTTCAGCATAGAGTCACGCATGTTCCTAGAATATTCCAGGAGATCTCTTCTTGACTGCTCTCTAGTGTGTCCCCTACATGCCTATTACCTTGCATGTTGTAATCCAAGCTACAAATAAATAATCTCTATATTCCTTCCTAGATCTAAAATTTCATAACTTTTGCTATGTGGCAGGACTATTTTAGCTTTACGACTGATTTCTGTCTTCTCCAACCAAGATTCTCAGACAGGTAGGAGGTACTTAATGGTCAGAAAGCAAATATAAATGTCCTCAGGAAAGCTGAGTACTCAGAGCAATGTTTTTTTTTTTTTTTCATTGCAAATACTTATCCCCTAATTTTTTTTTTAGTTTTGTACATTTGGATTATTTTATATTGGGTTGTCTTTAAACAGGGCAGTCCTGTCCTTATACAGATTCAACTGAGTTTTCTGTGGAGAATACATTATTATTTATCTTTGGTCTGAAGACTTATTTTTAGCTATACAAGCAACTAACACTTCTTAACAGACATATTAAAATGTTGAAGAAAAAAAACACAACAATTTGTCTCCCTCAGCTTTTCAAGTTCTTTTTCTTTTGCTTATAGAAAGACATTATTTACATTTTCTTTAATGACTTATGTTTTTTTTTTTTTTAACAAAACCTGTTCACTGACTGCTTCAACAAATGAGCATTTATCTTTCTCCTTTTGGGAAACCAGTTTTTATTATTGTCATGTTAAAGACAGAGCTTTACTTCAGGACTCAAAACAGAATGGAACATTTTTAAAATGGAAAACTCATTCAAATGTTTTGATTTCTCAAAGCATTTTATATTGACTTTAAAAAGCACATATTTTTTGCTCCCTAGAGAAGTCCGTAATGTGTTCCATGAAAATTGAACATCAGAAAAATAATGTAGTCAAATGACAGAATAAAATTCAAGAAAACCTACTGAAGCTTTGCTCTTAAAAAAACTGTTTGCATGTTATATTGTATGTATGTATTATGAAAATGCAATAGAAAAGATATACAGCAGCATATACACAAAAAATTGTTTACAAACACACACAGAAGTCAGCCTATTTTAAACACATTCCATTTTAAGAGATAGCAAATTAAACTGTATGGATTTTAAATGGAACCTACATTCATGCTATATTATATATAAGGCATCATTATTAAATAATGTTATGATACATATTAATACATTATTAATATTAAAATGTCTTCCAATAGTATCTTTGTGTCATTTTGTTGTTGTTCATGTTTGAAAGGTGAAGCTTTAACAGACTGAAGTATTCTATGCAAAGCCTCTGGTACAAAATGTCACAAATATTGAGGTTAAATCTCCTTTTGAGTAAACTTCATTTTGTTTTTCTCTAAGAACATGCAAAGTGTCTTTTTAAAAAAAATTTCTTTATTTCATTCTGAACTTAGCCTTAAAATCTTTCTGATCTTTTATTAATACCTTTTATCTGAGTTGATACTAGGTTAGAGAACCTAGCAACTATTATAGGCTAAATTCTGGGACCCTTTACTCCTACCTTGCTTTATGTTATCTTACATGGAGTCACTTATTTCTGAAGGATGATTTCCCAAAAGAGTAAGTCCAGTCCCCTTGACATAATTTCCTAGGTTCATCTATGTATTTTAGTGTTTCCCTGGGGTCTTTTGGATTTAAATATCGATATTTGTCTATAACTGTCAGGAGAGGTAGAAAATTATAACCTACCTCTCGGGGGAATAAAATATAATTTTCAGTGTTATTATTTTTGAAAATGTATAATGTGGCAATGAAATTAGCTCCTGAAAATCTACACTTATTTAAGTAATTAATTACAAAAAGAGAACTCAAATAACTATCTGAAACCAGCTGAGCAGAAGGAGGCTCAGTATAGAGAAATTTTTTTTCAAACAAACCAAAAAACCTGTCTTGCAAATGCATTAAGCCACAAGCTTTCTGTACAATATATAACATTTGTATGACATAGCCTCTCTAACCATTTGGGAATATGATAAATTCCCCGAGGAACGAGCCTTTTCCATACTTGGGAAACAATGGCACAGCATTAGAGTTACAGATTAAATAACTATACCTACTATTTATATGGCTTTTTCCTTATAAAAACTCTGTGGGGTAGGTAATGTAAGTATTATCTCCATTATATAGATGAGGAAACTGGGGCTCAGTGAGTCTGATCAGTGGCAATTTCTGTAATGCTTTATGTCTGCAAAGCCTTTTTTCTTATAAGAACCCTGGGAGGTAGAGAGTGTATATGTTAGTTTCCCCTTTTGACAGATAATAAAAAATCCACAGAAAAGCAAAATGAATTGCAGAAGATCACACAGGATCAGTCCTAGAATTTAGACCCATGCTTTCTGTCTCCAAATCTAATGCTCTGCCCACTGCATCATGGAATTTTTCCCCCACCACATTTAAAGCCAACCAGTAAATTTAATTGATCTCTCTCATAGGAGCAACCTCCTACCCCCGAAGAATTTTGTATTTGGTACATAAGTATTTTTGAGTACCAGGCCTCAACTCAAGAAGATTCACCTTCCTGAGTTTAAATCTGGCTTCAGACACTTACTACCTGGGTGACTCTGGGCAAGTCACTTCACTCTATTTGAGTCAGTTTCCTCATCTGGAGAAGGAAATGGCAAATCACTCCAGTATATTTGCCAAGAAAACCCCAAATGGGGTCACAAAGAATTGGACAGGACTGAAATGACTGAACAACAGTAACAATAGTATTAACAGATTCAATACACTATTTGAATTTTGTGACATCCTGCCTTTTATTGTTTTATCAGTAGCTTCATTTATTCTTTTAAACACGTAAGCCCCAAAAGTACGCAACATTTTATAAGCATGATATGTATTAATTCTTGTTCTCCACATTTAATTGATGGGAAAACTTTTGATTTACAAATATTTACTCTACTAGCAAGTTTTGAGAAATGGATTTATATTGTAAAATGAGATATAATTGTAAAGAACTGTTACACAAATGCTTTAAAATGTTAGCTAGTCCTTCCCCGTTACTTCTGATTATAATTTTAATAAAGCTATTAGTACTATATTTTCATTATCATCATCCCCTTTTGACAACTAAAAACAAAATAACTAACAAATGAAATTTAAAAAAGACTGAGGTAAGGATGTTGACATAAAGGAATCTATTTCGAGATAAAATATTGGATAAAATGTTTGTTTTGGAAGTTTATCTGTAAAATGTAACTAATGGCCAAGTGATTCCACTTTTCTTGCAGTTAAATTTAAACACAGATCTTTCCCATGCATGCATGCACCACCCAGGCCAGTCCTTGGTGCTGGGCATTCTATTTGGTATGTAGTTGGAAAATAATTATGATGCAATTTAGGTTGAAAAGAGCCAGATTTGGGAAAGTAAAGTTTAAGGCACTCCTGAAAGTCTGGCTTGAGCAGATAGTCAGGCAATACATTTCTGAAAATAACAACCAGCTTATTATTGCATTTATTTTTTAAAAGACCTATTACCTTTATTGCTGAGCAAAAGGCATTGAATCTCACTGCATGCATGTCATCTCACTTAAAATTAGCTCCCTTTCTTCTCCCCCCACTTTTGATTTTTTTTTTTTTTGCTTTTTGGAGGGGGAAAGGCTGGGCAGTTGGGGTTAAATGACTTGCCCAAGGTCACGTGGCTAGTAAGTGGTTTTTTTTCTTTTTAAAAAAATTGATTTGTTTATTTACTTTTAGTTTACAAGATTCAGTTCCAGAGTCCCTTGAGTTTCAAGTTTTCTGCCCTCCCTCTCCCCGCTCCCATGGCAGCATACAATCAAGTACAGGATCTGCAAATACTTTTACAATGGACATTCGTCTGGTTGTATAAAAGGGTTGTAACCAATGGGGTGAACAATGGGAAAGAGGAAACAAAACCAAACATGGAAAAGAGCGATAGCATGTAGATTGCTTCAGTCTCCATTTAAACTCTGTTCTTTCTAGATCTCTCTGAATGTAGATATCTCCTTCCATCCTGAGACTTGTAGAGTTGTCTTATAGCTGTGCATTGCTGAGAAGAATCCAATTTATGAAGGCTGGTCATCACACATACAATGTGTCTGTGATTGTGTACAAGTTTTTCCTGATTCTGCTCTTCTCATTTAGCATCAATTTGTATAAGCCCCTCCAGGTAAATGTGAAGTCCGTCTCCTCCCTATTTCTTATAGCACTATGGCTAGTAAGTGTGAAGTGTCTGAGGCCACATTTGAATTCAGGTCCTCCTGACTCCAGGGCCAGTGCTCTATTCACTGCCCCACCTAGCCACTCCTCCCTCCTCCCCCTTCCAGCTTTTTGATTGCCTGATAGACCAAATTTGCCTTCCTTTTCCTTACCATCAGGGATAGGGAGCACATTGTGGGTGTGGAGTTTTACTGGAATCCCAGGAAGCCTCACAAAACATTCAAAGGGAGAGTCCATGCCCCAAAGGGACAAACCTAATTATTGCAACCTAGCATTTTTTCAACATCTCCTCCCTCCTTAAAAGCAAGTAGTGTCCTGATAACGATGAAGTAAGAGGTGGCTTTGAAGAAACAAGTTAAGTAGGATGGAAACTGGAAAAAAGGACATAATTTTCACCTGTGTGAAAAATTAAGGCTTGAGTTGCCTTCCATTTTCTCTCCCTCGGAGTCCACAACTGTCCACATATGTTGTCAAGAAGAGTTTTAAAGGTGTACAATTCATTTATGAACATTTATTTTTCTAATAAACTTGTCCTATTTAGTGGTGGTTTCTTGCCATGCTCCAATACAATATCACTATGCTACATATATGTTAGTCCATATATTTTATTTCTTCTGATTAATGGAAAAAAATGACTGTCCATTTTTCAACATCTGTACAGCATAGTGCCCAGGAATCTGTATTCTGGCCACATTTATCTTGCTTTGAGGATTTTTTTTAATGAGTTAGGTCCTCCCCTGATACTTCTATTATCTCTCCAGAGCACTCCCAGTTGATTTTATATGGGATATCTCTCTGCATGCTTCTCCCTTTCTTCCCTTATATTTTTTCATACATGTGAGCTTAAAAAAAATTCTATTTCTAACATTGAATCATGTCTGAGTTTCATCATTCACTTTTTATTCTCTTGGGTCAAAATACAGAGTATTCTTAAAAAAGACAATAGCAATTTCATGCATCCAATCTATGTACATATATTCTGAGAGATAAAAGTTAATGATTAACTTTTTGTTCATGCATGATGAAGATGTTGATTTTAACCACAGGAAACATAGAAATTCAGATTTTGTGAGTGTTAAAAGTGTAATATTCAATCTTTAAAATAAGTACTTGATTGAAGTAGCTTAAATAATCTATAAGTTCTATGTTATTCACATGTGATGCATATTCCATAATCCTGTAATTTCAGAGTTGGAAGAGAGCTCAGCAGGCACCTAGTTCAACCCCTACCACTCCCTTTTCCCTTCAAAAAAAACCCTGTTCTATATTTATTATTCTATTGTGTTATATCTTTGTATACCCACCATTGAGCACAGTTGCCTTGTACCTGACAACTCCTTAACAAATATTTATTGAATGAAAGTATAAATGAATGAATGATGAGCCAAATTAAAATTTCCAGGCAGAGCCATTTTGGACATGTTGACATAGGCCATTATAGGTATAGCCAGGAATAAACATTTCTGATTAGTTCCTTTAAATATATCATATCCATGAAAACCAGGGCAGTAATCCTCATTTACCTCAATGTCAGAAAGAACCTTTAATAATGTTCTGCTAAGAGATTTGGGTAATGATAAGAAAAACACTACCAATAATCAGTTTCAACATTTAAATGACTAGAAAGCTTATCAAGAAAATGCAGAGTAATATACTTTCTGCTGACCAAATCTTAAAAACAGAAATGAAAGGGAAAGGTCTAAGAACACAGTTTTGTAGAACTTGCCTAGATATCTACAAAATACCACTAATATCTATTCCAATAATAGATACCACAGAAATTTACTTAAGTTTGAAAACTTTTGGACCTCAAGGAACAGAAAACATTGCCCTAAATATAATTAGAGGATTTATTGATGGTATATGAATCACCAATGCTTACATATGTGTAAAAAGAAGCATGTTCTGATCTCTTAGAGGCAAAACTATATGCTTGTTAGTTATAAGGAACCAGACCTTCCCAGAACTGGTGTCTGTGTACCCATTACAAAAAAAAAAAAAAATCCTTGATAGGGCATGAAGAGCTATTGTTATTCAGTTGTTTTCAGTTGTGTCCATCTCTTCATGTCCTTATTTGGAATTTTTTTGGTAAAGAGAGAGAACTGGTTTGCTGTTTCCTTCTCTAGATCATTTTACAGATGAGGAAACCGAGGCAAATAGTATTAAGTGACTGGTCCAGGGTCACACACCTAGAAAGTGTCTGAGACTAGATTTGAATTTAGGAAAATATCTTCCTGACTTCAGTCTCAACATTCTATCTACTGCACCACCTAGCTGCTGCAGAAAGAGCTGTGTTGCTTTTTTCAAGGGCACAAACCTAGGGTAAGGAGATGCCAGTCACATTTCAAATACACTAACCATGAATAAGTTAGCAAAGATCACATACAGGGAGGGTTTAGTATAATTCTTTTGGTATTGGGGATAGGGGAGTCCACTTATGGATATATCATTAATTTTTTTATCTACATGTTCCTCTCTATCCCCCTTTATCCCTATTTAGTGTAGAAGGGGTGGTTGTGGGGTCTACTTTAGCCAGATTGTATCACTGTCTCCATCTTCAGAACCAGGATAAAGGTGAGCAAGAATTCCTGCAGAAGCAGATGATGGAAATAAACATGTATTTGCCAACTTGGACCAAGAGGGGAATTTATAGACAAACTCAACTTCTTGTCTAGATGAAGCCTTGTGATCCCAGAATCTAGCCCTCTAGCAGAGAAAGGACATTTCTTGAGCAACACCAACTTTGGGTGTTGATTCAAGGAACCCCAAAATCAGGATTTTTTTTCCTCTTTAACATATGCACTTTTATTCGAACTGCTCTTATCAGTATACAGGTAAAACTCCCCACATATTGGCACCAATTTCTTAGGTAGCCCAGGGAGATTGTAAAAGTCTTCATTCACATGTGTTGGGGCAGGGAGGAAAATTAGTGGTCTGACAAAATTGTGGCTCTCACCAAAGAAAAGGAATAAGTATCAAAGTGAGAGATACAAAAAAGGTCGCTTTTGTTTTAAGGATGATATAATTTTCATGTAAAGTAATACCACTATTTTCCTTTTTCCACCATTCACTACTCTGGATTTGTATATGAATTGAATTTAAGCAAGGGAGTGCTGTGCAAAGTCATCAGCCTCATTTTCTCCTCCAGAGCCATCTGAGTCCAGTGGCCAGATATGGATCAGGAGAACTGGAAATGACCCAGGATACTGTGGGAGACCTTTATCTTTTCAAGCTAATGTCTTTCATAGGACTCAGTTTGACTTACTCTGACTTAAATCCAATTCACTTGCATGTCATGGCATCACCTCTCTGATATCATGGTTCTCTTCAAGAACAAAGGACAAAGAACTCTGGATTTATGTTAAGTAGCTCCCTTGTGTTGAGCAGAGAGCAGCCTTCATAGAGGCAAATAACTCTTTGTAACAATACATTAAACAATATTTGGAATGGCTCTTAAAAAAAACACTGTAATTTCTTGGTGTCATACACAATTTCCCTCTTAGCTGTGGTAGTGAAACAATGCCCTTTCTTGGCCAGGATCTTCATGAGGTAGTCCATCAGATCATGACCAGCCAAATTCAGAAAGAAGATGGCATGGGGAAGAGTAGCACCTTCATAGAGTATGGATCACACAATCACCAGAGTCCATCACAATACCAGTGGTATGACCAGAGGCATAAAGGGACAATACAGCCTAGACGGCAACATACATGGCTGGAATGTTGAAGGTCTCAAACATAATATGTGTCATCTTTATTCTGTTTGCTTTGGGATTCAGGGGGCTTCCATGAGCAGCACATGGTTCTCTTCAGGGGTTACATGGAGCTCATTGTAGACAGTATGATTCCAGTATGGTTTGTGGGAAGGCTAAAGGATGGTGTGGCTTCATGCTGTGCTTTGGTGTATTAACTTACTATGATTGATTTGACTTTCTGGTATTGGGAATTGGTTTTCTGCTATCTGAATAAATGTTTTGCTTCTGTGTTCTTTATGGAGAGTCTGATACATTTTATGATTGAGAACTATGCTGGCATATTTACAGTCACCGTAGGCACTGTGAATATTATGTTGGTGTTACACTAGTTTTGGGCCTCAGACCCCACATAGCTTTCTTTCTGGCCCATACCCACCATCACAGCCTGAT
>CM053599.1:119099082-119130672 GCA_028646575.1 Pseudocheirus occidentalis | reverse complement strand
GAGAGAGAGAGAGAGAGAGAGAGAGGAGGTGGTGCATCTGAAGGTGGGGGTGGGGAAGAAGAGGCAAGTACGTGCTGACTGGAAGAGCTCACAACTCAGGATCAGGAATTCTTGAATGAGATGTGTATAGGGAAGTAGTTCTTGAGTAGGATGCTTCTTAGAAAGAGATGAGAATAACACACATGATCTCTGTACTCAGAGAAACAATAATATGGGGGAACAAGGAATCTGGACCTTTTCACAGTTGTTATTTAGACAGTGCAAATCTGATATAAAATCAGGTTGTCCACATAGCAGTTCCAAAATGTGTTTGTCTTCCGGGGAAGTCCAAACCACAGAGGAAGCTATGAGTCTGGGAAGGATTGTTTAAGACCACATGAGAGAGCCAGGGATTCACTGGAATGTCTCTTATCCCAATGGCAACTCTGAATTCAGTACCTTTTGCAAGTAACTGCTCTGAGTGCTTTATATGTTTTCTGAATCTGTTTATGAGCTCCTCTGTGTCCTCTGCATTTTCTGTATAGGTTTATGGCTCTTGTGGGCCTTTTGTATCTTCTTCATTTTCTGTGGGGCAACATAAAGGCTGTCCTATACACAATATACATTTGCTACTTTAAGTACTTATAGGGGATTAAGGGACCCTGTTTTTTCTTCTCCTCTCACAGCCATATCCATTGCCTTTTGTTATACTTAGTGCCTCTCTTAACTCTTTCTCATCTGATTTCTGACTTCTTCATTCAAGTGAAATGATCAAAGTTGCCAATGACTTCTTAATGACCAGATCTGATGGTTATCTTAGCCTTCATTTTTTAACTTCTATAAGGCTTTAGAAACTGTTGATCACTCTGTTCTCCAGGATAATGTCTTCTCTAGGTTTTCATGCTGCTGCTCTCTTTTGATTCATTTTATACCCATCTGATTGCTCTTCCTCAGTATTTATTGGTTCATCACTATATCAAGCTTCCTCACTGTGGGTGTACCCCAAGGCTCTATCCTCCCTGGGCCCTCTTCCATTCCCTCTCTAATCTATCTCACTTGGTGATCTCATCAGCACCCATGGGCTTAATTACAATCTCTATACAGACGACTTTCAAATCTGTATATACAATCTTAGTCTAGCACCCCAATCACATATCCCCAAATCTGTATATATAACCTTAGTCTATCTATATACAAATCTGTATATACAACCTCACCCCAGTCACATATCCCCAACTGTCTAATGGATATTTCAAACTTTAACTTGATATGTCTAAAACTAAACTCATCTTTCACCCCCAAATCCCCTTTCCAAATTTCCCCATTTCTATTACGGATACTTCCATCCTTCCCATCATCCATGTTTGCAATATAAGTGTTATCTTTGATTCCTTGCTGTCTCATACCCCATAAATCCAGTCAGTTGTCAAATATTTTTTTTAACTTATACAATATTTCTCAAATCTATCTTTCCTTTATTCAAATGGCTACCACCCTAGTTCAGGTTTTCATCTATTTCAATAAACTGCTCATTGTTTTCCTTGCCTCAAGTTTCTACCCTTTGCATAATCCACCCTCCATACATTTGCCAAAGTGCACCTCTGAAACATAGGTCTGAACATGCCACCTTATCTATTCAATGACTTTCTTATTGCTTCTGGGGTCAAATATAAGTTCTTTTGTTTAATTTAAAGCTCTTTACATCCTGGCCCCAACCTACCTTTCTGATTTTGTTGTGTTTTACTCTCCTTCATGAACTCTACCATTCAGGTAAACAACTTCTTGCTGTTCCTTACATACGACACAGCATTTTCTGTCCCCACACCACATCCCCTGCTTCTTAGAATCTCTTGTTTCTTTCAAAACTCTGTTCAGGTGAGACCTTGTACATGATGCCTTCCCTCATCCCCATAGCTGCTAGTGCCTTTCCTAACCATTCAATTTGCCTTGTATTTATTTTGTGTACACAATGTATATACATGCCATTTATATTTCTATACATAAACATTTATATGCTGGGGCAACTAAATGGCATAATGGGTAGAGTGTTGGGCCTGAAGTCAAGAAGACTCATCTTTCTGAGGTCAAATCTGACCTCAGATACATATTAGCTGTGTGATCCTGGGCAAGTCACTTATCTTCTGTTTGCTTCAGTTTCCTCATCTGTAAAATGAGCTGGAGTAGGAAATGGCAGACTGCTCCAGTATCTTTGCCAAGAAAATACCAAATAGGGTTACAGAGTCAGACATGACTGAAAAACAACTGAACAACAACAGCAACATTTATTTACTGGCCATTTCTCTCAATAGAATTAAACTCTTTGAGGTCAGAGACAATTTCATTTGTTATTGAATCCCTATTGCTTTGCACAGTGTCTGGTGCATAGCACATCTAAGTTCCAATTAGTGCCAATAATGAATCATGTGATGTGGCTGCATGTATTCAAGTCCATACTATTCAGTATTATAAATATGTAAAATATGGCAAAATTCTAGTTCAATGGAAATATGTAGGGTAAATTAGAATAATTCATCTACTTCATGGGATTTATTATATGTACTATTTGGGATCCAGGTGGAGCATATTAAATAAATGCTTTTTGGCTGATTCACCTATGTTCATGGGAACCTAGGTAATAAGCTCTACTTGAACATTTTCATATACTATATTCTGTTTTGTGGCAATGAAGTAAGGAGAAGAATTATCCTCTGAGTCAGCATCTCCTAACTGAACTTATATCTGAGTGAGTCCAAAGCTTCAGGGACTCTGGACCATGGGTTAAACTAGATATCAATAAATATTCTGCCTCTTACATACTCAACTATCTAAATGTTAGCAAACGCAAAAACCAATTTGTAACTGAAATGATCTTCTGCTTCCAACAACTATTACCTGACATTAAGTCAAATAAGTTAGAACAAAGTGACTTTAAGGAAAAAGGATTCCAATGCTTAACAGAAATAAATTCAACAATATTCACCTTTAAAAAGGCACATCTGTAATACATTTAAAAATTTTAATGCTTTAACTCAAGAGAGAACATTAGAGAAAGAAAATAAGATTGATTTGTGCTATTGAAATTATGTCATACAAAGAAAGGTCTTCTTCTTCCCCAACCCAACCTCCTTCCCTCTATACCACTCCCCCAGGAACCAATTAAGAAATGACTATATGATAGATTTCAGGTATAACACCCAAAATGAATAGTTTGTCTAAGGATCGAAAGAAAAATCAATCTATTTAACCTACAAGGCAGGTGCATGATGCATGTTCATGTTGAGAAAATTCAGAAAGAAAACTTTAGGCTGGACAGTTGGAAGGCTGTCAGATAAACATTAGAATAGGAAAATGCCATGTGATTTCTATAAGAAATCATAAATAAATAGGAATAGAGAAAAGTAGACTTTCATTTGAAAACTAAACTTTGCGATTTTCTCCCTAGAAGGCAGAAGTGGATGAAATGGGTGATTATTTCTGTCATATTTCCACAAGTTATTGTAATATAGTATAAACTCTTGCTTATTATTTTTGGGGCATTATCTAATGTATGGATACCCTGAACCTTTTGCTTCTTTTGTTTGTCATTTTTCTTTCTCTCTTTCTCATGACCGTTTCATTATTCATTAGCATCTTCATTAGCATTCCTAGGAAGATAAAGGGTAAAGACAAAATGCTAATTTATCATTTTCAGGTACTGATTCCTGACTTCTTATATCAGACCTAGAATCCCCCAAATGACATTTTCTTTTATGTACCTCATCTACATAGTGTGGGATTTCAACTGTTCTATCTATACCTTGATTCTATTCTAACTTGACAAATGCTATTAAATTTGCATTTTAATTAATAATAATTAAAGACCTTTCCAACTTAAAAAAATTCTTTTTTCTAATTTGAAATACTTTTGGTCTTTGCTTGAACTGCCTTTCATCACCTGGGCAATGTGCCTTCTTCTTTCATTGGAATTTTCCTGTTGGGGGGGGTGCAGAGCCAAGATGGCAGCATGGAATTTTCCTGTTTAGATTCCAGGCCAGTCTTTTTGGAACGATCATGAATTGTCAGTGGAGCAGTGTCCTGTTGGTTAAAATATAGTTAATATCTCTATGTGTGTATTCATGATTTATAGATATGATTGTTCTGTGTAGTGTATAAGTCTGTGGCCTTTCTCATTTCTTACTCCTGAAACATATTTTCCAACATATTTTTTGCCATCTTCCCACTACATTCACCTTTGCATTGAAGTCCCTCAGTAGCAAAGTATATGCTGATTTAATCTGGGAGGTTTTACTGAGTTCCACCTAGACTATGCCTCCCTAGTGGTATGCTAACTGCAATTATTTTCATGATGATGTTCTTGCAACTACTTTTTTTTTAATGAGCACAGCAGTGTGAGATGACCAAATATCCCATGAACTGATGGTTACTTATTGCTTCTGTGTATATGATGAAACCGACTCCACCTGTTCCTTTATTTTGCCTCTCCAAGGACTTGTGAGCCATCCTACTTAGCTACAATTTCCATTTCTCTTCTGGTTTTGTTTACACGTAAGCTCAATATCAGTGCCATTCAATTGCCTCAGTAGACTGTCTGCTCCCTTTTTTTCTCTTTTACAAATATTATTAATTTATTTGTAGTTTTCAACATTTACTTTCATAAGTTTTAAATTTATTCCCTCTCCCTCCGAAAGACAGCATGCTATAGTATGATATGGCTCGACACCAGCAGTTCTCAACCTGTGAGTTATGTTCAATTTGTAACAATGAAAATATATCCTGCATATCAGATAGATTCATAACACTAGCAAAATTATAGTTATGAAGTGGCAATGAAAATAATTTTATGGTTGAAGGTCACTACAACATGAGTATTAAAGGGTTGCAGCATTAGGAAGGTTGAGAACCACTGCTCTACACATACCTTCATATTGAACACATTTTCACATTAGTCATATTGCACAGAAGAATTATAGTGAATGGGAGTGAGTATGAGAAAGAAAACAAAACAACAAAACAAGAAAGAAAATAGTCTGCCTTGCTCTGCATTCAGACTCCATAGTTCTTTCTCTGGATATGTATGGCATTTACCATCATGAGTCCTTTGGAATTGTTTTCGGCCCTTGCATTGCTGAGAATGGCTAAGCCTATCAAAGTCAGTCATCACACACTGGCTGTTTCTGTGAACAATGTTCTCCTGGTTCTGTTCACTTAACTCAGCATCAGTTCATATAAATCTTTCTGGGATTTTCTGAAATCCACCTGTTCATCATTTCTTATAGCACAATCGTATACCATTACATTCATATACCACAACTTGTTCAGCCATTCCCCAACTGATGGGCATCCCCTCAATTTCCAGTACTTGGCCACCACCCACTAAAAGAGTTGCTATAAATACTTTTGTACATGTGGGTCCTTTTCCCATTTTTATGATCTCTTTGGGATACAGCTGTAGAAGAGGTATTGCTGGATCAAAGGGTATGCATAGTTTTATAGCCCTTTGGGCAGAGTTCCAAATTACCCTCCAGAATGGTTGGATCAGCTCACAGCTCCACCAACAATGAATTAATATTTCAACTTTCCTACATCCTCTCCAACTTGTATCATTTTCCTGTTTTGTCATGTTAGCCAATCTGATAAGTATGATGTGGTACCTCAGGGTTGTTTTTGATTTGCATCTCTCTAATCAACAGTGATTTGGAACATTTTTTCATATGAGTATAGATCAGCGGTTCTCAACCTGTGGGTTGCGACCCCTTTGGGGGTTGAATGACCCTTTCACAGGGTTCACAGGGGTTGCCTAAGACCATCAGAAAACATATATTTCTGATGGTCTTAGGAACCTAGACACCACTACTCTATCTGTCTCTAGGTGGGTCCACCCACATATGAGTATTAAAGGGTGGCGGCATTAGGAAGGTTGAGAACCACTGGTAGAGATAGTTTTAATTTCTTCCTCTGAAAACTGCCTGTTCATATCCTTTGACCATTTATCAATTGGGGAATGACTTGTAGTCTTGCAAATTGACTCAGTTCTCTACATATTTTAGAAATGAGGCCTTTATCAGAGACACTAGTTGTAAAAATTCTTTCCCAGTTTTTCTCTTGGTTGCATTGGCTTTGTTTGTGTAAAACCTTTTCAATTTAATGTAACCAAAATTATTCATTTTGCATTTTGTAATCTTTGGTCATAAAGTCCTCTATTCTCCATAAATCTGACAGATAAATTATTACCTGATCCCCTAATTTGTTTATAGTATCAGCCTTTATCTCTAAATCATTTAAAGTCCATTTAGACTATTTTTTCATATGGTGTCAGACTTTGGTCTATACCTAGTTTCTGCTGTACTATTTTCCAGTTTTCCCAGGAGTTTTTGTCAAATAGTGAATTCTACTATGTTTCGTGTACCTAACCTATTCTACTGATCTACCCCTCTATTTCTTAGCCAGTACCAAGTAGTTTTGATGATTGCTGCTTTATAAAATGTCTGCTCATTCTTTACTGAGCAACAATTCATGTATGGGCTATGAACAACTAAGGTAATCCCTAAAAACTATGTGATTCTTAGCGCCCTCTACCTCTTATGCTACTGCAGAAACAAAAGATTTAAAGTCGACTTTCCATTATTTCTTTGTTTCGTGGCTTGCTGTGGTCTAAGAACGCATCACCCAATGACTAGCCTACTTTGGGTGAGTCTCTCCAGATTTAACTAGGTTGATGCTCAGAAATCAGGTATCATCTTTTGCTAGAACCAGTGGGACCTTAGACAAGTCTTTTGCTCTGACCTGTGCTCCATTTCTATCCATCTGCGATTTACATAATAACCACAATTAACATTTAGATGGCCTGTCAGAGTTTGTAGTGGTTTACATGTATTGCCTCATTTGAGCCTCACAGCAATGCTGTAATGTACATGTACAATGTGTACTTTTTTCTGAATCTTTATAACCACATTGGGAGTTTTCTTGCCATTTCCTTCTCCAGCTCATTTTAAAGATAAGGACATAGAGGCAAACAGGGTTAAGTGACTTGACCAGGGTCACAGAGCTAGTAAGTATCTGAGGCTAGATTTGAACTCAGGAAGATGAGTCTCCCTGACACCAGACCCAGAACTCTGTGCACTATGGTGCCAACCAGCTGCTTTAGTTGTAAGGCAGTGACTCTTACTCTCATTTTTCACACAAAGAAGATGAGATTGGGAGTGATTAAATCACTTTCCTAGGGTCACACAACTATTAGATGTGTGAGAAAGAATTTGAAATCAGGACACTTTTCACTGTGTCCTTTCTTATCCGAATATGTCAAGCATGTGAATACAAAGAACAGCAAAGAGAACCCCTGCCATTATAATGGAGGAGATAAGAGATCAATAATTAGGTAACATAAGATATACAGAGCAGATGGGAGGAAATCTGAAAGGGAAAGGCACTAGCAGTTGAAGAGTCTGGGAAAGGTCCCCTACGGATGGGGGCGTATGAAATGAGTCTTGAAGAAAACCAAGGGCAGAGCATTCCAGGTATGGGGCACAGCTGGGACAAAGGCACAGAGAAGGGAAATGAAGTGTTATGTTAAAGGAGCTACAAAGAGGCGAGGGTAGTTGGATTACAGAGTACCTGTAGGTATGTAAAGTATAAGAAGACTAGGAGGATAGGAAGAGGCCTGTTTAGTAGGAGGTCCATTTCTCATCAGCAAATAGAGGGAGGGAGTCAGACAAATAAGTCTTAAGGTCCCTTCTATCTTTAAATCTATTTTCCCATGACACAACACAGTAGGACCACTTACAGTGTATGCCTTGCCGGTATAGTATTCAAAATCAAATGCTGAAGTATTGGAAGATCTTTTACCATGAACTAACTGCCACAGAGGTTCCGTGACAGATGTAAACAAAGAAAACTTTCAGCAATTCTTTAGTTATGAACCTCAGGTGAGGTATAACATGTGAGGTATGCCATATGGAAATATATGCTCACCAGAGATGTTTTTCACCCCTGTGGGGATATCCTAGTAGAAGTCCAAATGTAATAATGATTCCTGAAAGGTGATAAGATGTTTTAAAAGTGCCTTGATGGTATTATGCTCCAGAATAACACAGGACCTCCTCAGTGAGCCTTAGAGGTGTTCCAAAAAGATTGGACTAGAATCTAAACAGGAAAATTCCAACAGATGAGAAATGCACACTGCCTACATTACAAAATGTAGATGGATGGATGTTTACCACCTCTGTGCCCTGAGGAAAGTTACTTAATCTTGGGGGGGGGTGGGCAGTTTCTTTACCCTATAAATTAAAGGTCTGTCTTAGAAGGTCTCTGGCGGTAATTTCTATATTTAAATCAATGATGCTATTAGCTTATTGAGTTAATTCATCAATTCCTATATCTTGGAGAGGTGGTTCAGGTATCTATTGAGCTATGTCAATAATTATATAAGAGAAAGAAGTAGGTGGATTTCATCTGGGAAACTGCATAGCATTTCCACAAATTGGTCCTTGACACAAATGCCCATCTTTTTCATGTGAATATTTTCCCAGTAATACATCCCTGTGGTTATACATCATGGGCCACCATGATTTTCAGAAGAGTTGAAATTACAGATGATCCAAAGGGCAATGGGCACACATGATGAGCATAATTAGACTGCCATCTGCTGCCAGTTGTGATTTGTATATATGAAGTGTCATAAAAAATATCCCTAAGGACATATATGACCAGATAATGAAGTGGGCAAGTTATGTACTAAGAGTGAGGGACAGCAGAGAAATAATCTGAATGTTATACTGATATCTATAAAATACTAGAAGACATAGGAGATGGTTTCCAGCATGTTGGGTGGACCTTTCACGGAGGATTTATGAAAGGACATAGACAAGAATGTCATAAAGTGAGAAGACATAGCTTTTTAGTGGGAGAGGGAGTGTCAACACTGATTAGACTATAGACCTATTTAACTATTTATACATAGTGAGGAATAAGAATTCCATTAGTTCACATTTATCAAGAAAAAGGTATTTCAAATTTTATAGTTTCATAAATATACCTCCAGGAGAGACCTCAAAAGTCATCAAGTTCAATCCCTTAACTCTACAGATGAGAACATGGAGACCCAAATATTACTGTCCCGATTTTTGAAATGAGGGAACTTAATCGTGGAAATGAAGTAATTTGTTCAATGTCAGATAATTTACTTGGACTCCATAACTACAAGTCAAGTTCTTTTTCTTCTCAACATTTCATGTCAATAACACTGGAAATATTCCTATAATTAGCCTGATCAATGTTCTAATTGATTCACGTTCAATCTAATCCAGTATTCTTTTGCTTTAAATAATTAAGAATTGACTGTTGTGATGTAGCAATTTAGAAATAAACAAAGGACTTTGAATTAAAATGTCAACATTGATGATGGGACTTGTGACTATTGCAGCATTGTTTACATGCATTAGTTGCATACAATATAAAACAATTCATTTCAACAGGAGCAAAATATTAACTATTCTTGGAGTCAAAACAAAAAGACACTAAGAAATGTAGCTCTGAAAATTATGGCATGTCAACTATCATAGTTATCTTTATACTTTCCCCTTCCTATATTTCTTTCTCTTCTGCCCCATTTTGAAGGGGAAAAACTTAAGAAAACATTTCTCTGATTAATTCTCACCTTCTTTTCTCCTCTTCATATTTGAAATAAAATATATTTTGCCTTTGCCAAGAAAGAAAGCAGGTTAAAGAAGAGATGGATGGAGGAGATGTGCTACTAATTGGAGCGAAGTAGAGGGCTGGCACTAAAGAACACTTTCCTCTCTACCCTTAACAGCAGTTTTTCATTGAGTTCCAATTTCATTTTGCTCTCCAGCTCCCTAATGTTGAAAGTATAAAGATGTTTGACCCCATTGTATCTCTACCCCACCCCAACATTTGAGATTGTAGCAGGCAGAGAGAGCAAGAGAGAAAGAGGAGAGACAGAGACAAAGACACAGAGACAGTGAGAGAGCAAGAAGGGGCATGGAGAGGATAAATACCTTGCACAGACTTCTTGATGCTCATTAATTAGGAGGTGATAATTGTTTGAAGGTCCCTGTCACTTATTGAAAGCACATTCCTTCCCCATTTGGCCTCAGTGTTATGGGAGGGGGCCCGGGTCTAGAGTTCCTCTGGACTTAATACAACTGTTGCTAAGGCATTGATCTGGAGTCAGAGGACCTGGGTTTGAATCTTGATTTTGTCACTTAACATGTATATTTTTGAGAAAGCCACTTAACTTATTTGGACCTCATAGGACAGGGTGGATTTTATGACCTCTAGGATCCCTTCCAGCCCGAATTATTTGATTCTATAACTGGTCCAGCTGGATATGTGAGTTGATTGTCAGTTTCAAAATGGTCTATACTATATGTATGGTCTATACTATACTCCTTTGCCTGCCCAAAGGAAGTAGAGCCAAGAGAGCAATGTAAATTGAATGGTGCATTTTTTAAGACTCAAGTTTAAAATGCTTTACATACTTTTAGGGGATTTCCTGAGTCTGGGAGAAACTGAAGACATCTGTACAATAGATGTTGCAGATACATTGTTTTTATCTTCCATATTTAGTTTATTTAGTTTTTATTGATTTTAGGCCAAGAGTAAATACCGTACACAATCAAGCACTTTTCCCCTGTTAACTGTGGGACACTGACACTATTATGCCAAAGTCATTTGACAAGAATAGAAGAGTCAGGGTTTGTGAGGTTTGGGGGAGGAGGGAGACTTAAAAGCTGCATCTGATTCAATAAATGCAAAGTAATTCACGCCTCCCTAGATAGTGAGGAGGCTCTCTAGATTGGAGACAAGAAAGGAGAGCAGGTCATCCATTCTCTGAGAATAGTTAAAAACTCAACACATACTCAGTTTGTTTCTCTGCCAGGAAGACATAACTATTTGGGAGAAGTGGGACCATCGAAAACTTCCTCCTTCCTGTTGATTAAGAAATTACAATTATCTCGGTGGTTACATCCATCAAAATTTTTTGTGGTATTATAACATATACATGGGAGTTCCTCTGTTGAAGAGCCTTTAATCTGTCTCTTTCTCTACTGTATCAAATGCATTAAAAATTAACATCGCAGTATCTTCTATCCTCTTATAGTTCTCAGCAATTGTGGTCTGCAATGGAACATCACCTGTGAATACCTGTTTATTCCCTCCTTATATTCTCATCAAGGATGATCTCAACGTATGTGTAAACCGTTTTCATATTTTACAAAAATGGGGAATTACGTACATGTATCAATGGTTACTGACATCTTTTAAGTTACCTTTTTTTGGTGTGGTAAGAACACTATTGTTCATTTGCATTCTTTTGAAATCATCCTTGCTTTGAAATTATTAAAATTACTCCCTTACTGCCTTTAAGGTTCTATTATTCCCATCACAGATTTCTTATGTGTGAATTTGGTTAGGCCCTGCTACTATGCTCGATTTCATCTTGAGTGCCATTTCTATTTCCAGTGTTGTAGGGAGTCCAAATGGTATTCCATTTTTCTGTCATTAATGATGATAATATATCACTATAGAAATCTATTCCTCACCTCTATTTACTGTCTTCCTTGTAATTTCTTAGACCAGTATTTTTAGTTGGCTCACATACTACAGATTTCTAAAGGCTTGTTTTTTAAACCTTTATTATAGTTTATTGTCTTATGAGGCAATATTTCTTGTAGTTAATTGTTCGTCCTCTTTCCTTGTAATGTTTTGTAAATGAACTTGTACCACCCTTTGCTGCTCGTGTCTATCTGCTTAGCAAAGAGAGAAGTATTTGCTGACTCTTCTGGCTTCTTCATCATTGTGAACTTTTATATTTGATTCAACTTTCATAAGAAATATTGATAATCACAATCAATGTCTTTACTTTTATCCATTTCTCAATATTTTCAGAAACAACTGGGATCTGTTGTACTTGCAGGCAATTGTTTCTTACCTCTACCTTTTTTCTAATTTGATATTGGTTTTGATGTTTATATTCGAACCAGCCTGTACACACAGACAGAGCTGGTTCTGAAGAGATATCCAGGTCAGTAACTAGTAGATTCCTATCTTTAATAGCTAACATTTCTTTATCTCTTTCAAGTCTGCAAAAGGCTTTACATGTACTTTATTATTTGAGCTTCACAACCACTCTGTGAAGTAAAGGATAAAAAATATATTATTATTCCCATTTTACAGATGAGGAAACTAAGGTTTATTGAGGATAAGTGATTTACCTATGTGCCCATAGCTAGCAAGTACCCAAGATGAGTAAAGTCACTATGCTGTCCTGTCTCTTTGTCAAGATGTATACAATTTAATTTCTGACAATGTTTAATCCTATGTCCAATGCCTTTTCATTCTTTTCTTGAAGCAAATATTATCTATAATCTACACGTATAATATTTCTGATTTCTCTCTTAAGTATTTAGAGTGATCACCATGGGCAATAGAACGACCTTATGTAAGTAAATCATTATTTGGTACTCAGGCAATTCGAGGTA
This sequence comes from Pseudocheirus occidentalis, assembly GCA_028646575.1. Taxonomy (NCBI): domain Eukaryota; kingdom Metazoa; phylum Chordata; class Mammalia; order Diprotodontia; family Pseudocheiridae; genus Pseudocheirus; species Pseudocheirus occidentalis. The sequence continues at coordinate 119,118,193 of CM053599.1, read as the reverse complement.
GTAAATATTTTTCTACCTTCCTGACTTACCAAGTCAGGGTCATAATGCAGTAGAGTATCTCAACACAATAAGGCTATATATAGACACCATGGCACTCATAACATTTCTTCTTACAGAACATGGTTTTCAGAATTTCTGTATGCATGCACCATTCCAATTTTGTTATTTTTAACAATAGAATCACAAGATCCAATGTTTCCTTTTCACTTTGGTATCTTTAGGGGTCTTTATAGACTTCACTGGCTTGGGTTTTCCCCTGTCCCCCATGGTATTATAATTGTGTTTGCAAATACCTGCATTGGATACTTTTTTCCCCCAGTAAAGTCTAGGAATTCATTGAATCTGCAGAATAGAAGTGAACGTTGTTGTGAGATGATTATTATACTAGTTGACTTTTTATGCATTTTCCCGTATACTGAAAAGTCCATTGGATTTCTGTATTGTAATTCTGATTCTCATCACCTCACACCTGGACTAACACACTACCCTGCTGCTTGTTCTTCCTACCTTAATCTAGGCTATCCTCCACTCAGCTGTCAAATTGATCTTCCTAAAGCAAAAGTCTGATCATGTCACCCCACCTATCTAATAAACTTCAGTGGCTCCCTATCACCCCCAGGATTAGCATGCAAAACCCTTCACAACACGACCCTCTCCTCCCTTCTCAGTCTTCTTTTATTTTTTTTTGGAGGGCAGTTGGGGTTAAGTGACTTGCCCAAGGTCACACGGCTACTTTTTTGTGTTAAGTGTCTGAGGCCGAATTTGAACTCAGGTACTCCTGACTCCAGGGCCGGTGCTCTATTCACTGTGCCACCTAGCCGCCCCCCTTCTCAGTCTTCTTATACCTTGTCCCCCACCAAGTTTTCTGTGATCCAGTGACACTGGTTTCTTTGCTGCTTCTGGAACAAGATGCTCAGCTCTGTGCATTCTCATTGGATTTCTCCCATGACTGAAATTCTCTCCCTTCTGGCCTCTCTAGCTTCCTTCATGTGCCAGCTAAAATCCCACCTTCGACAAGAAGTCTTTCCGAATCTCTCTTAATGCTAGTACATTAAGTGCCTCAGCAATTATCTGTAGTTTATCCTGTCTATATCTTGTTTGCATAGTTGCTTGCCTGCTATCATCCCACTTAGATTGTGAGTTACTCAAGAGCAGGGACTGTTTTCACCCCATCCATTTTTTTTTTATTTTTTTGCATCCCCAGAACTTAACACAGTGTCTGGCACACAGTAGGTGCTTATAAATGCTTCCTGACTTGAAAATAATAATGAATGTCTTAGAGAAAAATAACCATGCATGGCTGCAAAATCCTATAAGTGTGTGTGTGTGTGTGTATTTAAAATCTTTTTAAGTCGCATACAACAGTCAGTTTGAAAATTTTGCATCTTAAATCTTTTGCTGATAGTTTTCCTGGAATAGCTTCATTGGTGTGGGAGAATTCCACCAAAGAATAAGGTAGGTCATCACTAATTCAGTATAGCAATATATTCCCCAAAAGGCAGGGTGAAAGAGAACTGTCCTTAGGGGGAGGGAGACTTGTGTTCTCGCGTGTACTTGTGACTGGCCAAGATGCTTAACTTCTTAGCGTTGTATGCAAGTTTCTGAGGCTGCAAATTGCCTGCAGAACAGGATGCCATCTGCATTGATTGAGGGAGTTTCTTCACTGCAAGTTCTCTAAACCAGTTAAATCACAGGTCTGACCAAAGAACAACCAAAAAACGCCCAGCATCCTCCAGAGTGTTTGTAGACTGATATGCCACTGTTTAAGTAACATGAGGTTTAGGATTTGGCAAGGTGACCAGACAGACAAAACATGGGATTAGTAACAAAAAAAAAAAAAAAAAAAAAAAAAAAGTATTAGAAAATGACACCAGTGTAAAGGATTAAGGGACTAAGAAGGGAATGATTTAATTTTGTTTTCTTCTTTTCTAAATCTGTATTAGGAATATGTGCAATACTAGCTGTTAAGATAGAGTCTTGCATAATGATATTCTCTGGAAGTGAATTTTTTGGAAAAAAAAAAACAAAGCATGTTACTCAAAGGTGGTAAAATGATTTCCCTTTACAAACCCAGGGAAAACATAAATTTTTCTTAGCGCATAACACTTTACACAGAGCTGTAATAGTAGCCACTGAAAACAGGAAATGCTGACCGCATCCTAACTAAAATGGTGTTGTAATTCACAATGCTAATATCTGTTTGTATAATATATTCTGTTCTACCTTCTGATTTTTTTTTAGCTTGAGATTGTGCCACAGAGGACTGATTGGAGAAGGTCATTTCTGACCTAAAGCAAAGAATGCCTAGATTAGATAAAGAGAACTATCAGTTTTACTTCTCAGAATGACAGAGGAATTAAATTCAGAGTTGATTTTTTTATCTATAGTAATTTAAGAAAAAGGGACCATTGGAAGAAATCATTTACCCTGACTGCTTTCTTAGACCTGATTGGTTTCTTTACTTCCACAACAAATGCATGATAATCTAAAAGTCATACTGAAATAATACAAATATGGAGTTTACTTAGTACCTGGATGGTAACTCTAATGATCACTTTTTTGGAGTCTCTTACAAAGTTTGCTTGGAGCTAGAGGATCCCAAATTGTACCTGAATTGCCCTGTTTGTTGAAAGAGTGAAATCATTTCTATTTGATCTCCTCTAGGATTAACCTTTGTTTCTTTGCTACTACTAACATTCCTATATAGTGCTTCTATATTAGCTAACATTTATATATAGTTGCTTACTATATGCCAGGCACTGTGCTATATTAGCTCCATTTTATAGAGAAGGAAAAGAGTAACTAAGTGATTTACCCAGGGTCACACAGATGATGTCTGAGGCTGGATTTGAACTCAGGTCTTCCTGACTCTAGGCCCAGAGCTCTTTCCACTGTACCAGCAGCTACCTTATAACAAACAAGAAGCAAAGGATGGCAACTAAAATGATGTCTATTCTGGCTGTGTCAATAGCATGCTAAGCAACAAATGAAAACCAAAGAAATCACATTAATTATTCAAATTTTTTGTCTGTATATTATCAAATATATAAATATTTGAAATATATTTTTGATGGAATTTTTTATTTCTTATTCAAATGTTTGTCGCTCCACAGACCCATAAGATAATTCCATGAGCTGATTAAGGACCTCCAAATGTCAAGTTATTAAGTTAAAATTATGACTGGAGGAATATCTATAATTGCTTCATAATCTGTTTCACTTCTACAACATAAAATATTTATTTTTTTCAAAAAATGGTTTAATGGCCTTTGTTCCCTACCCTAGAGTTTCTATTTGTTTTATGTACTCATGATCAGGTCTACAGTAGCAAACCCACACTAAAAATGTATGACAACTTAAATTTCTAATTGCTTGGATATAAGTAACTTAACTGTTTTTTTGTCAAAAATCTTTCATAATTTGGCTCTCTAGCTTACCTTCCTGGGCTCACTGTATGTTAGTCCTTTTAATATACCCTACACTTTAATATACCCTGCATCTTTAATGCCTAGCCCAGGTATAAACTGTCCTTTATGGTTGAAATGTACTCCCTCCTCATCTTCACCTCTTTAAATCTTCTTTAAATGGTTGAATACATGTTTCTTTCCCACAGAAAAGGCATTCCTGAACTTCTCAGCTGTTTGTGTTCTCAAATTATACACACAGAGATGCAGACAGACACATACATATATGTGGATACATATCCACATACATATTCACATATGTATATGTGTATATATCCATACACATATCCATTCCCTTCTCTCTGTCTCTGTCTCTGTCTCTCTTCCTGTTCAACAAGTAGTTCTACTGCAAGATGCAGTTGATATTCGAGAGAGAAATCCTCTCCTTCCTGTGCTGTTCCTAGGTAAAGGTGGAGGGGTCACATTCCACAAAGCTGCTCCTTGAATGCTAGATTGTCTGCAGGGCTTAGCAGGCTTAGCTTTTTAAAGACCTCCAGTGGTGTGGCCAATCTTTTTTCCTAGTGATGGACAGCTCCCCTTATAATTCCATCAGGGAAAAGTCTTTCACTTATCAACACATATTTATACCCTGTTAACATCAATATTTTACTATCTGCCCCTTCATTTTTATGAATACATCAGCTGGGGGGGAGGATAAATTCCCCTACTCTACTATAAATACTTATCAATGAATGAAAATACATCTACTAAGTACTTAGTATTTGCAAAGCATTATGATAAATTCTGATAAAACATCTTTTTGCCCAAGTTGTAGAAAAATAGAAAACATGGAAGTTAAATGATTAAGTAGATTACATTGAAATAAAGTTGACTAGCATCAAAGACGTTTCAAAATCAATGTCTTCTCACACCTCCCCTGTCATATCCCTAGCTTTGTATTTATCCTGAATTTTCTAATTCATCTGCTCACGTACTCTGTCCTAGTTCACATCCTGTAATACAGTAACTGGGTGATTATATATATTGATATTTTATTTCATGTTGAACAAAGGATAGTGAGATATTATAGTTATAGGATGTTGCATCTTTTACAAAACAGGAACAATGTCCAACAATGTCCAATAATCAAAGAAATATATTGAAAAGGAAATGTAAATGTGAAATGAAAAGAGGGGTACAATTGCTTTCCGGCCTCAGTCGAACCATTTGGCAGCTCTGTGTTCTCAGCACTGAATTCTTTCTTGTGTCAAGAGGGAAGTTTCCATACTACTCAGCAGCATGGCAGAGATTAATATAGAAAAGAGTGTTGGACACAGACTAATATAAGCATAGAAACTCTGAGTTGGAAAGAACTTTAGAGATCGTCTAGTCCAAGCCCCTTCTTTATAGGTGAAGAAATAGAGGCCAAAGAAAGTATTCTCCACATGGCTTAGCCGAGTTAGAATTATGGAGCAAGGTAAAAAAATAAATGTATAACTATTTGGTAGTGAGGTGACGGTGGATAGGGCTCTGGGCATCCTGTCAAAAGGATCTGGGTCCAAACATGGCCTCTGACACTAACTATTTGAACTTGGGCAAGTCACTTATCTTCTGTTTGCCTCAGTGCCCTCATTTGTAAAAGGGGATAATAATAAAACCTACAATTATTTAATTATATGATTTAATGATACTATATTATATATTATATATTATATAATTGTCTATTTTATAATTATATCATTACACATAATGAGGATCAAACGAGATAATAATTGTAAAGCACTTAGCACAGCAATCAGCACACAGTAAGTCCTATATAAACGTTAGTTAATATTCATGTAATATAATATATACATATGTGTGTAAATAATGAATATCTATGCATATGTGTGTGTGTGTGTGTATCACACCATATATTATTTCACCTCTCTAGGCCTTCGGTTCATCCTCTAAATATTCAAGTTCTAAGATACCTTCTGGCTCTAAGTTTGTGGCTATGACCATGACTTCAGTCTGAAGACCCGGATTCTAGTCTCATCTCTAAACCCACTAACCACTAGACTTTGGGCAAGTCACTTAACCACTCCCAGCCTTTTATCTCATTTGTAAAGCAGAGAGAGTAAAGCTTACTCTGCCTACCCTGTGGAGTTATGATGATGGTCAAAATGATATTTTATATAAAAGTGATTTGCAGACTAGAGAGCACTATGTATGTGTCATTTGGTTATACTTAGAGAGGTTAAAATAAAGGCATGGCATTTTAAAATTTCTTATGTGATCCACCACACACCAATGCAACACGAGTATAAAAATATCCAACTAAACCAAGAATTGACCTTTCAAAACTCAAATGCACTGGTGTGAGTGGCATTTTTCTCATTCAATTACTTATTTTGAGGTCAAAATTTAGGAAAAATATCTAACACATACAAATACACATGACGTACCGATGCTCCTTTCTTCAAATTAAATGCCCCCTCCCAGGAGTGAATATACCAATCATTTTATAACTGAACAACTTAAACAACTAGTAATCAACAAACATTAACATGTAAATACTTTCTTTTAATAAGCCATAAACATTAATAAGCTCATGACTGAAATTGCCCCTGCTGAAATTATTCATCAGCAACACAAGGTAAGAACCTGAAAGGAGAAAACTGTTCAATCTGATTCTGAAAACATTCCTGTGAGTTTGCATAAATTCCTTTTATTTTCTAGTGGATTTTTTTTTTAGTTTTTTTCCCCCCTCCCCCTGCTAGAAGCCTTATGAAACTGAAATGTCAAGTGAGGGTTGCTTTATATCATGTTCTGTCAATCAAAGGGAGGGAGGCTTTATGCATCTGTTGCTAGTATATTGGCACTTTTTGAAGAGTGTTTCGGTGGGAGCGAGAATAAATAAAGATCCTTCAGGCACTTTCTCATTTATGGATGAGGAATCAAAGCAGTCTGAAACTTCATTTTCAGCCTGATACCCTGAAGATTGTTGGCTGATAATTCTGGATGGAACAGCTTATCTTGGAGGATTAGGGAGAACATGGGCTTCCTATTACTTCTGGCTTCAGCCTATTCAGCTGGGTAGACTTTGTCACACAGTATCTGTGCCTTTACATATGTCACTAATCTTATCTATATCTTTTCAGCTCCTTCTGTTGGAGCTGTGGTTTCCCGTGCCTAAACCTCCCATTTCTTCATTACACCAGCTGTATAGGCATTAGGCTTCACTAACAGTCTTTCTGCACCATGTCATTCCATAATGGCTAGTAATGCAGAGGTACAGCATTCACAAGAAGGTTAGGGGAGGATTTTTATCTCAGATCTTGTGGGTCTCACATCAGTTCGATTAAGGGTTCTCCCAACTCCTCCCTCACCCCAACTCAATTTTTAAAAACCAAAATCCGCTTAACAAAATGAAATAAGCCTGACAATAGATTTATCTTTGTAAGCATTAAAGATAACACATACACACACACACACACACACACACCTCTGCGTATGCAATGGGAAGGTGTAGTGCTGTTGCTTTGCTTCACAAGTTGACAATATGTAATCCTAAATCATGTGCAAAATAAGGAAGAGAAATCAATAACTGAATTAAATTCAAGATACAGTGATTAGCATGTCTAGTATGTGCTGGACACTCTACTAGGTGACAGTGATACAAAGACGAAATGACAAATAGTTCCTACCCGCAAGGAATTTACAGTCTATTAAGGAAAAGAGGAGAATTGTGGGTGGGTGGGTGGTGGTGTAATGGTACCAAATCTAATATCTGAGTCCTTATAGTATTCTTTGTCAAGACTTAATCCAGAGGTTTGATGATCACCTTCCATGAAATGTAATTTGTGGTATGTGTAATTCCCAAGCACAATGTTTTAATTAAAAAGATCAATCAATCAGCAAATATTTATTGAGCTCCTAGGCATTATCCCTCCTCTCCAAGAGTTTACAATCTAGTTCAAGGAATAAAATATAAGCCTAGGAGAAGACAGACAAAGATACAAACCATTTAATGGTTAGCCCAAATAAGGGCTCTAGACAATGTGTTTTCTGAGTTGACAGAAAAGAACAATTCTTTGGGGATGGGTTTTGAAGTTTGGGAATATTTTTAATAGGAGGGGGCCAGGACAGTCAAGATGGAGGAATTGGTATGAACAAAGGTATAGTTTTAGAAAAGTGTGTGGCATTTTTTTTCTTGTGGGAGAAGGGTATTTTCTATTGGAGAATGATGGGAGTTGAAACTGGAATGATAGAGATGCACAGAATATATATATATATATATATATATATATATATATATGTATATATATAGAGAGAGAGAGAAAGAAAGAAAAAAGAAAGAAAGATAGAAAGAAAGAAAGAAAAGAATGAGAGGGAGGGAGGGAGAAAGAGAAGTGACTTTAGGGATCATTGAATCTTAAGGAAACAGAGGTCTAGGCATGTTAAATGACTTGCTCAAAGTCACATAGCACTAGATTCAGAATTGTAAACCAGGTATTCCATGTTACAGTGAATATAAATCAGCAATGATGATGATGATGATGATGATGATGATGATGCTAAAAATAATAGCAGCTGACAGTTAAGGGTTACAAAATCTTTTTCATACATGACTTCTTTTGGTAGGATTCTGGAGGGCTCTGAATGTTAATGCATTTGGAATTCATCCTCTAACCAATGGGTAGCAAATTACTATTTTTTTTTTGTGGCAGGGACTGACATGATCAAATCAGTATTTTAATAAGATAGCTTGGTAGGTATGCCATAGGGTAAATGGGAGAGGAGTTTAATACTTTGTAATATGATGTCCAACACCATCACTTTACTGAAACTCTCTCTCAAAGGTTACCAGTGATCTCATAAATGCTAAATCTGATGTCCTTATCTTAGTCTTCATCCTCCTTAATGACGTCAGTTTTTTACACTGTTGACCACCTTCCAGATACTCTCTCCTCCTTTGATCCTCATGATAAAGCTCTCTCCTATTTCCCTCCATATCTGTCTTACCACTCTTTCTTTTCTTTTCCATTATTCATCTTCTACACTGCTGTTCCTGAAGGCTTTTCCTAAGTCTTCTTTTCTTCCTTCTTTATATTCTCCCTAAGTTATCTCATCAGGCATTGTGAGTTCAACATGTCCCCAAAACCCATGGACAAGCAAATTTGTGACCTTCCTTCTAAGCCTAGGATTTCTTCAAACTTCTCAACATTGATTGCAAGATCATCTAATAATGGACCCTGATTCATCACTCTGAAAGCATCTTTGACTTCCCATTCTCTTCTTCCATCTCTGATAAGTCACCAAGCCCTGTTCATTCTTTATTCATAACATCCCTCATATTCATTCTTTTCTCTTCGTTGTTGGGGTCACTACTCTAATTGAGGCTTTCATTATCTCTCATCTTAATTATGTTAATATACTTCTAATTGACATTTCCTCCTCTAGTGCCGCTCCTTGACAATTTATAAATCTGCCAAAATAACATTCCTAAGATAACCTTATTGGGAGTAGGAATTGTTTCTCCTTTGCATTTATATTCCCAGAGACTAGTATAATGCCTGGTATGTAGTAGGCATTTAATAAATGCTTGCTGATTGAGGATAACATTAAACAAAAAATCTCACAATAAATACAGTTAAAAATGTGGGAGTTGCCTTGTGAAAATTAATGCATGTACTTTCATTTCTTATATTAATCACCAAATGAAAGAATGATACATACAATGACAGATTTGAATCCAAAATGTATAACTACTTTGTTTTGTTTGTTTGGGTTTTTTTGCTTTTATTCTTTTCTTCTGGAGGCTTTCGTTTGCAAACTCTCTTTTTCTTTTAGTTCTTGTTTATTATTTTACTAAAAGTATCTTCTATTCTTATTCATGTGCATATATATACATACATATATACCTATATTTGACTGTTTGACTACATATATATATAAATATGTATGTATATATTTGAATGCTTTTATGTGTCAGTGGAAAATAAAACTAACTTTTAATTAAAAACAAAATCTTCCTAAGGCTCAGATCTAACTATGTCAAGTCCCTTGCTAAAATACCTTCAAGCTGTCCCTATTGACACCTAGATAAAATGCAAGCTCCAAAGTCTAGCACTTCAGGACTCTAGTCTGGCTGCAGGATACTTTATCTTCCTCCATTATCTTACTTTTCATTATTTCCCTTCATATAGTCTAGTTTCCAGTCAAACTGGATTACTTTTTCTTTGAATTCATCATGCCTTATCCTGTCTTCATACATTCCCCCAAACTATCCACCATTCTTGGAATTTGCACTGTCCTCAGCTTTATTTCTCAAAATCTTCATCTTCCTTTCAAAATTCAGGTAAAATGCCATTGTGTGTGTGTGTGTGTGTGTGTGTGTGTGTGTGTGTGAAGCTTTCCTTAATTGCTTATCATTCCTTCTTCCTCAAATTATCTTCTGTTATGTAAGTTTCTTGATGGGTAAAAGTTATTTTTAATTTTTAAAAAAATTTATATTCCTATTCCAATACGATGTCTTACACTTAATCAATGTATAATTGGACTGAACCTGGTTCATGTTGGGCTGTGTGAGAGTGCTAGGCCCTAAAACATAAACAGATATCATTTGCCTAGTTTGAGTTCTTAGAGTATGCACAAATATTCTCTATGTCCAATCCAACCTCATGGAAACTTTGGTGGCCTAGTATTCTGACAATGATAACTCGGGTATTGATATTGTGTGATAAGTTTTCTAATTGGCTGTGGAACCTAAAGAGCTGATGATATTTTTGTTCCTTTTTGGAGGGCAATTGGGGTTAAGCAACTTGCCCAAAGTCACACAGCTAGTAAGTGCTAAGTGTCTAAGGCTGCATTTGAACTCAGGTCCTCCTCACTCCAGGGCTTGCACTCTGTTCACTGCACCACCTAGCCTCCCCCTACAGCTGATGATTTAAGAGAAGCTGAGCTGGAACTGATTTTGTTGCTGTTGTTATTGTTGACTAGTTTCATTTGTATCCGACTCTTCACATCCCCATCTGGGGTTTTCTTGGCAGGGATACTGTAGTGGTTTGCCATTCTTCTCCAGCTCATTTTACAGATGAGGAAGCAGAAGCAAACAGGATTAAATGACTTGCCTGGGGTCACACAGCTAGCAAATATCTGAAGCCAGATTTGAACTCAGGAAGATGAGTCTTCCCAACTTCCAAGCCGGGTACTCTTATCTACTGTGCCACCTACCTGCCCTCGGCCCCAGTCTCATAAGTTGGTAAAAGTATAGAATCAGAGTTCAAAGGGACCTTAAAATCAATTTAGTACAACCCATTAATTTTACAGATGAGAAAAAAGAGACCCAGAGAGGTTAGGTAACTTGCTTATAGTCACACAGGTAATAAATCACAGAAATGGGATCTGAATCAGGGGTACTGGGAAGTCTTCTGACTACAATCCAGCTGTCTTCCCATTGAACTGCTCTGTTTTTTAATCCTCAGTTTTCTCACTTGTAAAATGAAGGTATTAGACTAGATGACTTCTGTGGTCCCTTCTAATGTTAAATCTATGATGGATCAACTAGCTGTGGGGCCCTGTGCGAGTCATTTAACTTCTTAGTTTCCAGGACAACTCTCCAAGACTACAAGTGATAAGAGAATGACTGATCTGCACGAATGGAGAGAGTTTCCATGTGGAAGTTTACCTGGACCTCCTTGAAACCTCAAGTTCAAACCTCTCCACCTTCAGACCCCTAACAAACAAATAAGAAACAAGAAACTAGCAATAACAATTTAAATTTTCAGCTAAAACAATAAGATCCTTTTCTCCTTCAGATGAAGCTTCACAAAGGAATACCTTCAAGCATCTAACTTCTTTTCTCCCACCTTCTCACTTGAGCAACATCTTTTGACTTACTTTTGCTATATATATAGACAAGAAAAGTCCTAACAATTATGAGCAGGTAAAATTTATCCTTGGCATTCCAGGATCTGCTGGACTCTACCTGCTTTTTCTCTCTTCTCCGAGTACTCTCACGAGTTCTCCCTCTTCCTTCTATCAAAACCAGCTCTTACAACAGGTTCTAATGTCCGTGGCATGTCTTATTAGGAGTTTAAGTCAGCATACAACTTTTGGGGCTTTGTGTCTTAAATTCAGGCATCAATGAATTACAGAATGATAGTGTTTTCAAGCTAGATGAGACCACAGAGAACACATAATCAGGGGTATTGTGAGGCTCAAATGAAATAATGAATGCAAAGCATCTTGCAGACCTTATAGTGCTATAAATACCAGTTATTATCATTACTATTATTATAGCCCACAGTCACTAGGCCTCCAGTCCAATAATAATTTAATTCCCTAAGCCTTCTATGACACTCCTGTTGAGCTCAAGCAATGTTTATAGAGCAAAACAGAAGTGTGCTGGTAAATGTTTAACAACTGGGCTCTCAGGGGGCATGGGGTGGGGAGAGCAATATATGCACATACACATATAAAATTTAATCTGCATTGATAACATTTTCTTACATTGAGACAATCAATAAAATAGTTCATCAAGATGTGATTTGGAGAGAAGTTGATTTGAGATATATATGTTCAATGTGAAAATTTAATGAATTCTGTTAGAACCGGCTCTAGCACAGCCCTGCATTTTATCTAGCTCCCTTACCTGAGATCAAGCTATTTTCCTCAGTTCATATAATTAGTAATTGGTAGAACAGGAACTTGAACCCAGTTTTAACTCCAAGTTCAGCACTTCTTCCAACATATCATGCTGTCTTTAAGGTGAGGAGGTACTTTATGAGAGAAAGGAGTATCTACCAAATTTGCAACTATTTTTTGGTCTTTTTGGAGAGGGGAAGGCAGGGCAATTGGGGTAAATGACTTACCCAAGGTCACACAGATACTAAGTGTTAAGTGTCTGAGCTGGATTTGACTCAGGTCCTCCTTACTCCAGGGACAGTGCTCTATTCACTGTGCTACCTAGCTGCCCCTCAAATTTGCAGCTTTCAATTGTGTATGAGTTTTTAAAAAAAATCTTTATAGTTTATTCTCCCTACCAGACTGTAAACTTATAAGCTTTCATTTTATCTAAGCCATGTAGAGTACTCCTCAACATAAACAGAATGTTCCGTATACAGCTGGTAATTAATAAATGTTTAATTGAATGTTGAATTTCCCTTGCAATTATACTACATATTCTGTTAATGTCTGTCTTTCCAAGAAGAGCAACGGGCAGGTCACTGCACAGGAGTAAAAACTTTCATGTGTTCTTGAAGGAAGGATTCTTCAAATTTTAAAAAATGTTCCTTTCCTTTTAACTGTCAACTGTCTTTAAGTCAAAGAGCTGTTAAAGAGGAAATATCTGCCTCCTTGCAGTAAAGAGATGTAGAATTATAGATACAGAATATTTTGTACGCTCTTTGATAGTCACTGTGTTACTTGGATCTGTTTAATTGTTTGTTTTTTTAAAATAAGGGAAGGTTTATTTGGTGAAGGTATATCTAAAAATGACTGTGATGCAAACATAAGAAACATCAGCTAAAAAATAAAGCACCTGAGATCCTTTCTCCCCAGTTCTACCCCACCCTACTTCCCCAATTTCCTTCAGAAATCTTCTGTTCTCTATCTCTGTCCTATTGGAAGCAATGCTCATTTTATGCTCTGTGTGTGTGTGTGTGTGTGTGTGTGTGTGTGTGTGGCCATCCAAGCAGAAGACAAATACTTCTGCACACAGATTTTATCTGTCAGCTTAGCATTTAATGTAAACAAGGCTAGTTCTGGTAAAATTGCAAAGCAGGAAAAGTTTGCCTTTTTTCTGCATCCTTTCCCCCCTTCAGTGGTGGTAACTTGGCTCAGAAATGAAAGTGAGTCTGGATGAACCAATACAGAGTATCAGGGGGGGAAAAAATGATCCAAACAATTGGCCCTAAGTTGTCTACTAGGAGAGAAGGATACTACAGAGAGATTACGACACAGAAGAGCTTGGAGCCCTACAGCAGCAACAACACAGGTGACATAGACAGGTATGTGAATGGTGAGAGAAGGGGCAGAATTCAAGGACCTCGAGGTGAGAGGAACAAGGAGTACAAAGAGCCTCGGATCTTTGCCACGTAATGGGCGAGAAGATGAAGGGAAGGCTCGCTGTTGGAGAACTGGATCCATGACCTTTATTTTTAATGAGTGTCAATGTCAATATGAATGTTTGATGAAGATTAAACTGAACATGGAATCCGGGAAGACTGTTAACACTGACATTGACTAAATATATTGCCTGACTTTGGATAGTCATTCACTCAATAAGCATTTATTCCATGTTAACTGTGCTCCAGGCACTGTGCTAGGCAGTGAAGATGCAAAGACAAAAACTAATAGAGTCTTTTTCTACAGTTATTTCTTATTGGGGCTGGGGTAGCGACAGGATATGCTACTTAGTCATTCTCTGACCCTCTGTTTCCCCATCTATTAAATAACTGAGTTACTCTAAAGGGCCTCTAAGGCCCCTTCTATCTCTAACTTGCTGCATCTAACCACAAAATTAAAGAATAAAGAAAATTTAGACTGACTCTGTGGAAAATAAGTCTAAATACAATTATTTAGGGGCAGCTAGGTGGGGCAATTAATAGAGTACTGACCCTGGAGTCAGAAGGACCTGAGTTCAAATATGACCTCAGATACTTACTAGCTGTGTGACCCTGGGTAAGTCATTTAACCCTGTTTGCCTCCATTTCCCCATTTGTAAAATGAGCTGGAGAAGGAAATGGCAAACCTTTCTGCATCCTTTTCCCTCTTTAGTGATGGCCACTAGGCCTCGAAATGAAAGTGAGTCTGGATAAACCAGTATAGACCATCAGGAAAACAACTGGCCCTAAGTCATCTACTAGCAGAGGAGAATACTACAGAGAGGTCATGATATAGGAAAGCTTGGAGCCCCACAGCAGAAACAACTCTGGTGATGCAGACAGGTATGTGGCAGTATTTTTGCCAAAAAACAAAAAACAAACCAAACCCAAATGGGATCATGAAGAGTCGTACACACTTGAAGTGCCTCCACAACAATGACAATCACTTACATGAACTGCTCACCATCTACGCCTAATTCCACATAGCACAATAACTGTGGAATATAGTATTAAATATGCTAGATTAGTTTTGTTGTAAGTTTTATTTGATTATAATACTAATCCTGTAGAGTATATAGTTTCATAGAACACTGGAGCTGAAAGAGACCTTGGAGGCCATCCAATTCAACCCGCTGATTTTTCAGATCAACTAACTCTGTCCACACATGCTCCAAATTCATAGTTTTTATACTCATACAACATTACCCTCTTCTTACAATTTAAACAATTTAGAAGAGAGAACCCAAGAGCTCGTTTTCCTTAGTGGGCAGTTGGTAATCCAGCTGCCAAATAACCCCTGCTGGGGGAGAGGATCATGCTCTCCACTTTTATTGATATTTCTCATGAATTTTGTGTAATTTTTATCAGTTTCTGTGTAGCCAGAAGTTGTTTGCAGGATGACTTCGCTGTGAATAAAAATGAGCAAATCTATCCTGTTCCATTACTAGCTATGTGACCCTTGGTAAGTCACTTAACCCTGTCCGCCTCAGTTTCCACATCTGTAAAATAAACTGGAGAAGGAAATGGCAAACCTTTCTGTATCCCTTTCCCTCTTTAGTGATGGCCACTAGGCCTTGAAATGAAAGTAAGTTTGCATAAACTAGTAGAATATCAGTAACAGGGAAGTTAGGGACTACTGTCATACTGTAAATTAGGAATGAGAAGGCAGAAGAGGCATGAATTCTATAGACAACCATCCTTTCCTAATGCCAAGAATAACAATTGCTTACATTTGCATAGCACTTAATAATTTATAAAGCACATACTTCACAGCACTACTGTGAAGTTTCATTATCCCTATCTTATAGATGAAGGCAGCTAGATGGCTCAGTGGATAGACCCCTGGGCCTGGAGTCAGGAAGACTCATTTCCTGAGTTCAAATTCAGACTCAGACACTCGGAGGGTGATGACAATGCTATTGTGACCTTTCTACTGTCAAGCCAGAAAGTCAGTCAGTCGGTCAGGCCATAAGCATTTATTAAGCACCTACTGTATGACAGACATTTTGCTAACTTCTGAAAGAGCAGGCAGGAAATTGTAGCTGGAGGAAGCGGCTGGGGGAAGTTTTGCAACTAGTGAAAATGTGAACACCCTTTGAGAAACATTAACCTATATTTCCTTCAAGCCCTAAGTTAAGCTCTACCTTCCCAATTAAACCTTTTCTACTGATACTTGTCCATTTCAATCGTTCCCTTCTCTCTTTAACTCTTATTTCACTTGTAGTCATTGGCATTACCAATTCCTAGCACCTGACAGTAGTTTTATATTGCTTTCTATTTGTTACTATAAACTGTTTTTTTGTCTTTGTATTCTGTCCTGACCCAGAACAGTGCCTTGCACATAGTACATATCCAATAAATTATAATTATTATTACCCTTATGTTTACATGTCTAATTACATGTCTTCTCTCACTGAACAGATTAGGAGTTCCTAAAGGACAAGAATTATATGTTCTACTTCTCTACATTCTTCTCCTACTATAATATATTGAACACTTGATAGTCTTTAAATAAATGCTTGATTACCTGACTTGTATGTCAATCAGACTGTTAACTAATATTGTGTCTATACTGTGCTAAGTTCTGGGGATATAAAGAAAGGCAAAAAATAAAAAATGAAAACAGCAGATCCTACTCTCAAAGAGCTCACAGTCAAATAGAAGAAAAGTAGTGGAAGACAGAAGAGGAGGGAGACATTTACAAAATGTAGTGTTCTCTGAAGGGATTTCAGTCACTCATTGAAGAGTGACAAAAATACTGATTTCCCCTTTAGTGTCTAAAACACAGGCTGTTGTGTTTTAGTTGCCAGGCGGATTTGTTTAGACTTGTTTTGATAGACAACATAGGCCTAATTCAATTCAATAAATTTTTATTAAGAACCTACTGTGTATAAGATACTGAGATAGGCATGAGAGATGCAAAAACAAAAAGCAAAATAGTCTCTGATCTCAAGAAGCTTAAATTTTACTGGGAGTTTGCAGTAGGTTAATGAGAAGGGAAAAGTCACTAACCACTGGGTGAGTTGGGTATCACCATAAGAGAAGACTTCATGAGCTATGCTTTGAAAAGAGGTAAGGTTTCTCAGAGGCAAAGATGAGGAAGTAGTACATTCCAGACATGTGGAGTGGATTTGTATGAATACCCATAGACATGAGATATTGTGTTGAGTTCAAAGGTCAGCTGTTAGTTTATCTGGCTGTAATGTAGGAGCAAGAAGAGGTGTAATATGAAATGAGGCTGGTTGGGCAGGTAGGAGTCAGATTTTAGAGGCCCTTGAATATGTTTATAATTAAACCTAGATGGGGAGAGGGAGCCATGGATGGTTTCTAAGCAGGCGGAAGATATGACCAGCTATTCCTCTGGAAAGTTATTTTTACATCTCTGGGGAGGATGGATTGGAGCCTGAGAGTAGAGTTAAGGAGACTAAGCAAGAGACAATTATAATAGTCTAGGCTAAAGGTCATGAGGGCTTCAACTTGTCCAACAGATCATACCAGAAGCAATTATTCCTTAGACATTTATTTTTTTAAGAGTATTCTTTTATATTAGGGGGTTTTCACTTTTTTTTGTATCATAGACTCCTTAGGCCATCTACTAAAGCTTACAAAACTCTTCTCAGAATAATTATTGTAACTGCACAAAATAAAATACAAAGGAAAAAATTATATTGAAATGGTTACTAGAATTAAAAAAAAAAGTCCACAGACCCCAGATTAAGAGCCTCTACAAGTTTATATGCCTATTTTTAAAGTTTAAAGTTAGAGATTAGACTTTTGATTTTTACTGGCACAGAGAACTCCTAGGTGAGGACAGCTTGGTACCTTCTCTGCAATTTATTGTCTTAAAGAATTACTTAGAATAGAGGTTCTCCAAGTTTTTCAGAATGGTAGAAGCCTTCAGTTTAAAGAAAACTTCGACAGAACCATTTTAGTAGTATCCTCTAACATTATTTTTAATTCACATTAGCACACAACATGTAGCTCATCAAAACATACACACATGCATATACACATGCACACACATACACATAAAACATGGTGTATTTTATGACACCTTGAAGCACAGCTTGAGAAATAATGATCTAGAACACTGAGAAATTTGTCCAGGGCAACCTAATTTTGTATAAATATACATATTATATGTATACACACATACACATATACATATATATATGTACATACCCAATAAGTGTATATATGTGTATGTATCTGTATCTGTATGTGTGTGTATATATACATAAATATGTGTGTATGTATATATATATATCTATATATCTATATATGTATATATATTTAGAAAGAGAGAGAGAGAACTCTTATTTATTTAAATGCATATTTGTTAATGAAAATGTATTGGCATATCCATTTACCTAAAAGCAAAGGAGGAAAGATTTATTTACAAATATATCAATTTATACTTGGTATTTGAAAATACAAAGGTAGCATGCCTAATGGGTAGAGAACCAGCCTCTGAACCAAGAGGCAAAATGTAATGGCTATGGGAGAAGTCATTTAACATCTCAGTGCTCCTGAAAACTTTCCAAGCCTATCAGTTACAAAGAAGGTACTTACCTGCTTGTGTAGAGGGAGTTTCCACATCTGGGAGTTCCCTACATCAATAAAACTATAGATCTAGTCCCTACTCCCCAGAGTGTTTACTTCTATTTCTTATGCCATATATGGCATAAGATTTGCCAGTTTGACCCCCTGGTCAAGGTCCTGAAAGCACTGCTACATGGTGGCACTCACTGTACCTTAATTATAAGCCTCCTTTAGGGTAAAATCCTCTTGAATCATAGAATCAAATATACCTAGAACAAGAAGGCAGCTTGGAGATAATCTGGCTGTCTTATATTACAAGTTGGCAACAAATATTTATAGCATGCTTTTAGATAATCAAAATTCTTCATAAAAAACTATCATTCATATAGAATTTTAAAGTTTGTAAAACGCTTTGCAAATATTATCTAATATGATCCTCACATCTCTAAGAGGTAGATTTTATTCTTATTTCCATTGTACAGATGAAGGAACTGAGGCAGACAGAAGTTAAGTGACATGTCTAGGGTAACACAGCTAGTGATTTTCTGAGGCTGAATTTGTTTTCAGGTCTTCCCAACAAGTATTATCATCTTCATTTGACAGATGAAGAAAATGACATAGCTAAATGACATAGCTGGCATTTATACACAGTTTTAAAGCTTGCAAAGCAGTCTTCCTGAACCTGACAAAGTCCAGCCCTTCATCCAGTGTACAACTGTAACACCAATGCAATACCCGTAGCAGCCACTATGAATATACATGCATATTTCTAGGGCAGATTAAAAAAATATAATAATTCTCTTCCTCAAAGGCAAAAATCAAAATGTTTACTGGGAACGTCATCAGGATAAGAGGAGGTAAGATTTAACAAGGTACTCATCACTAATCCAGGGAGCGCCAATGCCAACATCCTAAGCCTTCTCTCTGTCAGGTCTCCCCACAAAAACAAGTTCCCCTAGAGTCCTCCCTCTTCCGGCTCACAGCCACTTCTCTCTCTGCTCTTCCTCTCTCTGTCTCTATTCCTCTGTCTCTCTCTCTCCCTCCCTCTCTCTCCCCTCCCTCTCCCCCTCTCTC
>CM053599.1:119080710-119098582 GCA_028646575.1 Pseudocheirus occidentalis | reverse complement strand
AATCAAGACTTACAAATTAACTCAGTACTTTCTTTAGATTGAGAGCATCCACCCAACAAAATTATACTTTACTTGCATATCTGCCTGATGACCTTTGTAGAACTGGGGAGCTAATGTGGCCAAGGACCCTGAAAGTCTTGGCCTACAACAGCTTTGTCCCTAGGGCAGTGATATATAAGGAGAGGGTCACGTTTCATTCCAGAACACAATATTGTCCTCTGCCAGCAATATAATGCAGTGCCATCTTTCAAGGTCCTGCCATTGTTCCAAGGCCACCATGGATGCATGCCCCTTGCCTAACACTTTACCTTATTTTGTCTCCTTTCCAGGATTAGGGGTTAGGCAGACTTTTGGGGGAATGGAGGGGACAGCTGAGTCATTATCCTGGTGTCACAACATCCAATTGTCGTGAACTACCCTCTACCTCTCTTCCCATTCTCTTCCCAATTGAATTTTTTCCCACTACTACAATTCTTAATGAGATTTCTGCTCTTGGTTGAACCATATTTTAAACCATAGAGGCACTGTGTCTCTAGAAAACCATGGAAAAATGTCCTCAAGGTTTAGATAAGAGGACAGATCACAGAGAAATGGAAAAAGCTTGATGAGAACTTCTAGTCTAGTTCCTCATCTTCAAACAAGACTGTACCTAAACAATTATGTGATTGTTAGTGTTCGTGAAGGTCCTCCAGGAAAGAAGTGATATCAACTTCTCTTCTCAATTCAATGCAACCTCATTGACCAAGCCTCCAATACCTTTGTGTTTTTCCAAAAGGATTCAAAGATCATGGAAACTTAGTGAGTTGTGTTATGTCATATTATAGACCTTCCCAGCCTTAAAAAAAAAATTATACTTAGCATTAGGCTCACTGTTCAGATTCCCCTATTGTCTTTTAGCAAAAACAGTTACTCCAATATTGAGGGAAATAACTGGGTTTCTGCTAACAATCTATTTTTCCACAGTTGTGTTCATTTTTCTTAATCAAATATTTGTTGCTATGTCTTTCAACAAAACTTATCCACCATTATATGCAGGCTGAAACTATTTTCAGTTGATGCAAAAGTAGCAAGTCAGGTCAAGTCAAGAAACATTTTTTATGTGTCTACTGTATGCCTGGAACCTTGCTAAGCACCTCAACTTCTTCTGACTTTCAGATCACTTAAGATACTGCTTTTGTTGCCTGTCAAGATAACTTCTAGATTGTATTTAAGTTATTTAAACACCTAAGATGAAGTGTCAAATTGATTATAAGGTTAAAGATGGAAGGAGTCTCAGAAGTTATCTAGTCCTGTGTCCTAATATTAGAGGTAAGGAAACTGTGATTTGCAAAGGTTAAGTGATTTGTCTGAGATCACATAGTAATTAGTAAGTATAGGTAGGATTCAAATTTAGGTGTTCTTACTCCTCAGCCAGGTGTCTTCCAGTTCCTTAGCTGGGAAACTAATACTTGGGCAGAGGACCCTAGAGCAGACTTCCTACACTTCCATGACCTCAGAAATGGTATTGGGATGTCTGCTTTCAGGAAGTTAGCTTCAGAAGTTTTTGACCTCTCATTCCCATCTTCTCATAGGTTTCATTTGCTTTTAGCTTATTTTTTTTGGGGGGGGGGTTCTGGTTAGGTCTCTGGGAAAGTGATTTTTAGGAGGTACAGAGAAAGAAACATTAAAATGAAAAGGTTAGCAACCATACTGTCTTTTTTCAAAACCATCTGCAATTTTACAGAATCAAGTGAAACTACTTATATTTTGAAGGCATTGTCAGTAAATAGGACTGTACTTAAAAACCCCAGAAGATGTAATCTGTGTGCCCCTGATAGAATGTCTACATAGAAGGCCTCACATCTAGTTCTTATTCATATCAGATAAAAGCCATGTAAGTCCAAAGTTTCCAGGATTGTTTAAGAGATCAATCAATAGTCTGATGATCTGTAAAGATTACTTGCTATACAAACCCAAGTGTAGTTCTACTGGCAACAATCAGCCTTATGGCTGTCTCTAGAAGGTTTTCTATATCATTTCTACCTTATTTCCCTCAAGACACATCTTTTTCCTCTAGTATAGACCCCAAATACCCAACAAGAAGTTATTCCTAGCTTCTTTTTTTAGAACCAGCCAGAATGTAAGAACTACCCAGGATGTGAGAGAGGAGGATCTTGTTTGAAAGCAGTATGATTTAAATCTATGGTTTTTGGGGGGGGGAGGAGAAGGAAGGGGTGGAGTGGATAAGGAGGGAGGTCTGAATGTTCCTCTAAGTGTGTAACTAATAAAGAAAAAATAGAACATGTCCCTCTAGTTTGTTTATTTTCCAAATCATTCCAGCACAATTTGCAGTTTAAAACCAAAACAAAACAAAAACTACTTTCATTTTTAAGTGATCAAAGCAGCCCGTGATCCAATCAGGTCAACAACTACAGCAAGCCAGAACAATGCAAACATGCTTAAGCTCCCTGTTTACTAAAGATGTTCACAGAAGATAATGATGTGCAAGTCCCAAGATATTTAAAGAAAAACAAATAGAGAGAAGGAAAACCAGTTTGAAAACTAAAGGAGCCAGTAGGCATTTATGGCTCTCGTTTTGGTTATGAGGGGGTGGAAATTTGTCTCCTCCCCCCTTTGCCTTTACTCTCCCCCCTTTCCAAATTCCTCCTCCTTTTCCCAGAGGGCAGCTTACCACTGTGGGCTTTAGTTTTCTTTGTAGCATAGAGACCTTCTAGGTCATTGTAGGAAACTTTTGCATATTAACTAAGTGCTGCTGATTCTCCTATTTTCAGTTCAGTGTTAGCATGTCAATAGAACACTGCCAAAAGGTTAAGTAGTCCACACAACAGTTCAGCTCCAAGCATTTTGTTTCTTAGTCAGACCAAATGCATTTGTTATTCCTAGAGAACAAGAATAATGGGCCCAGTGTGGAATTTTTTTTTCAGGGTGCAAATGAGGCTACCCCATGGAGAAGCCTAGGAGAAGTTAATTTTCTCTGAGGATATTTTGTTTGCTATGTACAATAATATCACGACTTTAGTGACTGACTACATCTCTGAAATGTTTTAATTTCATGCAACATTTATCAAACTATAACTATGTATGAAGCATTGGGTAAAAAAAACCAAATAAACCAGTCCCTGCCCTCAAGGTGCTCAGTTTTCAGGTGGGATACAACAGGATCACCAGGACATAAATACAAATTATGCACAAAAGAACTCAAACTAATTACTAAAAGAGAGTGTTAATCATTAGGGTGGGGGTGGGGTGGGTTTTTGGATCAGATATAGCATCCCTAGAATCTCAGGTAGCACTTAAGCTGGACTTTGGGTTTCCCCTGCCATTGCTGGAAAGCTCTCAATTATATTGAATTTTGATTCAGTATATAGATGAATTAAAGAACCTTAGTTACTTAAGTACCTAAAGGACCTCATTTTAGGACTCTTTTGCCTGCTTCTTAGGCATTAGCTGTGTGACCCCATGCAAGTCACTTACCTCTCTGCCAAGGTTTTTTTTTTTTTTTTTTTACCTATAAAATGGGGAATAATGATATCTACCTCAAACACAGGTTGTGAGGAGCAAATAAGATGCTTTATGTGTAGCATGTACACATAGTAGACATCATCTTCTGCCTCTGGATAGGCTTGCTATTCTAATGGGTTGAGGATCCCAGGACAGGGTAATAATATAGTTACAACTATTGGTCACAGGGTTCTAGAGACAGTACTGATGGAGGGATTACTCCTCTACTAACATAGGCTCTAGATCCTGAACACCATTTCAAAAGTCAGCGAAAATGACTTTATTTATTTATTGTTATTCTGTCCTCAACACCAAAACCAAAATAAATATTTCTATGTATAAATTAGATGATTATATTCTGAAAAGGAATCTCTTCTAGCTCCATTAACTCTTTTTCTTTTTTTGGAGTTCATTAACTCTTAATGAGAAACATTTATTAAATATAAGGCAAAATGACAATAAAAATAACACACCATTCTGCCCCTAAACTTGGGACACTCTCATTGCTACACAGTGTATATGGAAGCAAGGGAGCACAAATTCATAGTACAAAACAGATAGGAACGTGCACAGAGAAATATATATTAAAGTCAACTCACAACTCTGGACTATGGGTCTGGATGTCTTATTGTAATCAGAACACCCCACATAAGAACTCCCTTATGGGAGGAACCATCACTTTTATTGACCACTGAGTTGACTGAATGCTCCCAGCTTTTCTGAGCCTCACTATTCTCCTGTTGGTTTACTCTCCTTTTCCTCTGTCTATTCTTCTCCTGGGTTAATGAGGTAGTAGTAAGCTTTTTAAATCAACAAAAGCAGAAATCATAGAGTTTGAAATCTGCAGAGCTTTACAAGGTTTGTTCCCTTGGATGGTCTTCGAAGGATGTCTTTTTTTCTCAAGAAAAAAGTGCTATAAATTAAGCCTATCTTCTTCCAGTTTGCTCTTCCAAGCAGCCAATAGCAATGCAAGCTCTGAGGTCACTTCTCAGACCTGACCAGAGGTCTTTTTTGGAATTAATTCCACTTCTATACTCAGCTGTTTGTAACTCTGAGCACTCTGGACCAAAGCAGAGTCTCTTCAGTGAGATATCTCATTTTTAGCTCATGGTGGTAAACCCAAATCCACATTTTCCCCCCTCCATTTATACCATAACTAGGCAATATATATTTGTTCAATAGTCAACAAACAATTCTAGGGATCAGATTTTCTAGCTATTCATTTCAAAATTCTCAAATAAATGGTATGCAAATTATATGCTAGGAAACTAGACACTATACTTCTACTATTTTTATCTTGGGTGTCTTTTCTCCATGAGACTACTTTTTTATTGTTTCTCTAAAAACCTCCTTTGTTTCTGTCCCTTTTCATTAGTAAAACTGTTCACATCTGAAAAGAGTATCCACTTACATAGATAAAGTACTTTGAGGAAATTAAAGTATTATATGCTATTTGTTATTTTTAGTTATGCTTATATATAGTTATATTTTTATATTACTTTACATATTTATCTATATAGCTTGTTTCTTTTTTAGTTATGTGCCTTTGACACATATTGTCTATGTGATTATAATGCCATGCACGAGCAACTTTCTACAAAAATGCTGCTGTTAACAGCTTTTAAGGTTCTGATTACACAGTATAGTGAACACTATTCAATAAATCAGGGCAAAACATTCACAGAAAATCAAGGTACAGCATTCACAATATTACAGCTTATTGCAGAAAATTGCAATATAGTATTCACAACAGCTTATCATTAAAATGGCCACATAGTTTCCACCATAGTGGCCACAAAGTTTTGAACAAAGAACAGTCATCTCAAAGTACAATAGTCAAAGTCTTCCACTCATGGGCAACTAAGTTAACTCAATCAGTCATTTATTCAGCAGTCAATTACTATGTATCATTAATCACTAAATACAATCATTAGAAAATTCCACCCCTAGGTCACTAGTAAACTCACAATTCCTCAGTCAGTACACAGTATCTAAGTAAAGTCTTCTTTCAGCTTGACTCGGAGTGGTCTCTCAGATTCCCTGGATCCCCTTTCATGGTCCCAGCTCTTACCTGAATTCACCAGTCACCTGGAGTCAGAGGCAGACAGCTCCCAGGTCCTTGTCCAGTACTCCGGGTAGTTCCTGCTCTACACTGAAGTTCACAGAGTCCAGTCCATCTCAAATCCTTCATAATTTCTGTTGCTGGGAATTCAAGGCTCAACCAAGCCACAAACAAGGTCTTTGCGTCCCAGTCATGCACAAAAATCAGAATTACCATATCAAGCCTGGGGGATGAAGAGGAGGAAAGGCTCCTTCTTAGCTCCTCAGTGCCAGCAGTTTCTGCCTCCATGAAGTTTGCTTCAAGAAGATCATTCTCAGTTACCAATTCTCATTTTTCTTCTCAGTTCTCAATCCAGCAGTAGCAGCCCAACCCTCAGATGCTGATGAAACTCTCTCTCTCTCTCTCTCTCTCTCTCTCTCTCTCTCTCTCTCTCTCTCTCTCTTTCTTTCTCTCTCTCCAGCAGAACAGCTTCTACCACCAAATTCTTGTCCCAAGAAATTCTGACCATCCCTCTCTGGGGCTTTTCTTATGTACACACAGCATCAACTGCCTGTTTCAGCCAACCCCTTCCTGTCATGTCAGCAAGAGGAGACAAAAATTTACATCTTCTGTTTCCCCAACAGAGGCTTGATCAATTACTAAATGCTAAGTACCTGTTATCTTTGCCAACACAAAGGGACCTTCAAATTCAAACCAATTACTATTACAGTGACCCTTATCATAAGGTGGTCTAGTCTCATGGAGGTAACTCTAGATGAAAG
Source organism: Pseudocheirus occidentalis (assembly GCA_028646575.1). Classification (NCBI taxonomy): domain Eukaryota; kingdom Metazoa; phylum Chordata; class Mammalia; order Diprotodontia; family Pseudocheiridae; genus Pseudocheirus; species Pseudocheirus occidentalis. Next base: position 119,092,258 of record CM053599.1, on the reverse strand, counting down.
AATCAAAGTGACTCCAGCCAGGATAGTAGCATTCTGAAATGTATTTACTATAATTCAACAGTCCATTTCCAGAATTCTCTGATCTACATGAAATAGTATTTCCAATGGTTTTAAAAGGATGTAGAATAACATAATAAAGCAGAAAGTCAGGATACCATATTACTGGATACTAGATTAGGGATAAGAGCATGATGGTAATTAGGAGAAGTTAGAATGAAGGGATGGAGGTAGGTTGAGGAGACTGCTCTAAAGATGGTTTCCTAAGGTAGGATGTGACTAAATTGATCTTCATTTTTTCTCTTTCTGGACAAGTCTTCTCACTCTACCCCCATTTTTTTTTTCTGTCCTAGCCATAGATACAGGGAAATTTTGGTGAAGAAATCAAAGCAGAACAACTGTTCTGCTAATTATGCTTTTAAGTAGTTTCCTAGAGGATTAAGAAATTAAGTAACTTGTCCAGGGTTTCAGAGCCAGTATATACTAATAACTAGGTTTAGAATCCAGGTTGTCTTGACTTAGAAGTCAATTGTACTACTTTGCCTCCACAGCTCACTCTTCTCTGAATAAGTGAGCAGCTATTTGTGTCACTCTGACTCCAGAACTTTTTTCCCCCTACCAGTCAGGTGCTCTTTGGATTATAATTACATTTAATTATTCTGTGTTTTTGTTTATTCTTTATTCACATAAGCATCTCTGCTGTTCTTTCTTCCTCCTTGTTATTATACACGATGCATTTTAATCAGGGTTCAAAGCATTTCACAAGATTCTTTCTGACTGAAATCCATTAGAAGTAAAATCAGAGGAAAGTTGAATTTAAGAGAGAAACTACACAATCCAAGTTAAATCAATACATTTTTTAAACCTGTATATTTGATTCAAAGGCTGCTTTTCCTTCCCCAAACCAACTTTTGAGCTTATAGCAACACAGGCAAAGAGGCAGGCACTTCTCTCACCCTCCTTTGTCATTTTAAAAATAAAAATCTACGTGTTATCTCTGAGCCCTGACTTCTGAAGCAACATGGAAATCCTTATGGCTGCTACTATTCCTCTCAAGTCTACTGACTCCTAGCCTTCTCCTTTTCCACATCTGTTCTCCATTATAGTAATGCCTGCTTCTGCAGAGGCAGAAATATTTTTGCCAGGTATAACTGTTACATCTCCCCATTTATGAAGGGGTTTTAACTTTTAGTATTTTAAAATTTCATTTCTGTTTTATAACGTTCCTTCCTTCCTTCCTTCTTTCCTTCCTTCCTTCCTTCCTTCCTAGATCCGGACTCAGAGGTCATATAATCTAAGCCACTCATTTTATAAATTAGGAAACTGAGGACCATGGAGTTAAATGATTTGCCTAGGGTCATGCAGGTAGGAGCTATGTTTCCTATTCCCTCATTTAAAAGAAAAAATTCAACAAGCATATGTTGAGTTCATCAACAACTTCCATGCAGAGGAAGCTAATACTAGGCAATGACATTTTTACTCTCTGTTTCCACCAGTTATAGTTAAACTTAAATGGCAATTAATATTACCAGAGGATTGGTCTAAGAACACAGTAAAGTTGGCTAACGTGGAAGCAACACAGAACAAGACCCTTGTTATGGCAGGACCACACGGGCGTTAACATTTTGGAGAAATGAATGATAAAAGGCCACTCAAATGGGAAGCTGCATGAGTGCAAAATTAACACTGACAAGGGGCAACCATAATTGGGATAGTCAAAAGGAAATATTGCAAGGATCCAATAAAACATAATTTCAAATGCTACTAGATTGTAAACTCGTCAAGGGTGGGAGTCATGTCTTATCTGAACTTCAAAATTTTCCCCAGTGTGCCTGACACATGGCTTTCAGAACACAGTAAGCTTAACAAATATTTCTTGTATTGTGTTGTGTTGTGTTGTGCTGGCTTGTGTTGGACTGGGTTGTGTTGGCATTGTATTCATTATAGCATACACATTGCCTTTTGCTGTAAGAAATGGGGTAACAAATTTTGACAGCATTGGGAAGAATAGGAGACTTAGAAGCTAAATCATAAAAAGTAGAAGGAGCTGAATAATCCTGAGGAGTTTGCAGGAGCCATGTGGAAAGAAGGGTTTGTTCTCAGTCACACCCCTAGAACACTGGCAGCAATGCACAGCGGTACACAGAAAGATAACAAAGTCATCTAAAGTCACTAAAGAGAAATACCTCAATTAGCTTTGGGGATAAAAGAGTAAACAGAAACACAGAGTATCACCTTGCCAAACTCTAGGCATGCTGTTTTGATGTACTAATGGTCCCTAATGAATGTTTCTGCCTGCAGTTAAATAAACAAACCGCTAGCTGGAGAACAGAAGTATCCCTGCAGGAAAGAGTCTACTAATTTCCTGGTCCTTGATAGACATTAGCCAGTTCTTTAGGTTTGTTTTAGTACTCCCTGACTTGTACATGGCTTATAGACTAGCCATGGTTATCTGAACTGCTTTGCGTTTATTCCTAACCAAAGGTATTCTCCGCCTCTCCCTGACTCTGTCTTTGTGTCTGTCTCAGTCTGTCTTCCTCTTTCCTCTCTTCCTCTTCCATCTCCTCTTCCTTTTCTCTCCTTGCCTTTTTCTTTCTCTCTCTCTTTTCTTTAACTCCTTTCAGAGTCAAGAAGGATTCATTCTGGAGTGCCCATAAGCAGCCTAACACTGTTTTCTCTTGAGAATTCTTTGTATGAAATGATCAGCTCTTGGAGTTGTGTGGTCTTTGTTTTTTCAGTTTTGGTAAGGGAAAAATGATGAACACAGACCTTTTATGGAGGAAGATGGGAAAGGGAAAGGGTAAAATAAAAGAAAATAAGAATAATTTCTACCTCTTTCATAAGTATGGAAGAAGGGCAAGTTCCATATTTAGACCTCCACATAAAGTCATAGATCCAGAGTTGAGCTTTAAGTGACCTCAGCGACCATCTAGTCCAAGGGTTCTTAACTTTAGGGGGCACATGAACTTAGATGAGGAAAAAAAATCATCTCTTATCTTTTTTTTATTTTAAATTAATTAATTGATTTTTAGTTTTCAACATCAATTCCATGAGATTTTGAGTTTTAAATTTTCTGCCCCTCCCTCTAGTTATCTTTGTTTTCACTAACTTCTAAGTGAAATTTAGCAATTTTTCAAATATTAAAACAACAACAACATTATTTTGAGAAGTTGTCCAAAGGTTTCAATAAACTGCTAAAGGGGTCCATGATACAAAAAAAGTTAGAACCCCCAATCTAGTCTACCCCTCTCCCCCAATTTCAAAGATGAGAAAACCGATGCCCAGAGAGGTTGAGACTTTCTCAAAGTTGCACAGCCAGCCAAATAACAATCCGAAGAAAATGTTTTTAAATCATCAAGCAGATATGGAAACTGTTTTGAAATCATCAGGAAGATGCATTTTGCATAGGTTGAATGATAGCTACTATTATAAGAACCAAATGTTACTTTTTCTTTCTTTCTTTCCTTGGCCATAGAACTTAAAAAAAAACAACAACTCTGAAAGCATCTCCCTCTCCCCCAGCTTGCAGGCATATATCTCCTAATATTTGACAAACAGCATCTCTAGTCTTTCTTTGTGTAGGTGGTACTAACTATGTCTGGCTGATTTTTCCCTCTTCTTCTGGTTCAAGTCACATTTCTTTTTACAAATTCCTCTGCCTATATCAAAGATAGGATTTACACAGCAGAAAAAAAACCTCAGTGGATAGATTAGTGCAAAGCAAGTGGCACATAATGACCCGTTTTTAAGCCCCAGCACGCAGATCAATATTTCCCCTCTCCTCCACTGTAAGTGTTCAGTAAATGTTACTGTTTAGAAGAGATGAGGGGGCAGGAGACCTGCCAGGAAAAGGTGGACAAGATTTCCCTTGCCACAGTGCCAAGCGACCTGAGCCATGACCTGCTTAGCTTCTGCCGATTACACCACTAAGAACACACGTAGGACCCTTCTATCCCAAGCTCTTTGAGTACTCTGCAAACACAACAGATGGAATTCTCCTTTGTAACTACCTGAGAGAATTTTAGGATTGAGCTGCCACTCCGTGTTCCTCTGGAGTAGGTATTATTTCCCTTAATTCGTAAGTTTAAATGACTCAACCAAGGTCATGGGGGCCCTGGAAACTACAAAATTTAGCAACTCCAGAAAAGAAATTGCTCATCTGACCAAATTGCATCACAGTAAAGGCTTTTTCTAGCTCTGTTGTTGTTTATTTATTTATTTCCCCCCTAAACATTTACTGGTAGGTGTAACCAGGGCACATTTTCCACAAATTCACCTATAAGGCCAGTGAGCCAGAAACTTTTCTTAACAGAGTAGGCAGGAAGGTCAAATCTATAGTAAGCTCCTCACTCCTCTGATACCAATCTGGAACTTTTACATACGGAATTTAAAAAGTAGGTGAAATTGTTGTGGTTTCACCTGTATGAGGTTTAACCTTGAATTTTAGTGTCTGAATGGCTGACTTTGGGCTAGAAATAGCTGTTTGTAGGGTTAATTTGCAGATGCTTCTAGGTTCTGAAGCCAATCCCTCAACATGCATTGTTGGATGCCTGCTCTTTGCAAAGCACTGAATGCCTAACCTAATAGAGGATGGAAAAATGCATGTAAATATTTGCATAACATATTAAAATGTAATATAACTCATCTCTATAGCTATATGTTCATATGGAAAATAAAAGCAATCTTATATAGAAGTGATATACTTTAAAAATATGTATATATCAAATCTACATTAATTTTATATATTTTATATATACATATATACCTATACATACACATACTATATGTGTGTATATATATATATATGTATGCATATATAAATGTCATATATCTACACAAACATTCATCCAAATATGTATGTAAGTATGATAAAATGCAGCTAGGTGGTGCAGTGGAGAGAGTACTGGGCCTGGAGTCAGAAAGACTCATCTTCATGAGTTAAATCTGGCCTCAGACACTAATGATGTGACCTTGGGCAAGTCACTTAATCCTATTTGCAGGGTAACAGGGTTACAGATGAGCCATAAAATGAGCTGAAGAAAGAAATGGCAAATCACTCTATATCTCTGCTAAGAAAACCCCAAATGGGGTTACTAAGAGTAGGACGTGACTGGAACAAGGAACAGCAACAAAATATAAAATGCTGTATTATATGATCGTGTTATATGATTAATTAAACATGTATATATATATGAATGTTATATTATATTTATATGTGAGTATTATGCTGCATTTATATGTGAGAGAGATGCATTTTTTAAAGCAATAAAAAGAAAGATTAAAAACAACTTGATGATTTGCTGCTTTTGGTTCTCATTTTAGGTTTTATAGTCGGATGAATTCTGTTACCCTCTTTCCTTGATGAAGCCTTATTATTCATTTGCATAGCTGTGTTATAACTACTTGGAGCACTCATTTCTCAAAGTATTTATTAGCTCTTTCTGACTCTATTACCTAAAAAAAGTTACAGGATGACTGTCCTTTGAAAGCAAGAGACTATATAATTCCATTACAAGTTAAATGTTAAGCCCTCCAAAAACTCAACAATTGGTAAAACATTCCCTCTTTTCTAACAGAAATTAGCAAAAAAGAAAAAATATTAAGCTGAAGTTCCACATTATGAAATTATGAAATGAAGTTGTGACTAATAGCTTAGGAGGAAAAAATCTTCATGCCATAGTAGTTAAAGATGTTTGAAAGCTATGACTTACAGAGTCAGTATTAAATTTGAAGGCAGTTATTGATAATATGGTACCAATGATTGGAAAGAAAGGCCAAAATGTGACCAGAAGTCAGAATTTTTTTATTGGAGCATAAACCAAAGTGAGAAAAGGAGTGGTGTATATGAAGGGGGAAGATCACATGAAGCATGTTTCTCAGCTATAGAAGTACATGATGCTTGTTTCTCTCTAACTAAAGTTTGAATTCCCAGCAAAAATGGTAGGAAGTTTAAATAATCAGTACCTCAAAATTCCTTGTTTGATGATATCCATAAATCTTGAAAAGGACTTTAAATATCAAGAAACCTACCAAAATTGCAAAATCTATATTATTCTCTTTCTCTCATTTACCAAAGAAACTACTCAATCTGTTTAGTGACCTCTCATCAAATTCTTCTCTATCATTAGGTCAAATAAAGAATGCCCAGGTTTCCCTGAAAAACATGTGATCTTCCCTATGAAGACCAAGAAGTCAGAAAGAAAAGTTTTAATAGAGGTTATTATATTTCTCATCTTTTCCTAGTTCTCCTTATATTTACTCTGATTTCATTTAGACCATGTATCCCTTGGTCCAGTGTTCCAATATATATAAAGTCCATTTTTTTCTCTCAAAAAGATTACTTCGCAGTCTCATGTTATTCTCCTTGAAAACAATATGGATATATTGAAAGATTGCTGCACATTACTAATTAGAGAAATGAAAAATAAAGCAATTCTAAGATTTTACCTTATATCTGGCAAATTGACAAAGATGATAAAAGGTAGAAGTGGTTACTATTGAAGGGGCTGTGGAAAGATAATCTTAGAAATGTACAGTTGGTATAGTTGCAAACTGATCCAACCATTCTGGAAAACAATTTGGGAAAAATGAGTAAAATGTCCATAACCTAGAGATTCCACTGTGGCCCATATGCCAAAGCGGGGAAAAAGACAGAAAGAAAAGTTCCAGACATTCTAAAATATTCATAATGTTTTTTTTTTGGGGGGGGGAGTTATAGCAGAGAATTGGATACAGAGGAGATGCTACTCAATTTATGAATGGTTAAGGGTTGTGGCATCCAAAGGTACTAGAAATATTATTGCAATGCAAAAATGAATGAATATGAAAAATTTAGAGAAGTTTAGGAAGACTTTTATGAACTGATACAATGAAGTCAGCAAATCCAAATAGTACACACAACAGCAATGTAAATGGAACAATGAAACAAAATTGTGTAATATGCTTAGCTTCTCTCAAAGAGATGAGAATATACATCTCCTCTTCTTTGCAGATGCTGGGGGAGTATGGCTATGGAGCAATGCATGTGCTGTTAGATTTAGTTGATGTGTTAGTTTTACTGAGCTGTTTTATTTTCTCTTTATTTCTTATTCTTTGTTTTAAGAATTATTCTTTTGGTAGTTGAGGCAGGATATACATAATCAGAATTGACTGTAATATAAAAATAAAACATATCAATTAGAAATTGAAATATTCTGTGCAGTGACCAGACAAAGTGTGTATGTGTGTGTGTATGTGTGTGTGTGTGTTTTAATGTGCATGTAAGGTTAGTAGTGACCACTTTAGCAATATACTAGTTCTAATAGGTGTCTAAGAATAGAAATAAAGTTTAATATTTCAGCAAGTTGAAAATAAATAAAGCCCCTACTATTAACTACATAGTAGGTCAGTCACTATATGCTGTATGGGAATATTAATATGGATAAGAAATCCTCGTGGCAGAATAATAATAGTTTATATTTATATAATACTTTTAAGTTTGCCAAGTCCTTTACATATATTATCTTATTTACATATTTTTTCTCATTTGAATCTTACAAAAATCAAGTGAGTACTAATGGAGTATTGTCCCCATTTTGTTGTTTTTCAGTCATGTCTGATTCTTTGTGACCCCATTTATGGGGTTTTCTTGGCAAAGATACTGGAGTGGTTTTCTATTTCCTTCTCTAGATCATTTTACAGATGAAGAAACTGAGGCAAACAGGGTTAAGTGACTTGCCCAGGATCAGCTGGATTTGACCTCAGGAAGATGAATCTTCCTGATTCCAGGCCCAGTACTCACCCTACTGTGTCATCTAGCTGTGCATTTTATAAATGAGGAAATTTAAGATCAATATGAGGTTTAGTGACTTGTCTACCCTCAGTGTCTAATAAGCCTCCTAGAAGGTATTTGAGTCTTGATTTAATAGTTCAAAGATTCAGAGGTAGAAGAACACTCAGAGGTTATCTAGTTCAACTCTCTTATTTTTACAGATGAAGAAACTGAGGCACAGAGAAGTTAAGTGACTTATCTAAGGTCACACAGGTGATAGAAGATATGGGACTTGAACCCAGGTCCTTTGACTTCAGATCTTCTCTTTCCACTACCTTCATCTCCTACCATGTTATGTCTTCCTGGAATGGCCATAGCTGCTTTAGGATTATTCACATTGGATAGATTAGTGGGCAATCTGATCTTTTTCTGGGCTCTGAGTTATTATGATTAAGTGAAATGTGTAAATGGGAACATCACTGCTTTTCCTACTCAGAAATGGCTGTTAAGATCAATAAAATTAACTTCTCCAGCTTAAAGGAAAAATAAACTCAACCCAAACAACAACCTAGCCTGTTCTATTCCCTCAAGCTATACTTAAAATCCAAACTCACCAAGTCCTACCCAGAAGCAGGCAGACTGTGACTTATTTGAGAGTTAATTGTTAATTACTATTGTGAAGACCACATACCCTGAAAAGGAAAATTATGTAAAACTGACAGCATTCCCATTTAGAGTGAGGGAGTAATAAGCCTGTCCCTCAGGACATATCCACACCCTCCTCTTTCTTCTACTCCACCCAGTGGCTGCCTTCTGCCCTTCTAAAGAGATACTATCAATGCATTACAAACACAAATATACATGCCATATATATAAATATATATATATGCATGTATCTATCCATGCACACACATCCACGCAATGCATACACACATGCACAAACTACAAACACATACACATTCATAATATATACATATATAACATACACATAATATACACAATACATATGTATTTCTTCTTTTCCTTTTGGTGGTAAATCTAGCATTTGTAGAACTCCCCGACCCAAGCAGTTTACAGAGGCATTACAGTACCATGTCATGTAGGCTGTTAAAGAAAATCCAGCACTCTGGTGATAATGTGTATATTCATTCTGTGTAAATGACTAAGTTCAAAAAACCATACAATGAATCATGGTTGCAAGGCCAGACTTGCTTTGATTAACTACACTGGTATAATGAAATCCAACAGAGCAATCACTGAAACATTTAGCTCCAAATGTAAATCTTCTTGAACTCAGGGAAAAAAAAAAAGCATGTTAGGCAATGAGAAGTGGTGTATAATACAGCCATATTTCATATAATGAAAGTAGAGGCAGCTGTAAAGAAAAGGGAATGTTAAAAAGTTGTTAGACTGTGTTTGGCAAGAATGAATCATTTTTCCATGTGTCAATCATGATAATCCAACATATTTTTAATCTAAAGGTCAATAGAAGCTGTTTCTAAAGTGCGACAATAGTCATGCCAGATATGAAAGGAAGCATTTATAAGATGATTTCAAGTGTTAATACTGTACTGTGGTGTGTCTAGGAGAATTAATCTCAGCTTTAAATGGAAGGGCATGGATTGATCAAGGTAGGAGAGTTTTATTAAAAAACGCGCTGTCATCTGTGACATGTTCATTCCAACCAGGCTGCTTTTTGTGGAATTCCCACAGATAAGGTCTGCCTTCAGAAAGTGAAGAGTGGGTCCAGTCCATGGATTTGAAGTTGAAAGTACTCTTAGAGATAATCTAATCCAACTCCCTGAATTTACAAAGGAGGAAACTGAGGCAGAGAGAAATGAATTGCCCAAGGCGATACAGATGTAGTAATGTTTTTCTTCTTCCTAGGGACACCCAGGATGATTATCCTTCATCTGGTTGTTTTTAAAGTCCTCAGGATGAAGGCTCTATTCATAAAAGTCTAAAACTGCTTTTTGAATTGGCCTGTTAAGACTCACAGGGCCCACTTTTTCTCGCAGATATACTTCTTAAGGTTAGTATATGATACTAGGAAGGGGCAGCACGGGCTAATGGGTAGTAGACTGACCTTAAAGTCAAGCCTGCTTACTGGATTCAGGCCTTGTCTCTGATGCACATGCTAACAGTGTGACCATGGGTACATCAGCTAACCTGATGTTTGTTTTTAGAGTCTGGTTCTTCCTATCTTGTCCTGGTTAGAAGTACATTAGTTATTCATAGGCCCAATACCACTGCTGATCAGCATGGGAATTTTGACCCTCTCCTGGGCTTGGTTCACCCCTCCTAAGGCAGCCTGGTGGTTGCTTGCTCAAGGGAGGTCATCACACTGGTGTTGAACTTAGCATGGATGATTGGCTTAGTTCACTATAACCCAGAATTCATGAGCTCAAAGAAATCCACTAGTCTCAGTCTCTCAGGTGTAAGGGATTTATGCACATGAATCATTATGATCAGCCTCAGGCAAGTTCTTAAATCTACAAGTTACCAATAAGTTATTAATAGTCATGAGTGGAGTTTCCCTTCACTGATGAAATCCGGACCAAAAAAAAAATACTAGAAATCGATGGGTGACCTGAACAGTATCTAGTTTTTTGAAAACTATTTTTGAAAATAGTATTTGAAAACTATATAATTTCCTGAAAAAAAATTTTTTTGGATAGCATTAGGATACATTTCTTGGTTTTGTATTAACCTATTATATTTCTTATTTATTTCCTGAGCAAAAAAAATAAAATTATGTTTTGTCTTTAATATGTATATGAACATGAGATCTTGATCATAGGGAAAGCAAGGCCACCTTAGCAACTCTGGGTTTTCATCTCATCTGAGTTTCATGTGTTTGGATCAAACACATAAGCAGTTTTGTAAGGCCATAGAAATAGTGTCAGAAAAACAATCTACAAGAGGTCTGTGTCATATAAAAGCCACCGGACACATTCAATACCACAATAAAGCTATTGCTAAAGTTATTCAATTGCATAATTCAATCCATTTTATCACAGGGCTGGGGCCTAGCAATAGCTACAGATTATACTATGGTGTTATCACCATGAACACACACTAAAGTGATAGAGAAGTTATTCCAAAATGGATTATGGAACAGAACTAGTACTTTTCCTTCTCTTAATCTAGAGGAGTTTGTTTCTGGTACCATATGACTCAGAAGCTCACATATGCCCTTTGTACCATTGCAGCATATTAAAAGGACTTATATACATATGTGTGTGTATGAACACACATATATATATGAACACATACACATGTATCTATGTAATACACATATATGCTACTTTTTCATGGCAGAATTAAAATGTTAATATTCTTATAAAGGTAAGAAACCACATATAAAAACTGAGGACTTATCCTATTATTGAAATTATTCTATAAAAACTGAGACAGAGATATGCAGAGACAGAGAGAAGAGAAAGATGCAAAAATGAGAGAAAGAGAAAAAGTAATTTTTTGTCATTTGTACATATCTTATTTAATAGTTCTAGGTCAAACTACAGATTGCCAGTTAGTTAACAAGCTTTGATTAAGTTTCATTTTATGTAGGTTATCATGGTGTATTAGAAATAGTGTGCATCAATAATGAGATATTCACAACACCCATGATGGTTATGAATATGTTGGTGTAGTTTTGGATCACAAAATATAGCAAACTCTCCACATGGAAGGCAGAACCAAGGTCTTTATTCAGAAACCATAACACTGAGTCCCAAAACCAGAAGGACAAGTCCCAAAACCAGAAAGCCAGAGTCATTATAATGGTCACAAAGTTGA
>CM053599.1:119060125-119080210 GCA_028646575.1 Pseudocheirus occidentalis | reverse complement strand
GGTGAACATTGTACTGAATGAAGATTTGTAATGGAATAAACAGAGTGTTCACTAATACTGTGTAATCCAAATCTTAAAAGCTCCTCACAGTAGCATTCTCTCAGAAATCTACTGCTGATTGGCTTTACAGGTAATAACAATGTATTACTTTTCTTTTTTTCCCAAGGATTGGCTTTAAGCCCTTTAAACTGATCTTCTGTTCTTATTTTTTAATCTATTTCAAAGTTTGGGTTTTTGCATAAAAAAGTAAATATAGTTTAGAAACTTTAATCTGTGTCTGTATATACACCCTGATAAGATAATTTTTTGCTTAATCACTCAGTTCAGGAAAAAATAATCCAGAAAACCATGTCCCTTCAATGGACCTCAGTTTTCTTATCTGTAAAAAAAAAAAAAAGGAAGGATTTTATTTTCTGGTTAATATAGTGACATGAAAGGACCTAGAGGAGCCCAGATCTCTCATAAACATGCCCTCAGAGTTCCTAAAACATACTAGAAGGAAAAATTAAAAGCACCAATAGAGGAGAGAAAAAGAGAGAGAGAGAGAGAGACAGAGACAGAGACAGAGACAGAGACAGAGACAGAGAGAGAGAGACAGAGAGAGAGAGTGAGAAAGAGAGAGAGTGAGCACTAAGCTACAAACTACCAAACTACTCCATCTGGTCCAATACTCCACAAGAAAACTGAGAGTAACCTGCTGATACTCTAAGGGCAGACAACCCAGAGGAGATGGAGACCACAGTGCCTGGACATCCTGCTCTAGAACCACAGTAAGTGCCAGTATAGCAAATAATATAGGATTTTCAATATCAGTACAATTGATACATCCATACAGAATTTGTCAAGACTATAGAAAGGGATGGATCCAATTCTTGTTCATGCTCTCTGCATGATTGGACCAAGACTAAACCTGAGTCAACTCACCAGGAGACTGAGACAGATGTCCCCCAAGATTCCTGTAGATGTTGATGTCTAGTTGTAGTCATCACAACCATAACAACAGAGCAAGTAACATTGATATTACAGTGGGAATAGGACCACCCAGAACCTAACTACTCCATCCAAGAGTGCAGGATTCTGGCCAGAGCACAAAGTTCCATTCCAGAAACTGAGCCTAGAGGTAGAGAAAAGCCCATGAGATAAACCCCCAAGTAAGGAGTTACTCCACAACAAATTCAAGTAAAGCCTCTAAGGAAAGGATGGCTTGGCCACAATGATTACAAGAATTGTGAGGAAAAAATGAAGGAAGATTTTTTTAAAAATAGATTTAGGATTGAGATAACAGCTTTCAAGGAAAAAGTAACTTTAATAGAGGCTGGGAAGCATTAAGCAAGCAGTGGACTCCATGAAAACAGAATGATGTAATCATAAATCATTAGTAGTATGAGATGACATTAGAGAAAATTCAAAACCTTTTTTTTCATAAAAGAAATTGCAAGGTATCTAACTGTCAAAAACAAAAGATCTGAAAAACAAATCAAGGAAAAATAGTTTAAGAATAATTGGACTCCTTGAAAATCATGACCCCACAAACAATCTGGATAACATATTTTGAGAAATAAAACTGCCTAGATCAATTAGAACCAGAAGGCAAAGTAGAAATGGAAGGAATTCATCAGTAACCTAAAAGAAATTATAAATTTAAAACACCCAAGACTGCTATAGCAAAAACTCCAGAGCTTCTATCAAAGAAAAAATATTGGATGCAATCAGAAAAGAGTTTAAATATCAAAGAACCACAGCCAGGTATACAAAAGATGATGATACAAGATTTTGGTGTATGATGTTCCAAAAGGCAAAATACAAAAGTCTTACCTCCAAAATAATTTACCCAACAAAACTGAATATAATTCCAATAAGATATTTCACATTTTCTATTTTTTTCATTCTTTTGGTTTTGTTTTATAATGTCTTGATTTCTCACAAAGTCATTAACTTACATTTTCTCCCCTCTAATTTTTAAGGAATTTCTTTAGCAAGCTTCTGGATCTCCTTTTCCATTTGACCAATTCTGTTTTTTAAGGCATTCTTCTCCACTGGATTTTTGGGCCTCTTTTGCCATTTGGGTTAGTCTATTTTTTAAGGTGTTATTTTCTTCAACATTTTTGGATCTCCTTCGGCAAGCTGCTGACTCATTTTTCATGATTTTCTTGCATCATTCCCATTTATCTTACCAATTTTTCCTCTACTTCTCTTACTTGATTTTCAAAATCCTTTTTGAACTTTTCCATAGTCTGAGGCCAATTCATATTTTTCTTGGAGGCTTTGGATGTAGGAACTTTAACTTTGTTGTTTCCTTCTGGTTGTATGTTTTGATTCTCTTTGTCACCAAAGAAAGATTCTGGGGGCCTGATTTTTTTCTGCTGTTTGCTCATTTTCCCAGCCAGTTACATGACTTTTTAGCTCTTTCTTAAGGTAGGACTCTGTTCCAGTGTGGAGGGTATGCTATCTCAAGAGTCAGAGATTTTTTCCAGCTGTTTTCAGAAATATTGCTAGGGACCTGCAATTTTTCAGTTCTTTCAAGGTCATATGATCAAAGGCGATATATTTATTCCTCTCCTGGTCTATATTCCAATCTGTGACTGACAACAAGCACTCTTTTCTCCTTTAGAACCATGAGAAAGATTCCCTCTCTACCACTACCACAAGCTCTACCATGCCAGCACTCCTTCTCACCCCAGGACCACCACCAAGGATTACTACCGAGATCCAACCACAAGCAAAGCAAGAGAATCCTCATTGAATGCCATCAAAGAGATCTCCCTCTGATCAGCCACTCCATCTCCACACGATCTATGGGCTAAGAGCTCCAGAAGCAGCTGCCACCTCCCTGGAGCTGGGGCCAGACCATGCTCCTCTCTTACCCAAGCCCTGGGAAACCTTTCCTACTAACCTTCTAGGTCATCTTTGGCAATTGCGGATTGAAAAGGAAACCACAACTCCTACTGATTCAGTCTACTGAGGCCTGCTCCAGTTCAGACTGTGCTGGTGCAGCCCACTCTGGACTCTACTCCTCTCTTAGACTGGCGCAACAGGCCTCTCTTGCCAACCTTCCAGGTTGTCTAGGGCTGGAAATTTGTTTCACTCTGTCATTTTGTGGGTTCTGCGGCTCTAGAATTTGTTCAGTCATTTTTTACAGATTTTTGGAGGAGTTTGGGGGAGAACACAAGCAAGTCCCTGCTTTTACTCTGCCATCTTGATTCTGCCTCACCAAAAAAACCCTGAATTCTACAAGGTCAAAATAGGCCTTTTACAGAATAGAGGACTTTTAAGCATCCTTGATGCAAATGCCAGATCTGGGTAGATTCTTTTAAATGAAAACATAGGAAACAAGAGAAATTTTCAAAGGTAAATATATTTGAGCAATGGGAAGGAAGTAAATGATAATGATGTCCTTACATAGTAATGGGAGAAGGGGGTTGAGAAGACAAATTTCCCTTCAGAATTCAACTGGTTTCGGGGGCAGCTAGGTGGTGCGGTGAATAGAGCACCGGCCTTGGAGTCAGGAGGACCTGAGTTCAAATCTGGCCTCAGACACTTAACACAAAAACTAGCCGTGTGACCTTGGGCAAGTCACTTAACCCCCAACTGCCCTCCAAAAACGCAAAAAAAAAAAAAAGAATTCAACTGGTTTCTAGCAACAGAAAAGGATTATAGAAAAACAAACAAAAAGCCTTTGGTTTGGTTCTGGATATTGCTTCTAAGAGAGAAAAAGGGGAAGTAAGAAGGAAAGAAATGAGAAAGGAAGAAGTATCCAATTCTCATATACGGAGTGGTTGAAAAGTAAAATATGTAAACATTGAGAAGGTTAAGGACAGATCATAAAACTCATTCTTATCTGAAATGGGCAAGGAAAGGTTAAACACACAAAAAAATAGTTTGTAGTACAAAATATCAAATTCAATAGGGAAACAAGGAGAGACAGGAGAAAGGAAGAGAGGAGATGAGTAAAAGTGGGGAGATGATAGTAATATGCAAAACAAGCTTTAACTTTGGATCATTGGACTTGGGGGCAGGGTAATCAAAAGGAAAGAAAGTACAAGAACCAGTAATCAAAATCTGGAGTACATAAAGAGAAGAATATTTCAATTATAGATTACTAAAGCTAATCATGCTCCTCTTCCTACACCACCTTCTTCATTGTAAAGACAAGGTATTAGAAGCAAAGGAGAGGGAAACATATACCAGTTGTAATGTAGGGAAAAGTCATAATTATCAATCATTAGTGTCAGGCATTTAATAAATATTTATTGATTATCTACTATATGCCAAACACTGTGTTAAGTGTTAATGATACAAAAAAAAAAAGCAAAGACAGTCCCTATCCTTAAAAAGGTCACAACCTAATAGATGAGGCAACAAGCAAATAAATATATACAAGATAAATAGAAACTAATTAACAGGGAGAAGTTCCTAGAATTAAGAGGGATTTGGAAAGTCTTTCTGTAGAAAATGGTATTTTAGCTGGAACTTGAAGGAAGCTTTGAAAATCAGGATGTAGAAATAAGGAAGGGAGCAGCTAGGTAGTGCAGTGAATAGAGGACCAGTCCTGGAGTCAGGACAATTTGAGTTCAAATCCAGGCTCAGACACTTTCAAAACTAGCCATATGACCTTGGGCAAATCATTTAACCCCAATTGCCCTACCTTCTCCCCTCAAAAAAAAAAGCAAAAATTAAAAAGAAGAAGAAATGAGGAAGGAAAAAATTACAGGTGTGAGGGCCAGCCAGAAAAAAAAAATGTGTGGAGCTGAGAAATGAAGTACCTGCTCATGGAACAGCAAAGAAGCAGCATCACTAGATAAAAGAGTATTTGGGGGAGGGGGGCATAAGGTGTAAAAAGACTAAAATGGCGGGGAGAGACTAAGTTATGAAGGGCCTTGAACACCAAAGAGGCTTTTATATTTAATTCTGGAGGTGGTAGTGAGGTACTGAAGTTTGTAGAGTATGGAGGTGACATAGACTGGCACTTTAGGAAAATCACTTTGGTGGCTAAATGAATGATGACCTAAAGTGGGGAGAGGCTTGTGATAGAATTCTACTTCAATAACAAAGATATTAAAGAAATGAGGGCCTGCACCAAGGAAGTAGCAATATCAAAAGAGAGAAGAAAATGTATCATACATATTGCAATGGTGAAATCAATAGGCCTTGAGAAAAGATTGTTTATGTATGGAAGATTGGGGGTGAGAGGGAGGATTGGTGAGACACAGTGAGAAGTACAAGATAGTACCTAGAATAAGAAAGAGTAAAAATATCTCATTGTGGCCCTGAGTGTATCCTTTTCAGATCTGCATAAATCTAACAAAAAGATGAACAAGAATGAATTTAAGGGCCCAGACAGAATTTTAAAAACAGACATGATAGCTATCTGGCAATTGTTGAATGTGAATCAAAAGGAGTATACATATTTCTAAGTTATGCATGACACTTGTACTAAAATTGAACATGTACTAGGGCAAAATCATAATGAACAATACAGAAAAAAGATATTAAAAATGTCTTTTACTGACACACAATGAAAAAGATCATCATATAGGGATGTTTATCTATTTATACATGTATAAGGTCTTGGAATAAAAAAAAGATGTAAATGTAAACCAAATAATTTGGTCCTACAGAACTAGTGGGTTAAGAAAAATTATAAATATTATAGGTAAATGACTAAAAAAAATGGTAACAGTGAGATAGTCGCAGCCAAAACAATGCTTATGTGGAAAAATGTGTCTCTGAACACTTTCAGCAATAAAAGAGAAAAACGACCAGTAATTTGAGTGTACAACTAAAAAAGAAAAACAAAAATAACAATAAATTTTTAAAATCTCACAAAATGGATTTTCTGAAAATCAAAGAAGAGATGAATAATTTTAAACTACTGGACTGAGAAATAAAACTAGGAACAGCTTTTTAAAAAAATAAAATAGAAAAATTGTAAATCAATTAGATTTTCACAGACAACAAAACCAAATTAAAAATCAAAGAGGGTTAAGAAAAATTCAGAATGAAGACAACTATTAGAAACTATTTCAATCAGTTATGTACTAACAAAACTGATCATTTAGAGGAAGTAGATGAATACTTACAAAAAATTTAAATACCCAGATTAACAAAATAAGATGTAGGCTATTTAAATATCAGAAGAAAAAATTGAGGGGCATTTAGGTGGTACGGTGAATAGAGCACCGGCCCTAGAGTCAGGAGGACCTGACTTCAAATCCAGTCTCAGACACTTGACACACCTACTAACCATGTGACCTTGGGCAAGTCATTTAACCCCAATTGCCCTGCCTTCCCCCCTCAAAAAACAAAAAAAGAAGAAGAAATTGAACAAACCATAAATGAATTAACAAAGGAAAAAAAGGCAAGACCAATGTGAATTCTATCAAATATTTAAAAAAACAATTGACTGCAGTTTTACATAAATTACTTGTAAAAAAAAATCAGGAAATATGGCATTCTATAGAACTCTTTCTATGAGGCAAATAAGGTTGTGATACCTAAACTAAAGAGAAATCAGTGACAGGAAACTATAAATCATTATCTCTTATAAATATTGGTTTTAAATTTTTGAATAAATTACCAAAGAGGCTGTAGGGACATATGAAAATATTGTACACTATTATTAGTTTGGATTTATACTAGGATGCAAGAATGATTCAATATTAGGGGGAAAAACTACCACATTAACAATCCAAACAATGAAGGTTGTATGATCATATCAATAAAGGCAGAAAAAAGTTTTTTGACAAAATGAAACATTCTTATGTTAAAATTAAAATTCTAGAAAGTTTAGAAATAAATTATTCTCTCTTTAATATTGCTGGCATTATCTAACTGAAGTCAAAAATTTAGAATTATTTGTATTTAAAAATGCTTTTAATGTTTTGAATAAGAAAAGAAGCAAAGCAAGAACATCCATTGTCAGCATCATTAATTAATTTAGTCATGGAAATGGAATTTATAGCACAACAAGAAAAATCAATTGTAGGAATAAATAAGTGGAGGTAAAGAAGAGATAAAATTATAACTTGTAAATGATATGTTGATATTTTTAGAAAACCTAGAGATTCAATTTAAAATCAATAGTAACACTTAATACCTTCAATAAAGTATCAGGATATAAAATAAACCCATAAAATTCACATATTTTCTATAAATTTCTATAAATTGCCAACAAAATGTATCAGACAGAAAGACAAAAGTAATCCATTCAAAATAGCTACAAAATTTAACATATTTGTGAGTTCTCCTATTGTGATACACACATGATTTTAATGAATATAACTCCAAAACACTTTTTATAGAAACAAAGGAAGGCAAATCATAGAGGGGGTTAATTGCTATATAATAACTATGCTACTGTTAATAAAAATAAAAATGTTATTTAAATTAATATACAGATTTAGTCTATACCCATCAAACTACCAAAAATTACTCCTTAAAACCTGACAAAATTATAAGAAAATTCATTTGCAGGGAAAGTCAAAATTATCAAGTGAAATAATGTTAAAAAAAGAGGAATGAAATAAGCCTAGTAATACTATATCTCAAAAGATAATACACTGTAATCATCAAAACAAATTGGTACTGGTTAAAAGACAGAAAAGTCAATGGATGGACTAGGTTAGCTACACAAGATCCAGAACCAATTGCACTTAGCAGCAGTTTGATAAAATTCATGGGTATCAATTACTATAATAATGACTTTCTATTCAACAGCAACCCCCACCTCCCCCTGAAAAAATGCTAGGGAAATTTGAAAGCAATTTAGGAGGATATAGGCTTAAACCTAGATTTTGTACAAATACAACAATAACCTCCAAATAGATACATGACCTAGATATAAAATGTTACTTCATAGAGAAATTAGAGAAAAGGAATTTTTTACTAACCACCAGTTCTAGAAGATCTCAGTTGATTATATATAGTTTAAAAAATTTTACACAAACAAGATTAAGGCAAATAAAATTAGAAGGGAAACAATTAATTGGAGAAAGTTTTGCTGCCAATTATTTGCAAATCATGTCAAAAAAAGGACTGATATCTAAGCTATATAAGAAATGTATACAAATATATAAGAACAAGAGCCATTCCCTGATAAATAAATTATCAAAGGATATACACAAGCAATTCTCAGAAGAAGTGAAAGGCATCAAAAGTCATATGAAAAAATATATTCCAAACCACTAAAAACATCAGTTAAAATAACTCCAAGTTTCCACTTCATATCCATCAGATCGGCATAAATGACCAAAAAAGGAAAGTAATAATTGTTGAAGGGACTGTGAGAGGACAGGTGCACTGCTGCACTGCTGGTAGAACTGGGAAATGATACAATCATTACAGAAAACAAATGGAAATTATATCCCAAAAGTCACTGAACTGTGCATACCCTTTAATTTACATAATACCAGTACTAACCTCAAAAGGTCAAAGACAGAGGGAAAGAACACACACACACTCGCACATACATATACATATACACATATATGCACACACACATACATACATATATTAGTAGCAGTGCCTATTGTTGTAGCAAATAAATTAAAACAAACTGAGTGCCCCTCAGTGGGAGGAATGGCTAATCAAATTATGGAATATAATAAAATATTATTTTACCATAATTCAAATCAAGTCAACACACATTTAATAATAATAGTAATAATAAAAATATTTATATAGTACTTACTCTATACTAGGCACTGTGCTAAGCACCAGGGATATAAAGAAAGGAAAAAAACAGTCCCTGTTCTCAAGGACCTCCCAGTCGAAAGGGAAGATAACACATAAACAACCATGTATAAGTAAGATATATACAGGAAAGATGGAAATAATCTCAGAGGAAAGGCAATAGCATTAAGAAGGATCAGGACAGTCTTCTTGCAGATGAAATGTTAACTGAGACACGAAGGAAGCCAGACCAAGTAGGAGGCAGAGATGAAGAAGTAGAGAATTACGAATGTGGGAGATAACCAGTGAAAATGCACAGAGCTAGAGGGTCAACAATGTTGTCGGAAGAATAGCAACGAGGCCACTGTCACTGGATCCCACAACACATGGAGGGAATAAGAAGACTGGAAAGGTAGGAAGGGGTCAAATTATGAAAGGTTGTAAATGTCAGATAGGATTTTATTCTTCATCTTAGAGATACAGGGATCCACTGGCATTGATTGAATGGTGTTTAGTATGATATAGTCTTGAGGAAGATCATTCTGACAGATGATTGGAGAATGACAGACTAGAGTGGGGAGACACCTGAGGCAGGGAGACCAACCAGAAGAGTATTGTAATAATCCAGGTGTAAGGTGATGGGGGCCTGCACCAAGGTGGTGGAAACATCAGAGGAGAGGAGATTTAGACCAGAGATATTATGAATGTACAGTCTACAGGACATGTCAATTTATTAGATATGAAGTGTGAGGGGTGAGAGAGAGTTAGGAGTCAAGGATGATACCTAAATTATGAGCCTGGATAACTGAGAAAATAGTCATGCCATTGATCGTAACAATGAAGTTAGGAAGATTTTTGGAGGGGAAGATAATAAGTTCAGTTTTAAACATGTCAAGTTTAAGATTTCTATAGGATATCCAGTTGGAGATTCAAGACTGGAGGTCAGGAGAAAAAACAGGGCTGGATAAATGTGAGAATCATCATGAATAAAAGTAAAAGCTGCTGGACAAGAAAAGATGGAATGAGAACATTTGTGCTTGCCTTGGAAAGAAAGCTCACTTCTTCATGTGAGACAGAAGTAGGGCCGAGTGGCATCTGATTAATGTAAATTAAGATGAGGGAAGGAAAAGCAGTTCTTAGTGAATGATCTCAATTTTTTCAGTGATATATGAGGCAAGGATTTCATCTGAAAGGACTGGAGGAGAAGGATGCATGAGAGATTAAAACAGGAATGGCAAGGTTTGGGAAAATTGCAGTAATGAATGGGATAGTGAATTGATTGAGGAGATGTAAAAGAATTGTCTTGCTAAAGTGAGAGTACAGTTGATATAGCATAACAAATTTTAATGGAACCAGTTTTCAGAGTTTTGTGATTTTGTTCAGCAACAAGTCAATAAAAGCAAAGGCAGTTTAAAGTGGGTCATAATGCAAGGTTCAGGCTTGGCAGAACAAGATAAGCAATAGGATAAGGGGCGGGGGGAGCTCGGTAAAGAGGATGTAGAGTTGAACTAAGTCACCTACAGGTCAAGATGGAGACAGAAGATGAATATAGACAGTGTAGGGTTGATGGCCTGGGGAAAAAAACTGATGAACTGAAGAATCAGAGGTCTTTGTAGTAATGAAGAACAGAGTTAGGGATTGCACTGCAGAGGAATAGATAGGAATAGAAGTTGGAATAACAATAGATTTTGATGAGATAAAGAAATTTCAAAATTCACAAACATGGAAGTAGAACATTTGTGGATGCTGGCAAGCATAGAGATGGTCTGACCATCTCTATGTGTAGCTAAGGTGAAATGGAGGAGTCAACAGCCATGGTAAATTAATAAATTGAGGAACTGGTAAATTAAACTGTTTAAGGCAGTAGCACTATGTATGGTAAAGTCCTCTAGTATAGGGGTAAGACTTGAGGAGGAGAGAAAGATTATCTGACAGGCATAATTCACTGAGAAAGAAGAACAGTCTCCTGGAGGTTGGAAGATAATAGTATGAGTTAATGTAGAGTGAAGAGAGTTAAGCAATAAAACAGGAGAACAGTTTATACATGAACTACAACATTATAAAGGACAACAATTTTGAAAGACATTTCTCTGATCAATAACCAATGGCCAATCACAACTCCAGAAGACTGATGATGAAACATGATTTCCACCTCTTGGCAGAGAAGTGATAGCATATATGTACAGAATGAAACGTATATATTTTCAGATGCAACCAATACAATACAAATTTGTTGTGCATGATTGAGGGGTTGGGGTAGTTATAGTGATGCAAAAAATAAGAGGATAAATAAAAACATCAATGTAACATTTTTTGTTCACAAGAAGGTAAGAAGAGGTAAAAAAAAAAAGTCAATGGTAGTATTTCCATGTTAAATTTAATGTAATTTTTAAAACCATAGAACTATTTGTGATAGACCAATTCTTCTATATGTAATCCTTTTGTTTTTGGTCCTCTGTATATGGAAATGCTCATGATTATTGATAACTATTCTGATTGGGGAAAAGTCATAATACACCAAAAAAAAGTAAAAAGTCATAAAACTTAAACTCTGTGAAGGATGGAAGTCCAGACTTGGTGACATGTTAAACAAAATCATAACTTGGAAATTGAATCATAACTTAGATGCTGTGACCAATGAAAGTCATAACATGAACCCAAGTGACACATTTATGACCCACACATGATCAATACACAAACCTGTGTATTGTATACACGAAGATTGGCTTAACGCTCAAGCTTAGAAATGAGCTCGTTACTAAGCAGAGACTCAAAATATCTACCAATCAGTAGCAATGTTCTCTCTCACTCTTCCTTCCTTTTTCTGTTTTCTATAATTACCACTGGGCTTTCCTGGGGTCTCTAAGCAGGGATTGATCCAATGTTGAGACTGTTTTCATCTGGGAGCCGCTCCAGATTACCTCTTTGTGATTCTATTGATTAAACTAATACTTCTTATAATCAATCTGAATCTTCTGGCCTTTTTCTTCAGAATAAAATTGACTCCTCTGATTGGAGAAGCCAAGAATATCTCAATGTATTAGAATATTGGCCCTTGGAAAGGTATAGAGTTTCCCTGTCAGGAGAATTCTCTACCTTACGTCAAGTTTATAATTTAAAAAAATTTTTTAAACAAAGTATATGGAAACTTCAATTGTTTGGGAATGAACTCTAACATTTGTATTTGGTTAAGATTGTCTGACTCTTTCAAAGACATAGCCAGTGCTGTCCAATGTATTGTAATATTTCAATGAGTCAAATTAAAAGAAAACTTATTAAAATTTATTTTCAGGATTTGAAAATATTTATTTAACTTAATGACATCTAAAGTCTCTCTCATCATAGTGTAATTGAAAGAATTCTGGATATAAAATCAGAAGAATCAAATTCTTCCTCTTCTATTTACTAGCTCTGTGAACTCACTTAAGTCATATATTTTCCCTAAGCCTCAGGTTCTTCATTTGTAAAATGAGGGGATTGAACTTTTCCAGCTCTAAATATATGGTCCTATGATCCTGTACTACATGTCATGGAGGCATGTCCTTCTACAGTCTTTGAAGAATTGAAAATATATATTACACAGTGGTCAATGGACAGGTGAGAGTGATGCATTCAAATCAACTACATTTCCTAAGAAAAGTCAAAGAAGAATAGAAGTTAAAAGATGTTATCAGGGAAATTATAATAGGAAGAGAATATGGAAGACTCAAAGGCAGTTTTGAGATTCCAAGTCTTGATAATAGCAAAGGCTAGGAATAAAGAGTTTAAAAGAAATGGGGAAGTCAGGAGGAAAGGCAGGTTGGGGAGAAAGATGACAAGTTTGATTTTGGATGTGTTGAGTTTTGAGTTATCAATGGGATGTTCAGCAGGGAGTTGGAAAGATGGGACTGGAGCTCAGGAAAGAAATTTAGCTAGATACATTGATTTGTGTAGAGGTGATAATTAAAGTCCTGGGAGTATATAAATTCTCTGAGGGAGACTAAAATGAGAGAATTAAGCAGAGCCTTAGGGCAATGATAACCAGAAATGAAAGAGATGAACCAAAGAGACCAAGAAAGAAGAGTCAAACAAGTAGCAAATCAATAAAGAGGCAGAGAAGCCAAGGACAGAAAGAGTTATAAAGGAGATGGTTGGCCACCACATCAAATGTTTCAGGCATTTACAGATACTAAGAAGGATTCAGGCTGAGCAAAGCCCAGTGGATTTGGCAATTAAAAAGCTATTAATGACCTTCATAGGCTGGTAGATTTAGAGTCAGAAAGGACCTTAGAGATCCTTCATTTTGCAAATAAAGATTTTAAGGTTTGCCCAAAGTTACAAAAGTAATAACTGGCAAAGTCGCAATTTGAACACTGGTCCTCTGCCTTTAAAAATACAATGCTCTTTCCACCTACCCCATACCACCTCTCTAAGGAATTGTGAAGCGAAACATTGGTGAGGATGTAGAAGCAGCAACTACCAACAACTTTTAATTGAAATTTAGCAATAAAGGAAGTAGATAGACAAAGCAATAAATCAGGAGGGTAGTTGGATCAAGATGAGGAGTTAAGACACAAGAGATCTGAGCATGTTTGTAGGTAGAGAGGAAGAAGCCATTACAAAATGGGGAGATGCTGGAAGAGACAGGAGAGAATGAAATCAAGAGGAGAGATGCTAACAGGGCTGGGTTGCTGGTCACTGTTTAACAACCAGCTCTCTGGGGGGAAAATACATGACACATCTAAAGTTTAATCTGAATCATTAATATTTTCTCCATTACTTTCTTAAGTCTTAGCAGTCGACAAAAAAATAAATGAAGCCTTGATTTGAAGCATTTTCTGATTTCTGAAGTGTAAATGCTCACACTAAAAATTTAACAATTGCTCTTATGAGCCAGTTTAGCTAGTTCAAGTATATAGCTAGACACACAGATGAATTTCTTTTTTTTTAACATGTATTTATTTATTTAGTTAGTTGGATTTTTTGTTTGTTTATTTGTTTGCTTTTTGGAGGGCAGTTGGGGTTAAGTGACTTGCCCAAGGTCACATGGCTAGTTTTTTGTGTTAAGTGTCCGAGGTCGGATTTGAACTCAGGTATTCCTGACTCCAGGGCGGGTGCTCTATTCACTGCACACCTAGCTGCCCCCACACAGATGAATTTCACTGGGGAAGAAGTCTGTCTATTAAAGTTAGATGTATGAGAGACTTCAATTCCTCCCCTCCTCCTCATTTTATAGATAAGAAAACTGAATCCAAGGGAGTGAAATAACGTGCACACACATCACAATCGTTAAGATCTGAACCTAGATCCCCTGGTACCAGGGTCAGTGCCCTTCCCATTGTACCACACTACTTTGCCCCATTTTTCCTTCTCAAAAAAATAGATGAGAAGATGAATGAATAAAAAAAGCTATTTTAAGTTGTGGAGGAAAGGAGATGGGGGAAACTTACTAATGATGGCCTCAGTCTTCAGAGGCAAGCCAGAGGTAAGATCATCTGCTAAGAAAGAGTAAGGTGGTGATAAAGTTGGCTTGAACAGAGAACACATTTGAAACATTTTTAAAAGTGCTAGTCAAGAGTAGCAAGGGGTGGGGCCAAGATGGTGGAATAAGAGCAGGGACTTGCTTGAGATCTCTCCCAAACCTCTAAAATACCTGTAAACAAAAAAAAAATTCTAAAAAAAATCTAGAGGGGAAGAAACCACAAAATGACAGACTGAAACAAATTTCCAGCCCAAGACAACTCAGAAGGACAACAGGAAAGGTCTGTTGTACCCGGCTGGGAGAGGAGCGCAATCCAACATGGGCTCTGCTGGCACAGACACAGCTGGAGGAGGCCTAATGGAGCTGAATCACTGGCAACTGCAGCAGTTTCCAGACTTCTCAAACCACAAATGCCAAAGACAACTTCAAAGGTCAGTAAGAAAGATCTGTGGGACCTGGGTGAGAGAGGATTGTGATCCACCAAAGCCCTAGTCCCAGGGCAGCAGCAGCTTTAGCAGTGGGAGCAGCAGCAGCTGTTTCCAGAGCTCTTGGCCCACATGTGTTGGGGGAATCTAGCAGATGATTAGAGGAAGATTGCAGGGATCTCTGAACTCTGGCTCTGAGAGAGGATTCTCTTGCTCTGCCCATGGTTGGATCTGGGTTGCAGTCCTGGGTGGAGGTCCTGGGATGAGAAGTGCTGGCATGGTAGATAGAGCCTGAGGTGGTGGTGGAGAGGGAATCCTCCTTGCAGTTCCAAGGCAGAAAAAAAATGCTTGAGGTTACACAGAGCACAGACCAGAAGAAGAATAAACAACTCTCCTTTGATCATACCACCTTGGAAAAATGGAAAATTTACAGATCCCTTAAAATATCTCTAAAAACACCTGCACAAAATCCCTGAAGCTTGGGACAGTATACCCTCCACTTAATGAAGAGCTCAAAAGTCAAGTAACTGGCTGACAAGATGAACAAATTGCAAAAAAAAAAAAAAAAGATCAGACTATAGCATCTTAGTTTGGTTACAAGGAAGACTGAAACATGCAACCAGCAGAAGACAATGAAGTCAAAGGCCCTACATCAAAACTCTCCAAGAAAAATATGAATTGGTTACAGGCAATTGAAGAGCTCAAAAATTATTTTGAAAATCAAGTAAGAGAAGTAGAGGAAAAAATTGGGAAGAAAAATGATAATTATGCAAGAAAATCATGAAAAATAAGTCAACAGCTTGCTAAAGGAGACCCAAGAAAATTCTGAAGAAAATAACACCTTTAAAAATAGACTAACCCAAATGGCAAAAGAGGTCCAAAACGTCAAAGAGGAGAAGGCCTTAAAAAGGCCTTCTGTTGGCCAAATGGAAAAAGAAGTCCAGAAGCTCACTGAAGAAAATAATTCCTTAAAAATTAGAATGGAGCAAATGGAATCTAATGACTTATAAGAAATCAAGACATTATAAAATAAAACCAAAAGAATGAAAAAATGGAAAATAATGTGAAATATCTCATTGGAATAAAACACTGACCTGGAAAATAGATCCAGGAGAGTTCATTTAAAAATTATTGGACTACCTGGAAGCCATGATCAAAAAAAGAGCTTGGATATCATTTTTTAAGAAATTATCAAGGAAAACTGCCCTGATATTCTAGAACCACTGGGTAAAATAAAAATTGAAAGAATCCACCAATCACCTCCTGAAAGAGATCCCAAAAGGAAAACTCCTAGGAATATTGTAGCCAAATTCCAGAGTTCCAAGGTCAAGGAGGAAAGCAGCAGAAAGAAACAATTTAAGTATTTTGAAAACACAGGACAACATAAGATTTAGCAGTTTCCAAATTAAGTGATTCACGGACTTGAAATATGATATTCCAGAAGTCAAAGAAGGTAGGATTAAAACCAAGAATCATCACCCAGCAAAATTAAGAATAATCCTGCAAGGGAGGGGGTGGCAAGGAGGGAATGGATATTCAATGAAACAGAGGACTTCCAAGCATTCTTGACAAAAAGACCAGAGTTGAATAGAAAATTTGACTTTCAAATACAAAAATCAAGAGATGCATGAAAAGGTAAACAGGAAAGAGAAATCATAAGGGACTTATTAAAATTGAACTGTTTATATTCCTACATGGAAAATGATATTTGAAATTCATGAAACCTTTCTCAGTATTAGGGTAATTGGAGGGAATATATATATAGACAGAAAGAACAGGGTGAGTTGAATATAAAGTAATGATACCTAAAAAGTAAAATTAATTGAGAGGAATGTACTTGGAGAAGGAGAAAGGGAGAGGTAAAATATAGTAAATGATGTCACATAAAAGAGGCAAGAAAGAACTTTTACAATGGAGGGGAAGTGAAGTGTGAGGGAATGAGTGAACCTTACTCTTCTCAGATTTGGCTTAACAGGGGAATAACATACACACTCAATTGGGTATGGAAATTTATTTCACCCTACAGGAAAGAACTGGGGAAGGGGATGAGAGAGGGAGGAAGACAGAAGAAACAGAGATTGGGGAAGGGGATAATAAGAAGCAAACTCTTTTGAGAAAGGACAGGTCAAAGGACAGAACAGAATAAATGGAGGGCAGGACAGGATGGAAGGAAATAAAGCTAGTCTTTCACAACATGACTTGTGGAGGCATTTTGCATGACTACACACGTATAGCCTACATTGAATTGCTTGGCTTCTCAATGAGGGTAGGTGGAGAGGGAAGAAGTGAGAATATAGAACTCTAAGTTTTAAAAACGAATCTTAAAAGTTGTTTTTACATGCAACTGGGAAATAAGATATACGGCAATGGAGTATAGAAATCTATCTTGCCCTACAGGAAAATAGAAGGAAAGGGGATAGGAGAAGGGGGAGGGTAGAGGGGTGATAGAAGGGAGGGCAGATTGGGGGAAGGAGTAATCAGAATGTATGCCATTTTGGGGGATGAGAGGGGAGATATAGGGGGAAAATTTGGAATTTAAAATCTTGTGGAAGTGAATGTTGAAAACTAAAAATAAATTCATTAGTTTTTATAAAGTGCTAGTCAAAAAGAGAGGAATAAAAGCATTATGATCCAACAGCAAGGGTCTTGTTGAGATTAGATGGCAGACCCCTTCACCTCAACTATAAGTTAAAAGGGTTGGTCAGGATAATCTCTAAGGTTCCTTCCAGCTCTCACATATTGCATTGATGGTGAGTAGATGATCTCTAAGGTTTCTCTCAATAGCTGTAGGATCCCATGGTTTTTAATGTAGCATGAAGAGTTAAAGTCGGTCAAATCCAGACAACTTCAGTTCCCTCTTACTTTAGATCTTCCATCTACTTTAGTCATTCTTGATAGCCCTGGGTTGAGTCATGTAGCTCTGTTAATGGTTCTCAAAATGGGTGGTAGAGAACTACAAAAAAAAAAGAAAGAAAAGAAAGAAAGAAAGAAAGAAAGAAAGAAAGAAAGAAAAAGTGTATTTAATATGAGGGACTGTAATATCCATTCCTTATCCCCACAAAATCTTCTTTTTAACCCAAGGATATGCTGATAAACATTTAACAACTAGCTCTCCAGCAAAAAAAAATATACATATATATATATATATATATATATATATATATATATATATAACACTTTTAAGCTTAATCTTTATTATTAACAATCAATAAAACAATAAATCAAGCCATGGTTTGTAAATTTGCCAATTTCTGAGGTGCAAATGCTCACACTGAAAATCTAATCATTGGCTCTTACAAGTTGGCACAAACTGGCTTACAAATTGGCACAGAGCATGCCTCTATATCTCCCCCAACAGAACAACTAGGTAGATAAAGTTTCTACTTTTATGCTGTTTTGTTCCAATAGTGTGGTAAGTGTTATTGAAGACTGTTTTCACATTTTAATTAATGGTCTATTTTATTCTCTAAGCTTACTGAGTTTAAGTGGATGATAGCATTTTAAAAATGTTGGTAATTAAATATAAATAAATAGACTATTAGAACCAATGACATAAATGTTCTTGGGGGAAAGGGGGAGGGCTGAGAGACTACTTTTGTGGTGCCAGTGACTCAATCTTCTGCCAAATATTTAAGACTTAATTTTCAAATCTGCATGAAATCCAACTTTGTGACAAGAAGGATAAAAGATATGTTTGTCATTACATAAAAATAAATGAGAAAATGAGTAGAATTGTGGCCACAAACACAAATGTGATGGAAACTCAGTCATTTGCTTTTTTATTAAGAAAGCTAAACCTCCCAGAGTAGAGACATTATATAAATTGTACTGTTTAGTAATAGCAGTGTTCATTATGAGAGGCTTAATTATGACCATCATTTACTTTAAAAAAAAAATCAAAGCCTTGTCACACAAAACATAATAATGAATGTGTCTTGTTTAAAAATTAATGAACCATTTTTTCTGAAGGTATAGTCTTGTAGTCTGTAGGGTGTCATCATTTTATTCTTTTATTTAAAAGAATTAATATTCATGTAAGATATAATATAGATCCCTGTATGGGGCATACTATTCAGAATTATAGTTTATGAATACCATCAGTTTATTTACATAGAAAGCAACATAAAAGCCAAAAGGAAGCCGCTTGGGAGAAAACCATAGTAATTTCAGCTGTACTAGAATTATCTGGTTAATATTGGGGGGAGGGGCATAATGTTCTGGAATACAAGCAAAGTGAGCTATTCATCTGTAGATCTGTTTTTAAAGGCAGCTCCTAGTTCTCTAAGCTAGTGACATTGTTGTCATTATAAGTATGACTCTTCTGATATTAGGATAATTGCCTGCTGTTAAATAAATACTTTGAAACTCTAGCAAAGGAGACATTTTATATGTCCTATATCTCTAAGCAAAGTGTAGGATGTCAATTCTTCTAGTGCAGAGTCCATGAGCTTGAAAAAAAAAAAACAATTTTGATGACTAAATTTCCATGTACTTGGTCTCCTTTGTAATCCTATGTATCTTAATTTTATGCATTAAAAAACATGATTCTGAGAAAAGGTATATAGGCTTCACCAGATCCAAAGAGGTCCATGATGCCAAAAAAAAAAAAAAGGTAAGAAGTCTTACTTTAGTGGGAGATTATAAATGACCCTGGCAAAACAACATTCATCAGTCTGATGCCTTGTTCTGTTAAAATCAGAAGCAAGCTCC
This sequence comes from Pseudocheirus occidentalis, assembly GCA_028646575.1. Taxonomy (NCBI): domain Eukaryota; kingdom Metazoa; phylum Chordata; class Mammalia; order Diprotodontia; family Pseudocheiridae; genus Pseudocheirus; species Pseudocheirus occidentalis. The sequence continues at coordinate 119,060,944 of CM053599.1, read as the reverse complement.
TCTCACAACCACATATAGCAAGGCTCTAAAGGGAGAACTCCAGAGTTCTGATGTCTTGTTTGAGAGCACATACAAACCTGCTTGCAAATTCTTCTTCATCTCCATTAGAAATTAGCAAATAACTGAAGGACTAAGTTAATTAAATGCATATTTTAACAGCATTTATCTGGCATTGATTGGCTGAGGCCACTTACAGTGAAGGGTTGAATAGTTAATTCAAGTGTTAGCCATCTCCTGATGGTGATGACCTGAAGGTCATATAATTGTAGCCGTAATTTATTTAGATAAAAATGAATGTGTTCTCAATTAGCTTGGCAGGCTTTATAATAACACAAGTGGGATTTATATTTGCTTATGTCTTGACTGTAAGGGTATAGTTATTGGATTTGTTTGCCTATGTTAGTCCTCCGATCCATGATTCCTTGCAATAAAGGTCTGAAGGTTTGTTCATTCTGATTAATAGGCGTCTAATCCTAATGTTGTAGATATTGGAATAATCACACCAATGGGACCTGAGGACACATACACACACACACACAATACACATAACAGAAGGTAACATTGCCTATTTGGTGCTACTAGTGAATTGTTTTCTACTATTTTACAGATTCCCAAGCATCTTTATGTTTGACCCATAAATTGTTGCCTGATGTGAGAATATACCCCAGTAGTGACCCGGGTACTTGAAGATTTATCAGTGATACTATTTAGCAAAATTTTGTATCTCTCTCTCTCTCTCTCTCTCTCTCTCTCTCTCTCTCTCTCTCTCTCTCTCTCTCTCTCTCTCTCTCTCTCTCTCTCTCTCTCTCTCTCTCTCTC
>CM053599.1:119032009-119059625 GCA_028646575.1 Pseudocheirus occidentalis | reverse complement strand
CATATGATCACTGTCACAATATGTCCACTATGTAGATGTCCTGTATAATCACACATCTGCAGCCTGTATTGAATTGCTTGTCCTTCCAGTGGGGGTGGGTATTCCAGGGAGGAATCTAAAGAATCTAGAATTTAAAGCTCTGCAAACTAGGAATTAAGATATATAGGGGCTGGGGTAGGGAGACACTCCCTGCCCTACCAGAAAGTTAGAGAGCAGACCAGGGGAGGGGCTCTACAGTGGTATTGCTGTTTTGGGGTTGGGGTAGGGGAAAGATGGGGAGAAAATTTGTAATTCAAAAATCTCATGAAAATGAATGACATAAACAAGAAAACAAATAAAATTTATTACAACATAAAAAAAACTACAGAAAGCAGAAGGAAGTTCAGAAAAACAGTGTTGTGCTGGAACTAATATGCTAAGTTTGAAATGCATTTTAAAAATATTCAGGCTTTGCATAATAAAGATTCATAGTTTTATATGGAAAAAAAGAGCAGGTGCTTCTCCCTTCAGGAAGCTTTTCCTGATTTTCCCCTTGCTCTCAGAATTTTTGCCCTTCCTGATTTCTCATCTGTAAATATGATATCTTCCTCTACTAGAATATAAGCTTTTTAAAAGCAGGGATTTTGAATGTTTTGTCTTGAGATCCACAATACTCAGCACAGTGTGTTGAACATAGCAGATGTTTAATAATTGTTTCTTGATTGAATCAAGTCCTCCTACAATTTCTCTTTTCTAAGTAATATCCCTATTTCCCTCAGCCCTTCCTCAGGCAGAAGTATTTCCAGATCTTTGACCATTTTGGTCACCTTCCCCTTGATGAAGTTCATTTTATCAAAATGTATTCTAAATTATATCACCCAGAACTGGCCACAAAACTCCAAGTGGTCTGACCAGTGCCAAATTCAGGATAACTGGGAGCTCCATTGATTGGGACACTGTACTTACAGTGCTGCAGCCTCATGCTATCAGTTTTTCTGTCATCTCATTGTTGACTCTTATTGAGCTTATAATTAGTTAAAATTTCCCAATCTTTTTTTCCTTATAAACTTCTGCCAATCCAGGTTTCCCTACATCCTGCATTTGTACAATTGCCTTTCTTAAAACTAAATTCTGGTATCATATGCATCACTGGTAAATTTCATCTTTTGGGTTTTGTCCTACCCTATAAGATGCTTTTGAACTGGAAAAGCACCAAAGATAGTGTCAGAGCATCTGGGTTCAAATCCTGGCTCTATCTACCACTTATGACCTCTACGATCTTGGGTTAGTGATTTCATCCTTCTGAATCTCAGTTTCCTTATCTGTAAAATAACTGAATTGAGTGGAATGACCTATAACGTCCCTTTCAAATAGAATTCCAGTAATATAATACTGAATTCCAATTCTTTCATTCAATATGCTAGCTACCTCTCTCAACTTTGTATCTTCTGCAAATCTACTAAAGCATGTTCTCCATGTTTTCTTCAAATCCTTGATAAAAGTGTAGACCATGACAGGACCAAAGACAGAGTTCTATGGTAACCACTAGAGATCTTCTTCCATAGTGACACTCTTTCAGGTACAATTGCTCAAAAAACTATGAACACACCTCATTGTACTATCATCCAGCATACTGTTCTCCATCTTGTCCATGAAGTTATCATTTGTCAAATGCCTAACTAAAATCAAGACATACTCTGTCAGTGGCATTTCCTTGTTCTACCAATCTATCAAAAAAATCATTTCAGTTTGACTTGCTTCATCCTTTCTAAACCCATGTTGACTTGGAGAAAAAAAGATTTTACCCATAATAGTCAAAAACTATGTATTTAATAATTCATTCTAAAAATTGATCACTGTGAAACTTTTTGTCTATAATTTCCACAATCCTCTTTTCTTTAAAAAAAATTAAATTATTATTTGCCCATTCCCACAATTACCTCTCACAATTACCATGATTCCTCAGTGACACTGACAAAGACTCCAATACCAAATAGCCATAGTGTTTCTGTTCTTTTGGGCAGAATTGTAACTACCTTTAAGCAGGTGGGGGCATTTTGCAATTTACTGGCATTTGCATTACCTATTCCACAGGGTCATCACACAGAAAATATTTTGTAAAATTTAAAGCATGGTAGAAATGTAAGTATAGTGCTGCCACTTAGGGATGCTAAGGGCAACTGGTTCCTTTCAGTACTCTTTTCTCCTTTCACATTCCCCCAGAGTAGATACCCTAAACTTCTGCTCTGAATTCCAGCCCCTCATTTCCATCATCTTCATCTTGATGTCCCAACAATAACTCAAATTCAGTAAGTCCAAAAATGAACTCATCTTCCCCCCCAAAATTACCTATCGCCTCAACTTCCCTTTCTATCAATGATACTAAAAAGATTTCAGTCCACCAGACTTGAAGCCTTAAAGTCATCTTTGTTTCCATCCAACCAGTTGTCTTATTTTACACATTTTACTACCCATTTTAGTTCCCCAATATTTCTCACATTTGTTCTTTCCCTTCCACTACAGCTTGGTTCTGCCTCTCTTAACTTCTAGTCTACACTATTATTGTATTGTAACAGCCTATCTAACTGGTCTTCTGGACTCCAGTCTCTCTATTTCTAATTCATTCCTTCACACTGCAACCCATCCCACCCCACCCAAAATCTGCCTAATGTATAAACCTAACAGTTTGCTTCCCTTCTCAAAAACTTTCACTGGATTGCTCTGACCTACCAAATGAAACCCAAGCTCTTTTTCTGGCATTCAAGACTTACCTATATTTAATTCTGGCTGCCTTTCTTACATTAATAAAGAAGCCATTATTAAGCACTTAGCTATGTGCCAAGCAATGTGGTAGGTGCTATAGATTCAAACAGAAAAAGAAGACAACTTCTGTTCTCAAGAAACTCATGTTCTATTTGCGGGAGACACCATGTAGAGGAAGATTTAGCTGCAGGCTGAATTAAAGGTTCTTAGAGTGCAACATCAGGGTAGATATCAAGGCCCAGGGGATCTTAGCCTTTATTAGGACAGGGTAACCTAGAGGGAAACAGTCCACCACCATTGGGAAGAGAATATTGAGACTAAGAGTTGGAATACTGTAGAGAAGAAATTCTACTAGGGGAGGGAGATTGAGGGGAAGCCAGCAAGTTAGGTTGGGAGGGGAGTATAAGTGTAAGAAGGGCTTTGGATGGCTTGTGACAGGGGAGAAGGAGGAATAGGGTAAAACCATTCAGTGCCATCTTCCTTTACATATTTCACATATTCTACTTCACAGAAAATATACTAGAACCAGACTTTAAGGACCTTTGTTGCTGTTACTGTTCTTAGAATGATTCTCCTCAAAACAAACATGCACATTTACTGTTGAAAACTTTTTCTTCCATCAACAGCTATTTCAGAAGATCCTGCACCTCAATGAACCAAGAAGAAGTGAGCTCGCTAACCCTCCATTTGTTTCTCATGCTACTCTGTCATGATGCTTAACTTCTAAGAATAGTGCTGGATAGGAGATAAACTGACCTTTCAGACCCAGTTTCAACCCATTCATTGTAGATGAGTCCATAATGAAGAGTTTCATCCTCATCAGGAGGCATCCTTCTCCAGTATTCAACTCCCTGTCAATCCCCAAGGGATACTAATAGGCTTTTAATTATATTCTAATTTTTACAGCTATTTTTTGTCTTATAACCACTATTAAAATATAAGCAATTTAAAGGAAGAAGCTATATTATTTTCATCTTTTTTATCTCTAGTGCCTAGCCCAGGTTATTGAGCTCAGTAGGTATTTAATAAATGTTTATTGAATTAAAATAAGTATCATTCATGAAGAAAAATCTTCTGTTTGCCTTCCTACTTGCAGAAGAAAAGGGCTCATTTTAGATGACAACAATCAAAGAGGTCAGAGGAAATTGTCTGAATTTACTACTTCTATACCAAGAATTTTTCTGGACACTGCCTTCCAGATCCCTGACTCTATCACAATTTAAATTTTCTATCTCTGGAACTCAGATACTGCTGTGGCAGTAAGAAAAACCCCCAGGCCGATTATATGCCATTTTCTTTTAGGCACACTCCATTAGCCCAGGTAATTGAGAGTTGACTGTATCTCCCTTTCCTATTTAGGCTCTTTATTTGTTTTTTCATGAAAATCTTCATATGTGGGATACTGTGAATGTGTCTGTTGCAAGTAGCTGCTTAACCCAGTGAAATGGGGAATAGTGGTAGGGGGTGCTGGGAAATGTGGGCAGAGTCAATGCAAATTTTATACACAATAGAATTTTTGTGGACCTAGTGACTTTTTTAAAAGATTTGCAAAGCTATTTCCATTGTTTCTTTTGGATGAAGCTACATTGCTGCTCTTTGTAAGACTTGGTATTTATTATCGTCTAATGGGATTTATAACTATCAGTTCTCCTCATTTATTTTGGAACCATCTCTATACTGAGTCTATATAGGAAGGTCATTTTGCCTCTGGAAAAGAAAACAATGTTTATGATTATTAATCCTCTGTAAGCTTTCTAATTGAAATTCTTTTTTGGAAATTACAATTAATGTGAAATACTACTCTTGAAAACAGCAAGATACCTAGATTTTATTTCCTTGATACACCTTATTTACCATTTGAGTTCATGTCCCTGATAATTGTGAGATTTTTGCTTTTGAGCAAAAAGCTCTTCTTGGGATTTTGGACACGTCATTCAACAACTCATACATACCTTTGCTAACGTGGCAACGGATTTTGCCTCATGATAGTTTAGAGGCAAGATATGCTGCAGTCTTTTCAGTTCATGCAATCAAGAGATGAAAAATGAATCTTATTATCATGAAAGAATCTTTGCTAAAAAGCCTTTTTTCTGCAATTTAATTGCTCCTCACTCATTACCATATTACATATATCCATATTTTATGATATGCTTCCCTCTAACTTACTTTGGAAAGTCAATAAAAACAAATTATAAGGTACAAGAATGCATCTTCCCCCTCAATTTTTCCGACAAGTTTACTAGAGAAAGCTTTAACCATCATTTTACTTGCTTCCTTAATGAGAGATTCATCTGATGTAGTTCAAACACCGATGTTGCAAAACACTTTTTACTCAAAGGTTCATATTTTTCTTTGAACAGTAGATGCCTTGCTTCAGTAAGCTGAAAGGTTTGACTGCTCTTTTAATCAAGGTCTGATACATTCAGTCATGGGTTCCAAATTCCTATGATTAAAACAGGACATTCGAACCTGTCAAGAATAAGCTGACCCTGCTAACAGATGGCAAGTTTAAAAATTAGAGATGTAGGTGTAGGTATAGAATATAAATATAGATTATAGATGTGGATGTTAAGTGTAGATGTACATATAGATAGAGATGCAAGTATAGATGGGGATGCTAATGTGGTTGTAGGTATACTTATACATATATTTGTATATATATGTATTTTATATGTATGTGTATATATACACACACATTGACATTCGCATATATATATGTGTGTATGAATGCTTACAGATATATACATATTACATTATGCAAATATATGCCTGCATATATACATGTGTGTATGTGTTAATGTGTATACATGCCTATTTCTATATATTCCTATATACACATAAAAACATGTATACCTGTGTTATAGATCAGAAGATTTAAGTTAAAAAGAACCTCAAAGATCACCTTGTCCAACCCCTCATCTTACAAATGAGGAAACTAAGGCCAAGAAAAACCAAGTGACTTTACCAAGGTAACATAAGTAGTTATGTAAGAGAATCAAGATTCAAATCTCTGATTCCTAATCCAATGATTTCCCATTATACACTGATGACTAGATGAGTGAAAAAATAGTTAGATAGTAAGTAGGAAGATAAATAGAAAGATAGGTAGGTGGGTAGGTAGACGGACGGACGGACAGACAGATAGATAGATAGATAGATAGATAGATAGATGGCTAGATAGATATTTTCTTGGCTTGTTTTAGATCTGGGGAACTTCAGCAAACAGCTGAGTCAGAGATAATAAAAGAACCCACTCCACAATATCCCTAAACTACATGAATAAATTGATATGCCCCCAATATTAAAAAAAATTAACAAAGTCAATCCTGTTCAATTCAACAAACATTTGTTGTGTCTACTATATGTAATGTAATATGCTGGGTATTGGGTACAAAAAAAGGTTCAACCTAAGAACCTCAAAAGTAAATAACCTCTTAGATTAGGAAAAAATGAAACGACATGGAAATGAGCAAATAGAAAGAAATTATTATGCTATGATCAAACATTATGTAATGGCACGACCATATGCATTGACGCTGTATTAAAAGGATTACAGACAAATTCTAATTAAGTCTCAATTACTAGGACATTTCAAAGATGCATTCCCATTCTACTGAAAGGGATGGGTTTCAATGGATGGAACTATCCCCAATATGAATGAATTGACTTACACTCTTAGGAGGATTGGCTAGGCTAATTAGGTAGCAGGGCTCCTCCAACAAGAAAGTGCCCCTTACGGTCTGAGCTGGTCCACTGAATTCGGGGACTACACCTATAGCCAAAATCCAACTTCTAGAAGTTACTAAGAAACAAGTCCAAACCAACAAATTCATCTTTAAGGAGCAACAGTAAATGACACTAAATCAGAGATTTTCTTTTGTATTTTTGATAAGGTACCAATGAGTATGTCCACATTCTCTAACAGGAAAGTATGAAAAATCAGCAATTCCAAAGAAAAGTTCATTCTAGGAAGTACAAGAAATTTATCAGGGAGCTCTGATCATTCCTCTTCCATATAAGTTGAAAAATTCTAAAGAGAAATCACCAGCAGGGGAAAAAATAACATTGACTTCATCCAAGAATAAAACCAAAAATAACCCCCAAAAAATGAACCCAAAAAACATATAGGATTAAAGAACATATACTTTAAGGGAAATGAAGAAGGATCTGACATCTATAATGAGAATAAATCAATGTAATATAATTAGCAATAATAAAGATAGAAGATGATTTGATGACAAAAAGCAACAATATGTATGTAGTAACAAAATATTTGAAAAAAAGGAATGGAATCAATTGAAAAATTAATTTTCAGACTAGAAAGCAAATTGGTAGAAGTGGTATAATATGTAGCAAGAAAAAAGATAATTCAGTTGGGGAACGGTTTAAAAATGACAAAAATTACAAAAACTAGAATACAGAGTTTAGAAAATGAACCTAGGAGTTATTCAGTTACTCCAAAACAGGAGAGAAAAAGGAGTCAAAATACCATTTTTCAGGAAATCATTCAAGACAACTTCCCAGAATCAATAAGATTAAGGGACAGAGTGTAGATTTCAAGAATTCACCATATGCTTCTAGGAAAATAAAAAACAAAACATTCAATTCATCCAAATACATTGTTGTTATATTTCTAGAACTTCATCAGTGAAGGGACGATATGACAAGTGTACAGGTCTTAGATTCTTTAAAACCTTAAAAGAAAAAAAATAATACTTTTCAATGTATCTCAATTTGAATAACATGGGAGAGGACACCAAAAGACAACAAAGGAAACATAACTCATAAAAAATAAACGGAAATCAAATTTAATCTCCCAAATTTTCTATTCAGCTAAATTAAGAATAGTATTCTAAGATCTAAAAAATAATAATTTCCCACATTATTTACAAGATTTCCACTAGAAAAAGAAAACTTTGCCTTAGTGCTTGATGATCAAATCAGCTTAGGCACAAATCTCTAGGTAATTCTTAATAGACTATGCCAGTTAATGATATTTGACATGCAAATCAATGATGAATATCGAGTGTGGGAATAACTAAGAACAATGGGATTCTGACTGTAATAATAAGGCACATTATATTCTCCTAAAGCTGGAGTTTATTTTTTTCCATGTTAATGCCTAATGTGTTTCAATAGAAAAACTTGTGTTTAAGAACTCAAGAACATGAAAACTTGGAATGAAATTGAAAGGCAAGAGAAGGGAAAGAAGGAGATAGAGGAGGCAAAAGAGAAGGAGGATGAGGAAAAGAAGGAAGAGAAGAGGAAGAGATGATAATGATGATGATGATGATGATGATAATGAAGAAGAAGAAGAAGAAGAAGAAGAAGGGAGAAGGAGGAGAAAAGGAAGGAGAATAAGAAGAGGAGTATAAGAACAACAACAAATTTAGTGGTGGTGATGTTACTGATGTACTAGTTAGCAGGGACTATTTCACTTTCATCTTTGTACCCTCAGGGCTCAGTACAATGTCCTGTATATAGTAAATACTTCATTCTTTTCCATCGATTGAAATAATACCTAATGACTCCAATACTTAGAGCTTCCCACTCATCTTCCCTACAGCTCTCATCATGCTACGGGACCAGTCAGAGTAAGTAATCTCAATAGTCTTGTGTTTTAGTCTACCTGTGAGGGACCCTTTTTGGTTAGCCTCTGACAGTGATTTGGTTTGAATCCCATTATATCTAGTCAGTGGAAGATAACAAAAAATTCATCACATAAATAAAAGGGAGTAAACTGGGGATGGAAGGAATATATAACTTGCTAGAGGGAAAAACGCAGATACTTCCATGACTGATGAGAAAGACCATAAAAAAGTAATTAAATCTCTCTGGGTCTCAATACCCTCATCTCCAAAACGAGAGCTGAATTAGGTGACATCTAAGATCCCCTCCATCTCTAAATCTATGGCAATAAACAAAAGAGACAAGAAACACAGTTGAGTGCCTGTTCTCTTCAACCAGAGTTTACTGTGGCACTGCACTATTCAGTGGGAGGAGGCTGAGGATACCTAGTGTTGGTTATCTGTGTATCAGTAGAAGGGGGAGAAGTCAAAGACTTAGGAAAGAAGCCAGAAATGGATGAGCTATTTTGAATACAAGAAAAAAAGCTAAAAGACAAGAAAGCTAAGAGGAAAACAGTGATAATAATCCTAGGTCCCAAGAAGTTAAACTAGCAATGATATTTATAGAGATAGAAGGAAAAATGAGTACAAATTCAAAAACAGGACATCATACATTACTATGAAGGGAAATAACCAAGAATCCCCAAAGAAAAAGATAATTCATGGAAGAATCATGGAACTCATCACGGAACTATAGCAAGAAATTCCAGAAGGATTTGAAATAAAACTAAATCATTTAAGTGAAGATATTAGGATGGAAGTTAGCTTATGAATCAGAACTCTCAAATAAGAATTAACAAAGACAAACAATAGGATAGGAAACTTAAAATGAATGGAGAATCTCCATAGAGAATTAGAAATCCTGAAAATGAAATGACATGTTTAGAATTAAAAACATAGAAGTAGAAGAAAATGTGAAAGAAGAAAAGGAAAATGCAATAACTTTGAAAGACCTAGTAAGTAGTATACAAGCCAAAGTTACTGACCTTCAGAACAGATTGTACAGAGATAAACTTAAGTATCCTCGGTTTTCCGAGTCTTAAATTCTATGATTCTGTGAATAATTCTATGTGGGTAGTGGGGCAGGAAGCATTGTTTTTGGTAAATGACTGGGCCCTTCTTGAGGGAAGGTATCAACAGCAGACTACTTTTTCCATGCACAAGTTGAACTTCCAAGGATGGGGATATTTGTATTCCCTGGGGTAACAAATGCCTAGGAGTAAAGGATAATCTGATTTTAAGTGAAGTAAGTCCAAGGGTGGTCATAGGATCAATCCTCTAAACTTGTGATAAAATTACCCCTACCTAGGGTTGGATCCATCTCTAATCTTTTCTTGAAAGTTAATTGCTAAACTTTCCATTTACACCTGGGAAATTGGTAAATACTACAAATCTGAGCTTATTTATTGTTCTGAGTGTCTATACCACGGGTGGGGAACCTGTGACCTAGAGGCCACTATGGCCTTCTAGGTCCTTGGGTGTGGCCTTTTGCCTGAGTCCAAGTTTTACAGAACAAATCCTTTTATTAAGGGGGTTTGTTCTGTGAAGTTTGTAGTCAGTCAAAGGGCCACACTTGAGGATCTAGAGGGTCACACGTGACCTTAAGGCCACAGGTTCCTTACTCCTGGTCTAGACTTAAGAAAGTGCTAATAATGCAGACTAAACCCATACATTTATTTTGCTTTGTTGATTGTTAAACACATACCAGCACATCCCTGCTCCCATAACACAAATACTACTTCTGTTGGACACTACTTTTATGAACTGATATTTCTAAGAGTAAAGCAAAATAAGGAATAAAATTCTGGAGACACCAACAGAAACTACTGCATTTCACCATATAATTGTCACCACCACATAATCGTTGCATCCTGGTTTTTTTCAGTCCAAAAACTGGTTTTTAGCCTTTCATCACATATTCATTGCATGGCATAATTCTGTTCATCCTGCCACTTAAAAGGTAAACAGAAAAGCAATGTATTCACCAGTGACATATGGGTACACACATTGCAAGTGGCGAGCCTAGAATTCTCAGTGCATGTGCACTGTCAGTATATTCCCCAAAGCCAAGTTTCATGGTTTGTTTAGAGTATTGTCACTCAACCCATGGGCTCAAGAGGAGCAGACTGTCAGATGTAGTAGCCATGAATAAATTACATGATATGCTCAGACTTGCATCTTCTCAATTTTAACATATATAACAAATATTCCATGCCTCCTAATCTTTCACCAAAAAAAAACTTCACATAATGGTCACAACCTACTTTCTGGAAAAAAATGGCATAAAATCTATGATGATTATGAGGTAGAATACAGTATTCTAATCAGAAGAAAATAGGAGATTTGTCTGAAAAGACAGATGTGGATGCACAAGGAGCTCCTTATCTAGCTTAGGTTTTATTTTTTTAAAGAAATATACAAAGATAGAAGCAAGGTCAAGTAACAGAGGATGAATATTAAAAAGTTTAGAAGAGTTAATCTCTAAGATCCCTTCCAGGTCTAAACTCATGTACCTATGATTTGAGGGGTAAAGTTATCGTGAATTATATAACTATTCCTAGATTGAGAGGTGAAGGGTTCGTCACAGTATTAAAATAAATTCATAGATATTTAAAAGGTTCTAAGGAAAATCATTGACTGTTTACTTAACTTCAATAACTTAAGTTCTTAAGCTGTTAAAGCTTAAAGCTGCACTAAGGCTTTTGGGATACCTTGTACATTGTGAATCTCTAAGTGGAGTTATTATAAAGTGATGTAATGGCTAGAAAAAGAGGCTTTTATAGAGATGGACCATATGAGATGAGTCCTCTAAGAACTTAAAAGTAAGATCATCAAAGGCTCAGGAGTCCAAATCTCTCATTTTGCAGATAAGGACAAAGAGGCCCAAAGGTTAAGTAAATTGACCAAGGATGCATAGGTAGTAAGCAGCAAAAAGAAGGTTTGAACTCAGGGATTCTAAAGTCCACTACTATGATACAATCATTTTTCCACTGTATCATAGCAGTGGGCCCAATTTGAAATGAATGAATGAACAAATATATAGACTGATAAATGGATGGATGGATAGACAGATAGATAGATAGATAGATAGATAGATAGATAGATTAAAGCACAGACTACTTTAAAAAGACAGGTTTTTTTATCTTTACTGGAAGAGCTGAAGTATTAGCACCTAAGAACTGCTTAGTAGGAATACTATTACTGACAAAATCATGCACACAGCAAGTGGATTCTTTCCATAGAAAGATTTACCCTTAAGGATCAAGGGTCTCCTTGTTTAAATATATACATATAATAATAATAAAAGTGTTATTATTATTATTATTATTATTACTATTATTTTAAAGGGGTAGGGTATTCCTGATAAAATTTATTTGTTAGAAGCTACTACATTTGTAACTTTAGCAGCAAGATCTTTGAGGAAAGGGGAAATGTCACATTTAAGATTTGTTATTTCCAGTATTGATCAGGAAAAAAATGCTTATAAAGTGATTTGAAAATTTACTCAAAATTTTATTAAAATCTATTTTAAATCATTTTGTTTTCTTATTTGAAGTGAAAGTGTAGCATTAAAAATAATTTCCTCTTTTTTCCTGACTAGTAAGATATAGGTATTTTAATTCATATAATACATATATGTCAATAACTTGTGTGAAGTACAATTTCTTCCAGAGCTTTAAGTGAAGAAAATATTACTATAATTCTATTTGGGACTATAAATAATAAAAGACAATATTTTCCAATAAGAAAAATAAAATTAAAATGTATCTTTTATGATTTTATGTAATCATTGCTATATAATTTTAGATTTTAATAATATCATTTTTCTATAGCAGTGGTGGAGAACCTGTGGCCTCGAGTCCATATGTAGCCAACTGGGTCATCAAATGTGGCCCTTTGACTGAGTCCAAGGTTTACAAAACAAATCCTTTTATTAAGGAGACTTGTTTTGTGAAGTTTGGATTTAGTCAAAAAGCCACATTTGAGAACCAAGAGGGCCACATATGCCATTGAAGCAACAGATTCACCACCCCAGTTCTATAGTATAGATTCTTGAAATGACAATTCTTGGTCTGTTCTAAGCTAATGAAAGACTCTATTCATTAGATAAAGGTTAAAGAAGCATCTAAAAGAAAACAAAGATGTTGCATCATTCATCAGAGAATGTCTCCCCATTTACTCTTGATTTGCTCAATTTGACATGTGGATAATTTTAAAGAATTCCTAAGTTCTACTCACATTAGAAAGGGGCATATGCAGTGGTGGGCAGGACTTTAACTATCATAATGAAAATTGGGATGATTTTCCTCTTAGGTGAGAAAGAAATCTTGTCATCTCTATGTATATGGCTTCTTCACCCTCTTCCTTCAGTATGCTCTTTCTATGATTATGTGCTCCAGGATGAAGATGAAATTCATCCAACATACTCATTAAATTGGGAGATATTTTGAACACCCTGCCACTTTTGTCAGCCTGCATGAACTGAGAGGCAAAATTTCCTTCACTTTTTACTAGGTTCTTGACACACAAAGGGATTTCAAAACATCTCTCCAGAGACTGGAGGTCAACTTCCTAGGTGGTATTTTGCTGTACCACCTGACTTTAAAAAACAACATTTTTAAGGGAGTGGAAAGCTGGGTCCTCATTTATCTTCCTTTGATTGATGGATTTATCAATAGTCACACTGAGTTATGTAAGGAGTGCAGTTTCCCAATTGTATTATTAAATGACAAGCACTAGGGAGAAAAAGACATCATTTTCAGAAAATATGAAACTTTAAAACTGTTTCAAAGTGGAGGAAAATTGAGTGGCAGTTTACCTTTAACTCATGCTGCAAGATGTAACACACTTAGATTTCTGAAAGCTGCAAAAGTTTCAAAGTGATGCCTGTCAGATCTAATATGTTTAAGAAAAAGATCCTCCAACACATAGTTTCCTGAAATAAGCACCCGGGTGGTAGAAACAATGGTATCAATTACAGAAATGTGACTGACAACAACAACATTCAATTTACCCACAAAGGTCAACAGTAAATCTATCTAAAATATGTACAGCTCATAAAAGTAATGGATTTGCAAGTATGATTGAAACAGATGTTCATAAAATCAGCATTTAAACATGAAGACACCATAAAATAAATGAAGACAGGATTAATTTAACAAGGGAACTTAAAAGCTAAACGAGGGAGGCAAATGAACAGTAGCAGCTAACCTCATGCAAAGTGATTTGGGTTGCGTGGCAAGAGGCGAAACAGTGCATGACATAGGAGTTTGGCTGTGTGATCACAGGAAAAGATGCGCGTGTTCTTGGATGGATGGATGGATGGATGGATGGATGGATGGATGGATGGATGGATGGAAGGATGGATGGAAGGATGGATGGATGAGTGAAATTCAGATTACATATTTGGTGATAACCAAATCCAATTAATTGCAGGGAGGTTATGATACATCAGAAAGTTATAGCAACATCTGAATCATACAAAAGAAATTACTTCCTTTGGTAAATTTGTGTTGATTCAAAAATCAGATATGTATGAGTTTCATGTCTACTTGCTGATTCTACCCTACTAATTCCCTCCAATTTCCTTAACATTCCAAATTTCTCACAATCCTCTGAAAGGGAGGGATCTCAAAAAGTATTGGCAGGTATATTTCTCAGTCCTTAGACAACGATGGTGCTTCCTTAAGTATTTTCTTCGATATAAAGAGTATCATGTAATCAAATTTGATTACATGATTACACTCAAATCCCTTGAGCATTCAGGAATTTGTGTTTTGTTTAAATAGTTATAAGCAGTTATCAAAGTGATATTAAAATGTAAGATCATAGACCTACAGCAAGATGAGACCTTAGAGGTCATCCAATCCAACCCTCTCATCTCACTGCAGAAGAAACTGAGTGCTAGAGAGATTAAGTCATTGAATATCACATAAGAAGGAGCGGGATTTGATCCTAGCTCTTTTGTCTCCAAAACAAAAAACAAACAAAAAAACCTTTGGTCCTTTCCCTATACCATCATACCTGTAGTTTGGCGTCTATTACTATTGTTCTGCCTACACATGGCAGGGAAGTCAGGTACAAAAACCACGTACCTGTTTATGTCATCTAAATTTCCCAATTTGTAAAATGAGGGTGTTGAACCAGGAGACTTCAAATGTGCCTCCAGCTCTGACACTCTCTAACTCAGTGCACCAAACACGAAAAGCATGACCCCGAACTCTGGACCATGCACCATCATGTTCATGCATGAAATAAATCCCAGAGGATTTCTAAAGTGTTCTCTCAGCAAAACCTCCAAAATAGCAGAATGTAGGAGGCCCTTTTCTCCTTTGGATCCCTGCTGTTGTCTGCAACCTTTGCTGTAGACACTAAGGAGAAACACAAGGCACATTCCGATTAGTCATTTTCAGGGCGACTGTTCTGGAAACTTGTTTTTACTCACTTACATAACAGAAATAGAGGGTTTTGCAAAAGTTTTCCATCCTTAGAAAAAAGGAACAGAGAAACCAGCTTTGGACTGGGGCAGAGCAAGTTGTATGCTTGCCCTAGGTGAAAGTTTTTAAAACATTTATAAGCAACAACAACAAAAAAGCTTCAGAATGAAATGGCTGTCTCAGAATGGGATAAAGTCTTGGTTTCCCTGAAGGCTATAATGCTGAGCAATAAAATGAAAGACATCATTTTCATTTCAGAGTCATAAAAAGTTGTTTTGTAAAGAAATCAATATCTAGCTCAACTTGACTAAATTAGAATAGTAGGAAAGCCTCAAATAATCATGTTGCCTTCCCATGGTAGAAGGGTGGTATGGTTCAGGGAAAAGTCCACTTTTACTGAACTGAGAGGAAATGAGTACAAATTTTACCTCTTTCGCATTTATCAGTGTGATCCTGTCCCAATCTGTGCCTCAGTTTCTCCAATTGTAATACAAAGTTGGGCTAGTTGACCTCAGAGATCCCTTCTGCTTATAAATCTATAATCTTATGAATATTGTCATTCAATGTAGGCACAGTAACATGACAGGTTGCTAAGTTACCCAGTCCATCCAACTCTATAGGTAGCCAGTAAAACAATTTTTTCTTTCTTTTACTTTTTAAAGCTTTTTTTAAGCTTTCTTAATGACTGATGTCTGAATAATGAATATTAATAGTGTAGATAACTGAGTCTTTAAGATGCCTTTATGGATTAACAAATTAACTATTAATCATTAATAGATTAAATATTTTCCTTAATAAACTATTTTCCAACTTAATTATGTAAATAATATGAGAGATAGTGAGATAATAGATAGAAAGCTGGGCTCAGACTCAGAAGGAACTAAATGTTAGGTCTATTTTTATTGGGAAAACAAACCCAGCAAAAACAAAAGGAGAAAAATCAGGAAAATCTGTAGTACTGCAAGACTAGACAAGCTGTATATAACTAAACAACTTAAGTCATCCTTCTGGAGACAGATGGAAAATGTCTACGAGTATCAAGCAGACCAAGATATAAAGCAGAACATAATGTTTGAAGAACAAATAATGCTAATAAGGGATAATTAGTGATAGGGCAATCTTTATGATTTAATATTTCAATGGGTCAGTAATCTCACTGAGGCAGGTGCTCCCTCCACTATAACTGGGCACAACCCACTCAGGCCTTCTCACCTTGTGATGTACTTGTCTAAGTCTTCCCATAAATCCTCCAAAGATTCTCTAACTAATTCACTGTAGACCTTCCTATATTCCATGTATGGAGGCTTGTGTCTGTGGGAAGATTCCATGTTCTAAAAGAAGTGTGGGACCAAGAAAGAGCTTCATTCATTGGGAGTAATTATGTGATCTAAATTTCCCAGAAAGCTGCGAGTCTACTATGTGGTTGTTACCATGTGTATCAGTTAGGTGAGGAGCACTTTCACTATACAGACTATAAAAGTTTCACAGGGGTGGAGAGGTGTAGGTGAAGAAACTGGAAGATAAAGGAATAGGCAAGAAGGACCACAGAGATGGAATTAAATGGCAGACATTTAGATTATCCTGAAGACATAGACACAGGCTGTGAGAACCAAGATACTATGAGGGACAGTAAGGAGACGGTGAATAGAGCAACAGCCTTGGAGTCAGAGGGGCCTGAGTTCAAATTCAGCCTCAAACATTTGACACACTTACTAGCTGTATGACCTTGGGCAAGTCACAGTGAACAGCCTTGCCCTTCCCCCCTCCAAAAAAAAGATACTATGATGAAAAAGGTGGAGATTAAAGGGATACAGAGTGAGGCAGAGGTAGTATAGACTTAGCCCCAGTGTTCTGAAGATCCAAGTCTTGAGAGGTCAATTCTTGCCAGCAGCTATTTGAAGAGTGAAAGGGAAGTGACTAAACAGGGACTGCTCCCAATGATCACCTCTAACACCCTGCTGTGAGCTCTCTGTCTGTTTCTCTCCCACTGTGTTAGAAGAGACAGAGGGATTAATTGGGGAACATTTGCAACCTGAATCAACTCCATGTTATTTACCTTGTAGTCTGTTTTAATTAAATGTCTTTTGCTCTGATTTCACAAATCCTCTAGAATGGCTGATACAGAGTCATTTCTGAGACCTGTGGACCTGAAGAGATATTCATTAAAAACAGCACATCAAACCTAAGAGGCAGCAAGAGGTCATATGTGGGCATCTGAAGGAGATTTTTGCTTCATGTTGGTACGAGTATGACACTTCTACTGTCCATCTGTAATCCCTCACTCTCCTTATATCACCAATGCCCTTCCTTTTCTCATCATATATTTCCTAGATTATGTCTTATACACTCTTTCTTTCTTGCAAAGTACTGTTTATAATATGCTACAGTCTATTTTTGCTGCCTTTATATCTCTCCATTACCCTTTAGGATAGCAATAATTGTACTTCTTTAGATGTTATGGTGTTCTATGATCCACAACCATATAGCATCAATAGGAGAATATTGGTATTTTTTACAAAGGTTTTTTATGTCAGGCATCAACTGGGAATCATTGAAAATACTGTACCACTCAAGGTAGAGCCAAGATAATGAATAGAAAGAAGCATTTGAGTCTAGTTCCTTGTCCGTCCCCTCCTACTCCCTGTCCCATCCATACCTCCTCAAAAAAAATCTAGAAAATTCACTGAACTGAATTCTGGTCAGGAAAGCCAAGAAGTCATCATCAGTCATTTTTTCAACCCAGGGCAGATTAGGGAGATGGACAGAGAGGTCTGAAAATGTCAGGGAAGGAGTCTGGCCAGAAGACAGATAGTGGAAGAAAGCATTCCATAATCCAGGGACTAATGCCCCAGACTGGGCACCAGGGAAGGAAATACTGGGAAAAGAGAACTGAACTCAGGGGATCCCTAAATGAGCATTAGGTGGAGGAACAAATGCCATCTGGGCACTCTGTTGCCCAATAGCCAGTTTCAGGTCACAGATTAAAGATGAAGAGGAGGAGACATTAGTTCTCACTACAGAGAACATAAAACAAGTGTCAAGAAACAAATGGTGACTCTATGACTCTAATTCCAGGAGCAGAGGACAATGTACCTGACTAAAGGGCAGCTAGCATTCAGTTCTTCTGAACTTACAGTCTCTCAATGGAACAATAGTACATGAGTCAAACAGCAATCTGCTGAACTCCTAACCAGAAACAAGCTGATAGACCCCAAACTGGTCAGGAACTTGTAGAATTCAGACCAAGAAGACAGTGAACAGACTTTCCCCCTAATTGCACCACTTTGTGTGCACTAAAAGTCTGCAATTGCCCTAGCTGGAGTTGTGAATTCAGCAAAAGGATATAAGAAGACAGACACTCAGACCCAATATCACCAAGAAAGGTGCAGAACTCAGAACTAAGATAATGTCCAAAATCAAAAAGTAGACTGGAAGAACAAGAAAACAAACAAACAAATAAATAAATAAATAAATAAATAAATAGATGAATGAATAAATGAATGAATGAATGAATAAATGGATGAATGAATGAGTAAATAAATGAATGAATAAATAAATAAATAAACAAACAAACAAATAAACAAATAAAAACAAAAGTAAAAGGTTGGAAAACATTAAAGAAAATGTGAAATATTACATAGGTAAGAAAAGCAACTAATCTAGGAAACAGACTGTGGAGAAATCAGTTAAGAGTCATTTGCCTATCTGAAAACCATATATTCCCCCCCCAAAAAAAACCAACCACACACACACACACACGGACATCATGTTTCAAGAAACCATCAAAGAAAACTATCCAGTTATCTTAAAACCAGATGGCAAAGCAGAAATTGAAAAATTCCACCAGTCACATCCTTAAAGAAATATCAAAATGAAGCACTGAAGAGGGAAGGTGGTTGGGGAGCGGAAACAGACAATATTTGAACCTCACTCTCAAGTGAGCTAGTTATAGTATATAAAAATATATATGTACACAAAATTACAGAAATACATCTTATTTATCAGGGACATAGGAAGAAAAGGGGCTAAGGTGAAAGGAGGGGATGAAAAAGAGAGAGAGTAGATCAAGGGAGGTATTTATCAATCAGAATCCTAAAGATAGTACAGAGGAAAAAGAGAAATAGAATAGGATGGAGGGAATACACAGTTAGTAAAAATAACTATGAATGGGAATAGGATGTATTTATCCATGAAATGGAAGATAGCAGAATGATTTAAAAACTAGATTCAAGCAAAATGTTTGCCAAGAAATACACTTAAACAAAATGATACACATAGAGTTATAATAAGGGACTGAAGCAAAATCTAATACTCCAGTTGAAATAAAAAAGGTAGGAATAGCAATCATAATATCAGACAAAACCAAAACAAAAATGGACCTATCAAAATAGATAAGAAGGAAAACTACATTTCACTAAAAGGTTCTAAAGACAATGAATTAATATAATGCACCAATTATATATGCACCAAATGACAGTCTCTAAATTTTTAAAGGAAAAGTTAGATGAGATAGAGGAAGAAATATATGGTAAAAATATAATAGTAGGGAAACTCAATTTACACCCTCTCAAACCCAGATAAATCAAACCAAAAATTAAATAAGAAAGAAGTTAAGGGCCAGAATAGAATTTTAGAAAAGTTAGATATGATAGGCCTCTGGAGAAAATTGAATGAGAACAGAAAGAAGTATGTCTCCTCCTCAGTTTTGTGGGACACATTCTCAGAAACTGACCATATGTTACGGTATAAATATAATATATTAGGGTATAAAAATCTCATAAACAAATGTAGGAAAGCAGAAATATTAAATGCATCTTTTACCAACCATAATTATAAAAACTATATCCAAAGGGCCTTTGAATCAAGGATTTAAAATTAATGTAAAGCTAAATAATTCTACAAGTGGGTGGGCTAGAGAACAAATTATAGAAAATATCAATAATTTCTTTAAAGATAATGGCAACAATGAAGCAACATACTGAAAACTGTGGGATACAGACCAGGTAGTATTTAGGAGGGGATTTCATATCTCTAAATTTTTTCATCAAAAATAATAGAAAGAAGAGATTAACGAATTGGGAATTCAATTTAAAAATGCCATCAACAACAACAACAAAAAACCCAACAAACTAAAAGCCTTCAAGTAAAAACACAATAGAAATCCTGAAAAATCAAAGGAGATATTAACAAAATTGAATGTTAAAAAAACATATTGAATTAATAAATGCTACTAGAAGCTAATTTTTAAAATAAGACAGATAAGTCATTTGCTAATTTGCTTTTTAAAAGAAAGAATAAAGTTAACTTACCCAGTATCAAAAATGGAAAATGTGAATTCATAGTCAATTAAAGAGAAACAAAAGCAATTATTGGGAATTATTTCACCTAAGGATATGCCAATAAAACTGATGATCTAAATGAAATTTAGGTTGATGAAACCCAAAATATAAATGCAAAGTAGAAATTTCAAAAATATAAATTTCCCATTTTCATATAATAGGACATATAATACTTAAATAATTCTATCTTAGAAAAATAAATCAAACAATCCATAAATTCCCCCAAAACGGGGGAAAAAACCTAGGACCAAATGAATTTATAAAAGAATTCTACCAAATATTTTTTAAAAACCAATTAATTACAATACTTCATAAATTATTTGAAAAAATGGTTAAAAGGACCCTACCAATTTTTTTTTCCTTTGCAGCATGTTTATCTGAAGAAGATCTCATTTCTAAGATTTATGGGTAACTGAGTCAGGTTTACAAAGAACAAAAGGCAATCCCCAATTGAAAAGTGGTCAAAGTCATATGAAAAGACAGATTTTTTTGTTTTATTTTTGTTTTTTACTGTGTTGAGAGAAATATTAATGGGATTTATATGACAATAATAGTTTTATTATTATATTATTAATTATAATTAATTATAAATTATGTTTATAATATATAAACCATATATTATAAATTAATTATAATATTATTATATAATATTGAAAAGTACAAATTTTCATTTGTACAAATAGTTTCATAGAATCCTTTTGCAAACCATACTTTTCTAATACATTTATTTTACAATGCATAGTATTTACCTAAATCATTTGGGAAGAAGAAAAAAAGGGGAAGTTTAATTGCAAAAGTAATCTTCTGTGTTGGCTATTAACTTAGAGATTTTTTACATTGTATAGAAATTTAAAGGTATCTAGCTTTGACACACATCAAAAGTACAATGCATCAATTTAAAGTAAAACTACTACCATCAAATATATTCTCAATCAGATGACAAATTTCCTTTTTTAAAGTACATTCAGATTCAAATATTAAACCAAAGTGATTATAGTTTCAAATTTTTAAAAGACACCTAAAACTTTTCTTTATGTAACCTTTGATCTGGATTGTTATATGAATACAACCTACGATAGCCTCAATTTAAGAGAAAAATTCAATTTGTTGCTTTTCTGTAAAGAAGTAAAATCATGTTAACTTAAATATGACACATTGCCCCAAAAATTAGTTTTCTGGGTATAAGAGGATGGCAAATTTTGTTTTTGTATTGGCTATACAGTGACTTATAATACCTAATTACTAACACTATATACCAGAATATGTAACTTCACATAGATATTTTCATTTAAAGTGCTTCACGTAGTCATTCCACCATTCCAAAGATCAATTACCATTGCCATAATAAGACTTTCTACCCTTAAATTAAATGTTCTTTGTTATGGTACTGAATCTTGCTTTTAGATGAAATTAATTTCCACAATGATCTGAAGCATAAGGCAAAATAACATACAATCACCATGCTACTCTTCATATTTTTCTTTTGTATAGCTTTGGAGACCTTATAAATCATAGATTTTCCAGCAGGAAGCAAACACTTAAAATATGTCTTATATATATCTGCGTGAGGTATATATGTATATATATTCATATATACGCATATATGCATATGATACGCATGTATGTTTATACTAAAAATAATAATAATATGCAACATTCAGTATAAGACCCATCATGAAACCCAAGAAGGGCTCTCATTACCTTGCTTCACACCTTTAACCATGCCTCCATGCTCATTGCCTATTGGTCACTTGTGGTCATGGCCTGGTTAGAGAATTTTGAGTGGAAGAAATCCAGAACTTCCAATGTAAGTATGCATTTATGTATATATGTATATATGGGTTTGTATTATGTATATGTATGCACAAAACCTTTCAATGCATGTATACATACTGCATATGTATGTGTGTACACATATAATCCCTACACAAATACATATATAATATGTGTATACACACACACACATATATATATAAATACCTACATATATACAATTACAAATATATGAAACTTCTGGGTAGTTACAGTATAAAGGAGGCACCTAATAAAGCCAACTTTGTCAAATCTTTTCCTTTCCTAGAACTCATGAGACTCCCTAGGACTTAGGTATAACTTCCTTGTATTTTCCTGTTTCATTTATAGCCAGGTTGTCAATGTTAAAATATTGTTACTTGTCCTATAGTATATCAACTCAGTTGAATTCATGTTTGTAAATGTCCTAAAAACTGATTCTTAACATAGTGGTTTTTGTTGTTTTTTTTTTTTTGGTTTTTCATTTTTGGTAACTTTTTTTGCTCTTTCATCACTGACTTTGTACAAAGCAGAAGGACCAGGACAGGAATCAAGGTTATTTTATAGTTCTCTTTCATTTATGGAGTGCCATGGGCTAAAAGTTCATTACCTCTTGGCCAACATACTAACAAAGAATTCCTCCATACTCATCCAGACACATCCTCAATGAGACATATGCTGTCACCAGTGCAATACTCAAAGTCCTTCCTACTTAATAGACAGCTAGAGTTGGTGGCTGAATAGCTCAACATTTGAGAATCCACATTCACCTTCATATCATAATGAAACACTAGAGTAGGACTTTTATGATTTGTAGATATTAATAGACATGTAGTCTCTAACCAGTGAATTAATTCAGTTTCACTCAGTAAGCATTAATTGAATATCTACTAAGTACCAGATGTTGTGCTTATGTACTATTATACAAAAAAACAAAATTAAAGTCTCTGTCTTCAAGGATCTACTGGACTCATCATTTAAAAATATAGGAAACAAAAAACAAAAAAAAATATTAACTAAAGGATACCAAGAGTAAGTTTGGGTGAGATAAGGGAATGACAACAATAAGAAAAACACATAAAAGAGAAGACAAGGTTTACAACCAAGGATTAGAAATTGAGTCAGAGGTCTATGACAGAGGCTGAGTGTACACAAGTATCAAAAGAGTTATAACATGCAAGCCGGAAGGTATATAATTTTTCTTGATTTATTATGTTGTTGTTTTTTTTTAAATACTGAAATCAAGGGAAAAGAAAGTCTGGCAAACAGAAACAAAAATGGAGAATACATCACATTTTCTTTTAGTTGGTGCTACCTTTTTAAAAGTCAATGCAATAGTCTTTTATTAACTGGTAAATAATAGAATGATTATATAAAAAGTCATAAATTCTTTCATATTATTTTGCTTAATTGTTAATAAAATTTCCAGTTTTTTGCATTTTGCCATTTGTTTTATTTATTCAATGATTGGTTTTGTTTTGAAAAATTAATTTTAAAAAAAACTTTTAAAAACTGATTTTAGTTTAAACATATTCTCCTTAGATCTTGAACACAGAAAAAAATCTATGCACATATATCTAAGTAATAAAAGGACCATTAAGGTAGCCAAAAAATAAGATAATTGTTCATTCCTAATGAAGAAAGATCAGTAGTAAACTGTCATTTGAAACATAATGTTATACTCTCACTTTTTGCCTCTTTCCTATTATTTAAGACACCTAAAGTAGGGTTCCAATTGATTAACCTATTGAAAGTATATATTGGTTGTCTCTGTTTTATATAATAACTGTTTTTGCACTTATATATTAAATTAAACTTTGGTTACAAAAAAAACCCTAATCATTTCAAATTAACTAAAAGAGCTTACTATTCAAATGAACCCCAGGATTAATCTTGTTGTAAAGAAAAAAGTGAACAATGATCTCCCTATTTTATCAGTTTCAGAAATGCACTAGATTTCTGCATAATCCCTATTGTGGGTGTGGAAGTAGCTCTGGTCTCTTAATGTCTATGCAACAGACTGGTCAATCTTAGTAATCTGAAAGCTCTTTTAGTATTGACCCTCTAATGGGTGAACCAAGAACAGGCAAGCTAATTTTGAAAAAGCTCAACTCAGAGTGATTTAATACAACAAAGATTGTCTGTGAAGACATAGATGAGCTAGGTACATTTTGGTTTTGTGAAGTACCCTCAGTGAAGAAATCAGACACAACAAATAAAAAGATAAGAGTAGGTATTTTTCTACTGAACTTTTTAAAACAGGGGACATAAGAGGAAGCAGCATGGTTCAGTAGAAATAATGTTGGATTTAGAGACAAAGGACTTGGATTCAATTTCTTGCTCTGCTCCTTACTGAATATAAGATCTTGGCTGTGTAACATTCCTGGGATTCATTTTCCCTAACTGTCAAATGAGAGAGGTAAAAAAAAGACCTCTAAGACCCCTTCCAGCTCTAAATCTTTAACCCATGAATATTCTTATGGAAGTTCAAAACACACTGCCTTCCCTTTTATAAAGTGACCTTAAATATGAGTTAGCATTGACTATGGGGAGTCTGCAGCCTTGAGGCCACATGTGAACTTCTAGGTTCTTAAATGTGGTCTTTCAATTGAGTCCAAGTTTATAGAGCAAATCTTTTTATTGAGGGGACTTGTTCTGTGAAGTTTGGATTGAAACTTGAGGACCTGGAGGGCCACATGTGACTTTGAGACTGCAGGTTCCCCACCCCTGGCATAGATATTAGCATATATGTCTATATACACACATGTGTACATACATATAAGCATGTGCATTTATACGTGTGTAAAATAATACAATAATATACTATGATATGATATAATATGATACACATACCAATTTCACATTTTCTCAGTTTGGTTATTCAAAAAGGTGGAGAGGGACAGCTAGGTGGCATAGTAGATAAAGCATAATATCCTGGAGTCAGGAGGACTTGAGTTCAAATCCAAAGATGCTTGCTACTTAGTAGCTGTGTGACTCTTGGCAAGTACCTACAAGGTAGATTTGTTTTCTTTGTAAGATACTAGTTCCCAGAATCCATGGCCATAAACAATTTACTAGTTCCCAGGCTCCTAGTCTGTAAACAATTTCACCACACTTGCATATCATGTTACAAACTTAAAATAATGTAAACATTTTGTGCTTAAGTTATAAATACCTACTGCACATGTTCCATGCTAAGTCACAATGATATTGCTAAAGTTAGTGGAAACTTATGAGGCTATGGCTGGCAAATTGCCTTTCTTTGTGTGCTCCTCTATAAATTAAGTGAGCACTGATCAGTAAGTGGGGAATACACAAGCTGGATTACTATGTGTGCCTCAACTGGCCTGTATCTAATCTTAGGGGGAATACATAAGCTGGAATGCTGTGCCTGCCTCATCTAGTCCACATCAAGACTTAGAGGTTGCTGTAGGAGTTGGTATTCCCATTATTATCACACCATTGGGAAGAATAAAGCAAATAACCACCATCATACCATCCTTCTGGCTGCCCAGAGCAAGAGTAAACCTGCTTAGAGGCCAGAGCCCAAAAGGTACTATGAGTACTGTCTGACAGCAAGTCCCTGAAGCCTAATTACCTTTCCCCTTCCCAAAAAAAAAGAGACAGTGAGCTGTTGCATAAAGAAAAATAATCAAAATAACTTATAAAAAGTGATTTATTGTCACTTTTACATGTAAAGAGTCTCGGAAAAACAAGGACTTTTGTGCATGAAACAATGATACAATTGAAATTTTAAGAAGATTTTTCTTTAAAATGTAAGAACAGATTGTAGGAGAACAGAGTAGACAACTGAAAGGATATATTTCAAGACAAGGAAATGACTATGACTGCAGGGCATTGTGGCCTCAGTTCATTTACATTTAATTGTTTCTAGAGTTTGAGAAGCTAAAACTCACAAAATAGTTAATCAAATAGTTATTTTGATTCTATGAGAATCATAGAATCGTAAAGGAAAGATGAATCACTGAGCTCAAGAAGGATCTGATTTGAGCTATTGATCATGCAGAAGGATCTAACAGGAATAGAAGGCAGCAGGAGTTGAGAATCCATTAGCATGAACAGTCTACTAACATTGCCTGCAGATAGAAAGGTGATAGACTAAGAGGAGAGATGGAGAGACAGACAGACAGACAGACAGACAGACAGACTGACAACATGGGAATTTGTGTTGCTTGATGGTATATGGGTATAACAGGTTGTGGTCTCCTTGCTTTACCAGTGACAAGAAGAATAAATGCAGACCTAAAAATAAAATAAAATTGAATTAACAGGTAATTAATTAAAAACTTCTTTAAAGAAGAAAACAGAGTCAGCCAGGGGGGCAGAGCCAAGATAGCGGTGTAGAAGTATTAAGTTTCCGCAGCTCCCTAAATACGCATAAAATATGACCCTAAACGGATTCTAGGACTCTCAAACTCACAAAAATGCAGAAAACACAACTCTCGCTGAAGGCAGCTTGGAAGGAGGGACTTATCACGGCAGGCCAGGAGGCAAGGACAGAACAGCCTGAAACTGAAACACAGCCAGGCCCCAAGGCGGTAAGGAGGAGCCTGGATGAGCCGCAGTCAGTCTAGAAGAAAGAAGATCTACAGTACCTCCAGCAAACTCTACATCTACCAAGGCACAAAAAAAAAAAATAAGTATTAGAGAAAGGCAGCTCAGCAGGAGGGGCTCATCCAGCAGGCCAGGAACCAAGACCAGCCTAGCCCACAACTGAAACCATGGCCAGGCCCCAGGGTGATTGGGAGGAGCCGAGCTTCCCAAACCGCAGTGAGTCTTCCCCAGAGAGCAGATCTATAGCACCTGGAGGAATCTTCACAGCTATCAAGGAGTGAAAAACAAGGATTAAACAAAGGTCAGTGAAAGTGAAGCTTTCAAACTAATTTCAGGGGAAGAAAACCAGTTTGGCCAATCTACCCCCAGGGCAAGGAAGCAGTGGGGGAAGGGAAGGAACTGCTGTAACCAGCAGCTGCCCCCACTGGGATGCTTCAGAGCCCATGGTCTGTGGACCCCGCAAGGGGGCTGAGTCGATTAATCAGGGCCAAATGCTCTTGCATTGAGCAGCAGCCTGGATCTGGATCAGGGTCTTGGGTGGTGGTCCTGGGGTGCACTCTCAGCAAGCCAAAGTTGGGGGAGGGGACTGCAACACCCCCCTAATAGCTCTGACAGCTGGGAAAATGCAAGCAATTTGGAACAGAGCTTTGCCCCCTGGAAGCAGAGTTACACAAAGCTAAAAAAACCCAACCAATTAATTGACTGGCCAACATGAGGAAAAGGAAGCAAAATAAGAACAGAAATAAAACTCTAGAATCCTTTTTGGTGGACAAAAGGGATCAAAGCATGGAACAGGAGGAAGACAATATAGTCAGAACTCCCACACCAAATGCTTCCAAGACACTTGAAGAATGCCTAGAAGCTATACATCAACTGAAAAAGGACTTTGAAAAACAAATGAGAGAACTAGAGGAAATATTGGGAAGAGAAATGAGAATGATGCGAGAAAATCATGAAAAGAAAGTCAATAACCTGACTGAAGAAAACAACACTTTAAAAAATAGACTAACTCAAATGGCAAAAGAGGCCCAGAAAGTCAATGAGGAGAAGAATGCCTTAAAAAGTCGAATTTCCCAGATGGAAAAAGAATCTCAAAAGCATTCTG
>CM053599.1:119014698-119031509 GCA_028646575.1 Pseudocheirus occidentalis | reverse complement strand
AAAAATTATCAGTTCCTTCACAGCACAAAATCTAATAAATATATGAATTGTGTGTGTGTGTGTGTGTGTGTGTGTGTGTGGTATTGGTGAAGTGTAGAGATAAATGGATAATCACAAATGGTGTTCTGAGGCTCAAAATAAATAAAACCTTAAAACTTATACAAATGCCAGTTGCTATTATTATTAGTAATAGAATTAAGTAGTGTTGTTGTTCAGTTGTTTCAGTAGTGCCTGACTGTTGGTGACCCCATTTGGGGATTTTTTTGCAGACACTAGAGTGGTTTGCCATTTCCTTCTCCAGTTCATTTTACAGATGAGGAAACTGAAGCAAATAGGTCTAAGAAACTTACCTAGGTAACATAGCTAGCAAGTATCCAAGGCAGGATTTGAACTCAGGTCTTTCTGGCTCCAGACTTGATTCTCTATCTACCTGACTGCCATAGTAGTAGTAGTGGTGGTAGTAGTAGTAGTAGTAGTAGTAGTAGTAGTAGTAGTAGTAGTAGTAGTAGTAGTAGTAGTGGTAGTGATGTAGTTGTAGTTGTAGTTGTAGTTTTATTAATTATAGTAGTAGCCTACAGTCACTAAGCCTCCAGTCAGATGATGCCTTCATTCCCTGTGTCTTCTGCTGTACTACTATTGAGCGCAACCAGTGTTTAGAGAGCAATACAAGGTTGTGCCTAGAAATATTTAACAACTGGGCCCTCCTATGGGGAAAAATATGTGTACACACATGCCACACATGCTTTTAGGGTTTAAAACATTTTATTAATATTTCAAGTCCAGAGAGTAACCAACATAATAAATTAAGTTCTAAGCTGTAGCCATTGAAGATTTCTTAGTAGTAAAGGCTCACACTGATAATTCAAAAATCGTTCTCAGAGCTTTAGAACTGGTTCCAGCATACTCCTGATAATCAATCATTAATCAATTACCCCACATTTACTGAGTGCTTTCTATACACAATAGATGTCTAAAGAAAGGCAAAAGCAGGGGCTACTGTCTGACTGGCATTTCCTAGTTATCAGAAATTGTGAAACACTAATATTTTCATTTAGGGTCTTATGGGGAGGGTGGGGAGTTGGTGAGAGAAGAAAGGGTATTCTAGAGGATTTAGAATCTTGACAAAGTATGTTTAATATATAAATTTTAAAAATATTTTGTCAGCAGTCACGTAGGGGGTAGAAATTACAAAAGTAGAGATGTTGAAGGAAAAGCTGAATTAACTTGTTAAAAATCTTCTCTCCTAACTATATCCTGAAACCACATATATAGGTAAGAGTTGGAATAATTTGATGCATTGAAGAGATCAGTCATAATCCTGATAAGAAAGCTGAAAAAAAGACAAAAAAAAACCAGTGAAGAGCAACCCTAATTTACCAAACAAGCAAGTCTTTAGCTCATTTCTCATAGGGTTTGTCTTGCTGTTTTGAGGTAAGCTGAGCCATCTAATTTAGTCTAAACCTCTAATTTTGCAGCTAAGGAAATGGAGTTTAGGTAACTTAAGTGATCTTACCAAGGTCAAACATGTATTATTAGTGTACATGAGTACATACTACATATATATGAGTACATAGCATATATGAGATTTGAACACAGGTCTTTTGATTCCAGAGACATAGCTTTTTCTGCTGTCCATCAGACTACCTTTATCACTGGCACTTAAGTGGGCCATGTTCTTTTGAACCTGTATCTTTTCTCTCCCCAGTTTTTCAAACAAGCATTGAATGTCAAAATACTCTTTAGATGAATTTCACCATCCCAATATATAGATTAGATGGCTCTAGAATAATCCAGAGTTCCAGTGAAAGAAAGTCTGAAAACTTCTAACAAGAGCACAACACAGCACCACCATCAGCCCCATGAAAACAACCCATCCCAACCCAACCCAACCCAAATATTTTCTAGCTCAGGTTTATGCTGCTGACTTCCTTTCTTGGCAGCTACAAAGTATTGAAACATTAGAATTGGCTCAAAATCAGACCACCTCAGCAGTGTACAGTTAGAACTGGATTGCTTTTCCTTTACATTTGATTTGTTGGAAACCAAATCCAAGGTGATTTTATAGTCTCATAGAACTCAGAAGACCCTTTTATTTTGTCCCTTTTCTTTTGGTCCATGAAACTTCTTACTAAAATCATAAACATTGAGGGAAGCAATTTCACCATCTTGAACATCTATGCCCTCCCACCACTGTTTTTTGGTTTTTAGTTATCATGCATTCTTTTCTTTTGGGGGGGGGAGCTAGTCCCCCTTCAGCCCTTTTAAAGGCCATGCAATAGTTACTAGAGTATTATGTACAATAGGCATGTAAAGTAAAAAAGACTTGGGTTCAAATATTAGCATATTCTTACTGTCTGTGAGTCCTTGGGCAAGTTACTGAATATCTGTGAGCCTCAGTTTTCCCATCTGTAAAACGGGGAGCTACAGTTATAGAACCTACATTATATGGTTTTTTTTAAAGATTCGAACAAGATAATAGATATAAAATACTTCAAAAACACTGAAGAACTATACTAAATATTCAGTTATTTTAATTTAGGGAACAGTTTTGTTTAGTGATCAGATTTTGTTCCACTGCATTATAACCAACATATTGGAACACTCATCCTTGGACACATGGGGTATACATCTGTCAAATTGGAACTGACAGTCATTTTCAGTTTGATCTAACCATCATGCTCTTCCACTTTGTTATTTTGCCTGGGGCTGTCACACAGTTTCCACTCTACTTTTCAAACTTCTACCAAATTAATCTCAATACACACTATTGATAATGGTGACAGTGGTGGTGGTGGGGTGTTGTGATAAATTTCACACTTAGTGATAAGCCCATTTTCAGTTAACTCCTGAAGGTGCCTTGATATTTCTGAAAACCTGAAGTTAATGCTGAATACTGGAGAGAGCACTGGCTTCAAGATGAGAATACAAGAATTTGAATCTAGGCTCTGTTATTTGTATGACCTTGAACGAGTCACTTCCACTCTTGAGGTTTTTTTTTAAGAGAAAATGATTTCTAAAAACCTTTCTCCTATAAATCCTTTGATTGTAGCCCCAAAATACTAGTCTACTTTCACTAATGAAATGACTCTACCTCACCTTTGGAAATTCTTAGGTGGCTAATTCTCAATCCTTTGACTTTGTTTTAATATTTGCTTTCTCATGGAATCACTTATTTCTTATTTGTTACATTCTTTTTTCTTTCCTGAAGTTCACTCCTTGCATACAATTTTGACAGCACCTTCTTTATAAATAACTGTCAAATTGAATTGAATCTAGTTGCCAAACAACACTTGAAACTGAATCTTCAAGAGGTTAAAATAATAATAATTCACATCTATATAATGCTTTAAAGTCAATAATGTAAATTGATCACAACATTGCCTTAAAAATTTGTCATAATTCTCATCCACAACAATTTTGCTCAATCTGAGAAACCATGGTTCTCCTACACAAATGAATTCCATTGCACCTCTCTCCTCTCTTCTCTCTCTCTCTCTCTCTCTCTCTCTCTCTCTCTCTCTCTTTCTCTCTCTCTCTCTCACCAATTTGATACTTGCATACTGAAACATTCTTCATTAGTATAATTGTCTCAATACCTGTTACTTCTTAGATTTCAAATTCCCAAAAAACAAGGGCCTTAGCATTTTTTGAAAGTGAGTTTAATCTTATTGGTAGAGAGGATCAAAAATAGAAGAGTATTTAATAAATACTATCTTTGCTCATCTACCCATTTATTTATATACCTATCTACCTATCTATTCAGGATAATATATTCCATGATAACACTAGTGAATCCATTAGATCAGGGATTTTTAATATTTTTTTGTGTCCTGGACACCTTAGATAGTATAAAAATATCTATGGACCTCTTCTTAGAATAATGTTTTTAAATGCATAAAATTAAGTACACAAAATTGCAAAATAAACTAATGATATTGAAATACAGTTACCAAAATATTTTTTAAAAAGTTCATATACCCCCAGGTTAAGAATAATTAAGAATACATACTTCAGATGAACCTAAATCTCCCTTGAGATAGAGGTTTCTTCTTGAGTTTATCTTTCTACATGCTGCTGCCACTTCTTCACATAGTACCTTGCATACTGAGATGGTAGAGTTCAAATGTGGTAATAGTGCTATTTTAAAAAATGACACTTTATAATGGCTGCTGTTTTTTATATTATTATACTTATTCCCAACATCCTTCTCCCTCCCCTTCACAGAAAGTCACCCCATATGACAAAGCATATTTTGGAAAAGGAAAAAATCTTATTACCATTTATCAATACATTGAAAAGTCTGAAAATATCATATAACACCTATGCACACTTCCCCCACTTTCATGAAGTGTGTGTCTTCTCATATCTCTTCATTAGCATCATGCTTGAACTTTATAGTTTTGTAGAATTCACTAGTGTGTGTTTGTGTGTGTGCAAACACATAGTTTTTTTTTATTTTACATTGTTGTAGGTATAATGTAGGGGCAGCTAGGTGAAGCAGTGTATAGAGCACAGAGCCTGGAGCCAGGAGGACTTGAGTTCACATCTGTCCTTGTACATTAATTAGTTGTGTAATCCTAAGCAAGTAACTTAATCCCATTTACCTCAGGCTCCTCATCTGTAAAATGAAATGGAGAAAAAAATGGCACACCATTCCAGTGTCTTTGCCAAGAAAACCCCAACTGGGGTCCCAAAGAGTTGACCACAACTAAAATGACCAAATAGCAACAAAGTCACTGTGTGCATTTTTTATTTGGTTCTCTTTACTTCACTCTGCATCAGTTCATCTGATTCTTTCCATGCTTCTCTTATATTCATTATACACATAATTTCTTATAGCAGAGTAGTATTCTCTTAGATTCATATATGTTACAACTTATTTACCCATTCTTAAATCAAAGCATAATTTCTTTGTTTTCAATTCTTTGCTATCTGCAAAAGTGCTGCCATGAATATTTTGGCATATATAGAAACTTTTTTCTTACAGATGGGTTTTCTTGGAGTATCAACCCAGTACTGGAGCTTCTGGTTCAAAGGTTCAAAGTGTTTTAGTCACTTTATTTGTATAATTCCAAATTGTTTTCTAAAATGGTTGTATCATTTCACATCTCCCCCAGCAATATGTTATTGTGCTTATCATTCCACAACTCCTCCAACATTGACTAATGTCATTTTTTGGTCATCTTTGCCAATATCCAGGGTGTGAGATAAAACTGCAGAGCTGTTTTGATTTGAATTTCTTTTCTAAGAGATTTGGAGCA
Source organism: Pseudocheirus occidentalis (assembly GCA_028646575.1). Taxonomy (NCBI): domain Eukaryota; kingdom Metazoa; phylum Chordata; class Mammalia; order Diprotodontia; family Pseudocheiridae; genus Pseudocheirus; species Pseudocheirus occidentalis. The sequence goes on along the minus strand of CM053599.1, from coordinate 119,026,248 downwards.
TTCTTTCATGTGGTAGTGAAAACTTTGCAATTCTTTTGAGAACTGTTTGTTCATATCCTTTGATTAATCTATTGGGGGATATCTATTAGTCACAAATACTTATTATTTGTATATCTTGGATACCAAACCCTTATCAGAGAAATATGAAGCATGGATTTTCCCTCCTATCAATAAATCATTGTTTTCAAGGAGAATGGAAACACCAATAGATCTTATCTCTTTCTTGTCTTTTTGTATTTTCAAATGTTTTGTATACGTTCTCTCAGATTTGTCTAGTTTGTCTGAATTTCATGACAAGTTCCCCATAGGTTTCATTTTCATTTTGTTGTAAGGCAGTGCTATTGGTAATCTGCAAACTTCCTCCTCTGTAATGTTGTACAAAGACATTTGAATGCTAAACCAGTTTTTTTGTCTTTAGATACCATATTTTTCTGTTCTGAGAGGAGATCAGTGGTTTCTGGCCTATTTAGGCCTCCTTATTGTGGTGAGATACAGCACAAAGTGATGGATATAGATCAAACTTCATTATCACAAAGACTCAAATTTAAGTACTACTTTTGACAGATATTGGTCTGTGACTCTAGACAAGTCATTTATGCTTTCAACATACCAGACCCTCTCTAAGATGGTAATTTGGAGAGCAGAGACAGATCTGTATTGGTAGAGTGAGTTTCTTTAGTAGGAATTACCCACAATGGTGAAATCATAGGTTTTGTCCTACCTTCCCTCTTCCCCACTCAGAAGGAAAAATAACACTTCTCTAAGAAATGGCAATAGTGTCACTAATTTAATTATTTTGGCCATTTCCCACTTTTTTGGACTTGGACTTTAAATAGGTTGGGTTGAGCTATGGTAATCCATCATTTTCTCATCTTTATCCTTTCTTGGCATTGATAATTTGGCATTGATTTTAAATTTTCCTCTAATTGATGGTCGAACTAGACACAAACAATAACCAGTAACCAGTTGTACCCTTTCTGTCAAGATATAATTAATTTGGGGCAGCCAGATGGTGCAGTGGATAGAGCATGGGCTCTGAAGTCAGGCAGACCTGACTTAAAATTTGACATCAGACTTACTATCTGTGTGACCCTAGGCAAGTAACTTAACCCCAATTACTTCCCCCTCAAACAAAAAGATATAATTAATTCCATTATTTTGTATCTATTGCTTATCAAATCCCATGCCTTCCTCACTCCTTTTGTTTTGAAGAAAATATTCATCTTGAAACATCCTAAAAGTTCCAAAGTAATCTAGAAGCCTTCAACCTCTTAAATTTCTTGATCCTAAGACACATTTTTTCAACATACTTTCACCGATCTTCCTCTATACCCATCCTACAATGAAGTCACCAAGTATAAAGAAATATGTTGACCTGATTTGGAGAGTTTTACCAAGTTCTTCATAGAATTTTCCAATTCCTTCCTCTTCTGAAGTGGATATTTGCATATAAACTGCAATTATCTTCTTCATCTGTAGCATGCTTGCTTACACTAATCATTAACACCGCAAGATCCCCCTCTAAATTTATGTTCTTGCTGGACCCATAGCCATATCCTATTCTCAACACATAGTATTATTGCCACCTCCTACTGATCCAAGAGAAAAGAAAGTCCCTATTAAATTTCAAACTCATCTCCTTAAATAGCACAATGACTTAACAGGAATGTTTAACACAAAAGGAAGCATTTCACTTGAATTATATAACTTCTGTATCTGTTCTGTTGTATCTCTTTTCTTTTTCCCTATGGACTTAAGTTTCTGTTGTACTTATCTTGCTTCATAGTTACTTGATTTCATTTAAAACCACTCATTTCATTCCATACCAATCTATTTTCTACATTTAGCAAAGGATTCTATCAAAGAAGAGTACTACTGGGAAAAGATGAATTAAAGCTCCAGTCTAAGGATTCCTTGACTAAGAACTGACTGGATATAAGTAACCATATATCTGTTGTCACTAAATATATGCAATATGTCTCAATCTGAAGGAGAAATGTTAATTGTGTGAAAGGAGGAGGGTGCACCTCTTAACCATAGGAAGGAATTAAAGTATACTTTTATCTTCTACTAGCTGATGAAAAAAATCCTTTAGTTGAGTGGTATCTCAAGTTTAATACTGCAAATAATGGTGTGATAAATAAGCATAGGACAATTGGCTTAGAGTTGGAAGGGACCTCAGAAAACATTTCTCTAATATCATCATTTTACATATAAGAATTCAATCCAGGTATCTCTTCTTCCTACCAAGACATTCTAGTTTCAGATTCATTAACTGACAAGCCTGGTTCAATCCTAGAAGATTCTTACTCTCAATGGAGAGGCTCAGACTTTTCTCAATCTCTGTCTCTCCTCCCTCCCCCCATTTGGAGTTTCTTCAGGACTATCTCCTGAATCAAGCTTAGTTGGGTTCATGTTCAGGTTCTTCCCCAAAGTGATTAACAGAGGTCTCTTTTAGAAAAGTACCCAATTTACAATACAAAAGACTCATAAATGCATTTTGATAAATACTTAAAAAAATGAAACTAATTCATCACTTCTATTATACCCCCACAGCAGAAAACATTCCTAGGAGACTTAGAGGACTGTTGAATAGGTATTTCACTTTCCTCTAAAAATTCTACAATCAGAAGAACCCACTCAAAGTTTATATTTTCTGGCCAATCAAGTTGTGTTCAACTTTGTTGTCATCTCCTCCAAAAAGCAGAACAATTTGGGGAGTACTTCCTGCTACCAGTACATAAGTCTCAGGTTGACTCCAGACCTCTTGAACTCATGAGGTTGCTACCAAAACTGGAAACATCTATCTCAAAATTGTTCGCCTGTGCTCAGGGAAAGGAACATATAGGGAGAAGAGGTAACTAAGGACTTGAGATTAGCCTGAGGCTAGTATATGAACTTAACATTCTGTGTATATAGCTTCTTTAGTTGCTGCTGGGGAGGAGAAAGAGAAGGAAATTTTAAACTTTCACTTCACTAGAAGCACAAGAAAGAGTTTTAAGAGTCCCCACATTCTTAAAAGGGGTTAGAGAATAGAATGTTGAGGCAGACTTTATCCTTTCCTTGAAGTTTCTTGAGTTGGTGGCAATACCTAGTTCAACGAAAAATCTTTTAATAACAATCCTCAACTGGATTGCCATAATAATAATAGCTAGCATTTATATATTAAGTTTCACAAAGCACTGTGCATGTTATCTTATTTGATTGCAAACTCCATGATGAGAGGGACTGAGAGTTATATTCATTGGTATCCCTCACAGTACATAATAGCAGTACAGAATAGGTAATGAATGAATGAATGAATGCCATTGCTATATATTTTAAAAATGCATATTCTAGTCCCCAGCTTCTTCTTGATAGGGCAATGAAGTGATTCAAACAGGACTTGAATGTGGTTTTCAAGTATACACACATACATTTATACGCACACATATATTACATATCTGACTTTTGAGACATCTCATAATGTATGTGTGTTTATATGCATGAATGTATGAATATATTTATATGTATACATATGTGTGTTTATGTGTTTTTGTGTGTTTATGATTAGGGGATAATGGTGAGGGAGATAATATGCTAAGATTCAATTGGATTCTTTTTCTAAAAAAATATTTATTTATTTTTAGTTTTTGACATTCTCTTTTATAAGATTTTTGAGTTCTAAATTTTTCCCCTCCTTCACCTCTCTCCTCCCCAAGATGGCATGCAATCTAGCATAGGCTATATATGTACATTCGTATTAGACATATTTCCATATCTGTCATGTTGTGAAAGAAGAATCAGAATGGAAAAATCACAAGAAAGAATAAACAAATAAAAAAAGAGAAAATAGTTTGCTTCAATCTGCATTCAGACTCAATAGTTCTTTTTCTGGAGGTGGACAGCATTTTTCCATCAAGAGTCTTTTGGGGGGCAGCTAGGTGGTGAGGTGGCTAGGTGGCACAGTGAATAGAGCACCGGCCCTGGAGTCAGGAGTACCTGAGTTCAAATCTGGCTTCAGACACTTAACACAAAAAACTAGCTGTGTGATTTTGGGCAAGTCACTTAACACCAACTGCCCTCCCCCCTTCAAAAAAGAGTTTTTTGGAACTGTCTTAGATCTCAACTGTATTCTTAACTGACTATGATATATAGCATATATTATATAATATATACTCTATATTATATAACATATAGTATATATTATACAGTGCATATTATATAATATATAGTATATAATTGTATTCTTAATTGACTATACCTGATTTCCTTGGCATTCAATATTTAATAGATATTGATTTGGTGCCTATTGTGTGTAAAGCACCATGAGGAGGACATGAAAAGTTAAAATAACATGGTTCTTACCCTCAGGGACTTGCGTAGAGTCTATTACTACTTGAGAGTCATTAGGGAACACACCCTCCAGCACCCAGTGCCACCTGCTGGCTATCAGTTTGCTACCTTCACTACTCTGTACTCTGTACTACAGGGAGCTGTAACTATCAGAGGAGAAGTTAAATTGCTTTGGGGAGAAGGAGGAAATGGGTACACTGGAATATTGAAAGGAAGCTGCACATCAAACATTAAAAGAATCTGAGTTTCATTTAAAAAGCCCCAACAACTTAGCAGAAGGATCTCCAGATACTGTCAATCTTTTTATCTATATGATGAAGATTCATAATAGAATCAGATTGTTTGTACCTTGCTCCAACCACTTTCAACCACTATTGATCTACCATCCTAACACCTTCTGCCAACTGTTTTCAGACAGTTACTTAACCAATGTCTCTGCATTAAAAGTTGTGATGTAAAGAGTTCCTTAAGTTCATCTTTTATTTCTTCCCTTCCTTCTCCACTCCCAGCAAAAAGGAAAATCCTTGAGCACTAGGGCCATTTGCTTTTCCTAGTCCAGTGTCTGGTACACAGTAAGTGCTTAACAAATTCTTCCTGCTTGATTTATTGAAATGAGATAACATATGTAAACCTTGAAGTGTTGTGTAAATGCTAACTATTATTGGTGGTGGTTTTACTATCATCAGACATCTGGTGATTTGAACCTGTCACTGATCAGAGTGAGAAATATCTGCATTTTCTGCAAACCATGCTCCTTGGGCCCTTAATGCTTACACATGAGACCTCTACCCAGAGTAATCATGCTTTTCTATGTCCATATTGCCCTATAAACTTATAGCTGTCTGCACATGACAACTCAGTCCCCTATCTAGATTATCTTCTTGGTCTGCTACTCAGATTCAAATGGTGTGCTGGAATTCCTAACTGGATTAGTAATAGATTTTAAAATATTATTGTTATGTTTCAACAAGGCTTCTCCCCTTTCTTCCCCTTCCCCCCTTTTCTTTTTAGTGTCTTGATCTCTCTCTCTCATCTTCCCTCTCCTCCTCATCCAACCCTCCCATGTCCCTTTAAATGGAAACACAAGCCCGCCATTTAATAAAACCCCAATAATGATCCTGCCTTAAAGGACAAGGGCTAATCACTCCCTGTTTAACATTCCAGTCACATGACAGCAGCAGAAGCGAATAAATCAGTTAAACAGTGAGATGCCTCACCCAACTAATTTTTATGTAAGAAAAAGGGGGGGGGATAGAGAGGTGTGATTGCCTTTTTTTTTTAACCATTGTGATTTTTTTTTTAAGCTGTTAAGGCCCAAACATCCTTGTCTATCAGTTTATGAATTTTTAATAAAAAAAGAGAAAAGAGGCTTTCTTGCTCTAAATATCATCTGCTAAAGCCACCACCGACTGAAGTGCCTCACACTGATTCCTGATTTACATAGTCCCAGTTGGAAGTTAATGAAGACCGCTGAGCTACCTTTCAACATGAAGATAAACCTTCATGTATTTAAAAGCAGGGGATATGGGCTTGTTGCCGGCAAATTATTCATCTCGGATCTGAAGTTTCTGACACCGCCTGCGTCAGATAAACTGTCACCCAAATTGCAAACTAATTAGTGATTCAAACATTTCCGAGCTGATTGATGACAGAATAATTTACGCTTGTTTCTCAGTTTCCAGCTGGCACAGGCTGCTGACTGGAGCCCTAATTAACGCGAGTACATCAGTCATGTTCTGCCAAGGCAGCACATACAATTAAAAGGCAGCTTAAATGGAATATCACATTAAAAAGGCTGGGAAATGCAAATGTGAGGAAACAGCGCTTTAGGAAGAAATGACAACAAAAACCCACAAACCAAAACAGAATGGAAGCCGGCTTGCTTTTTTTTTTTAATGGAGGAGTAAATTGTACTCTATGTATTTAACAATTCTCCCCACACCTATCTTCTCCCCCAACGAAAACCCCCACAATCACTAATGGGAACCAGTATGGGTATTCTAAGTATTTTCACATTTAAGAAATTTTATGGTGATGGAGTTTTATTGTTTTCTCTTGTTCCAGCTATTTGGAAGATGGCCCTTGGAATTAGGGTCAGAGAAACCAAGTGAGAGATCTACCTGTTCTATGGGAATTTCATAAATGCTGAGACCAAGAGATGCCTTGTGGAGATCTTAGGGTGACAGTATTACATAGATCAAAGATTTAGAACTGAAAGGGGTGGTAGAGGTCTTCTTCCTCAAGAAGAGGCAATAACAATAGCTAGTATTTACATAGCTCTTTACATGTAGTATTTCCTTTGTTTCTCAAAACAATTCAGCACCAAGGTGCTGTCCATTATCCCCATTGTATGCCAGAGAACCTTGTTTGCTTGGGTTTGAACCAAGTGACCTTGAGGCTCCCTCCCACATATGAAACTGAGGTGGAAAGAGATTCTGGGATGTGCTGGAGTCAGCTCTAACCACCTCTCAAGAGCCTCTTGTGATGTTTTCATCATGGGTATTTACACCTATAAATATCAAGGCTTGATTTACTGTTTCATTGAATGTCTAGATTTCAAAAAGTGATGGAGATAATATTAATAATTTAGATTATATTTAAAAGGGTGTTGTTCATACATACATACATACACAATACCCATACATATATACTTACGTATAGACACACGTACGTACATATATAAATACACATGTGTGTTTATATATAATACACACATATATACATACACACATATATATGTGTGTGTGTGTGTGTGCATGTGTGTGTGTATACACACACACATAATATATATTTGAAGAGCTGGTTGTTAAATATTTTCCAGTACATTCATGAACTATGACTTTACCAATGTAACATAGGTAGTGATGGTGGCAGGATTGGATCTTGGGTTGTCCAGTGATAAATCCAGCACTTTCTCTACAGTACCAGTATTCTTGGGAGGCTCTTGGTAGAGGTTAAAGTGCTAGACTTGGAGTCAGAAAAACCTGGGTTTAATCTTCCCTCAGATACTTACCAGCTGTATGCTCCCATGTAACAATTCGGAATCTCACTTTCTTCATCTGCAAAATGGGAATATTACTAGTCCTTACCTTGCCTCAGTGTTGTGAGGATCAACTAAGATAACATGTAAAGTACTTTGCAAGCTAAATAATATGGGATATTATTCTTGGCATCATCGAAATCCTATCTCATTGACCAAAATAAAATCCAACCTCTTATGTGAAATTTTCTTTGACCCAATGCAAACTCTGTCCTTTTATTTGTTTATATACTTACTGCCTTATGTTACTTCCCTCTCCAGCGAAATTGTATGCTCCTTGAGGGCAGCAACTATCTTCATTTTGTGTCTCTCTCAACAATGCTGTGTATATAATAATAATGCTTCACAGTTGATAAAATTCTATAGAGTCTCATAGTTGATAAAAGTATTTATTTCCTTTGAACTTTGTAATCAAAGCAATGGTGTGTAGTGGAAAGCATCCTGGATTGGGTGCCAGAGGCTCAGGGTCCTAACCCTAACTCAGAGTCTTATTTTCTTATGTATATAATGAGAGGGTTGGACCAAGGGACATCTAAGCTTCCTTTCAGATCTATGTCCAAGATCATGCACAATAGGCCCAAGAGGTGTTATACTAATTTCTCAGATTGTAAACTCCATGGCTCATACTTTCCCAGGGTCATACAGTTAGCAAATTGGAGAGGCAGGATTATTACCCAGGTATTTTGACATCTGGTCCAAGACTTTTTTCACACACCTTACTTCCACCAAATACTAGATTTTCAATGAAAAAAAAATCTGTGATAGATATAGTGTTTTTTTTTCTGTCACAGAAAGGAGAATGTTCTGATGTTCCAGTCCAACTGGGTAGCTATAGCCAATGTATTTAAGTGGGAGAGATAATATTACCTGTCAACCCTTGGGGCAAGCAGTCACGAGAGGGAATGGTGAGCATGGTTTCTTAAAGAGGCCTTCCTTGACAGTGGCTGAATTAATACACTGTGTCAGGGTCTGGACACAAGTAACAATATCCAGCACAGGATTTCTTAACCTAGAAGTCTGTGAATTAAATATAAATATAAATACATATACATGTATATATTATATATAAAATTAAATTGTATATCAAATACATATTAATAAAATGTGTATATATTTCATTATATATTTCATTATAATTGGTTTCATTTTTAGGCCTATGTTTTATTTAATTTTATACATTTAGAAATATAATTTAGTAATAAAATATGATTTTTTTTGCTTTTGTTTTTTTGGAGGGGGGAAGGTAGGGCAATTGGGATTAAATGACTTGTCCACAGTCACATGGCTAGTAAGTGACACTCATTGCACAATAATGATATATTATTTTGTTTTATAAATTTTATCTATTTATTTATAAATTTTATTTATTTTAGTTTTCAACATTCACTTTTGTTTTTATTTTTTTAAACCTCCCAGTTTGTTCACTTTCATTTTTTTTCCCAAGACATTAATTCTCTAACATATTTCTTTCTCTTTTTTTGATTTGTCAAATAAACAAATCAAATAAACAAAAACTTTTAGTTTACAAGATTCAGTTCCATAATCTCTTGAGTTTCAAATTGTCTCCCCTCCCTTTCCCCCCTCCATGGTGACATACAATCAAGTATTGGATCTGCGAACATTTTCAAATTGGATATGTCTGATTGTATAGAAGGGTTGTAACCAATGCAGTGAATGATGGGAAAAAAGAAAGAGAACCAAACATGAAAAAGAATGATAGCATGTAGATTGCTTTAGTTTCCATTTAAACTCTGTTCTTTCTAGATCTTTCTCTGAATGTTGGTATCTCCTTCCATCCTAAGACTTGTAGAGTTGTCTTATAACTATGTGTTGCTGAGAAGAGTCCAGTTTTTCAAAGCTGGTCGTCACACATATGATGTGTCTGTGATTGTGTACAAATTTTTCCTGGTTCTGCTCTTCTCACTTATCATCAGTTTGGATAAGGCTCTTCAGGTGAATGTGAAGACCATTTCCTCCCCATTTCTTATAGCACAATAGTATTCCATTACATTCATATACCACAATTTGTTTAGCCATTCCCCAATTGATGGACATCCCCTTTATTTCCAGTTTTTTGCCACCACAAAGAGAGCTGCAATAAGTATTTTTGTGCATACAACATTAACTTTTATAAGATTTTGAGTTCTAAATCCTGCCCCTTTCCTTCCACTCCCCATTCCCCAAGATGGCACATAATTTGATAAAAGCTATACATGTATGATCACTTGTTTTATACATTTAAAAAAATGTGATTCCAAAAAGGGTTTCACCATCAGTTTTTCCAGACTGCTAAAGGGGTAGAGAATCCCTGATCTAGGAGGAGCCTGTGATGATATATGGTTCAGTCATGACCTGGCCTCGGGCTCGGTGGAGACTGAGCACCTGTTAATCTCTGCATAAATTGGCTCCTTTGGTTAAGGATGTACCTGGTAGGAACATGACAGTTCTGGTAGCGTGATGGAAGCAGCCAACTCAGTAACTTTCGAGGGGCTGACTCAAGTGTACAGAGACTGGGAGCAGCTGCAGGAGCTCCGGGGGGTGATGGCTCAGCTGGTGGCACAGCAGGAGTGCCTTATACAGGCTGTAATAGCGCTTTGCTGGTGCTTTCAGATGTGGTAGCGGTGCTGCTGTCTGATTCTGCTGTTGTATCCCTGCCTGTGCTCCAGAAGCAGTGAGTGGGAAGTGATATTGGCTTCTCCCCTACCCCCCACCAGTGGGAATGGACACTTAGAACTGTACTTATGTTAGCAACTGAAGAGGCCTGGCAGTTGCCTTTGTTAGTTTGGCAGAGAGGAAAGGACACAAGCCCTGGCTTGAGGAGACACCTGGATTTGAATTCCATCTGCAGGGCTTTCTAGCCATGTGACCCTGGTAAAGTCACTCACCCCTTCTGAGCCACATTTTCCTCACCTGGAAAACAGATGTGGTCACTTAGTCAACAGACTTTCATATACATACATATATGCATACGCATGCATGCATGTATATATGTACATGTAGATACATGCATATATACATTGTGTATATATGTATACATACATATATATGACATGATAGCATATATCATATGTAATTATATTTATAGAGCCAACCTCACACAGTTGATGTAAGAATCAAGAGGTGGTATATGTAATGCAAACCTTGGTGAACTATATAAATACCAACTACAATTGTTTTTGGAAAATTGGGAAAGATTTGCCTTAGATTGGATTGTTCCTTTGATGGAGGAAGGGAATCTTCTTCTGGGGAGCAATCAACAACTTAAGTTGAACTTCCTATGCTTTGGGAGTGCTTTCACTGTGGCCTGCTCAGAACCAGAGGATTGTGGTTATGTTCAAAGACCTGTTTTACTTGAGACAAGGTCAAGGGCAGATAAGATGGATGTAATTCCTAATTGATGTTGGGGCCTCAGAAATTGGATTGCTCATACATTGTCAATAATATAGGGGGATATTACTTCAGTGGAAGAGATTCTCCAACAGATGGGGTAAACCACTGGGAATCATGACAAAACCCCCCCAACAAACCCCCCCTCCCCCTTGTTAGTCTAGCAGATATCTAGGAGATATTTTAGAAGAGGTTAACATGGATGCCATAGTTGAGGCAGAATAGTCTCCTTCAACACTGGAACTTGGGCCAATGTATAATGTACTTGGATCTTTGACTCCCCACAGTAAGCCAAATTGTCAGTAGTTCCTTAGCTCCAGATTTACCCAGAGTGAGTACTTTGGGTCATTAGTACGGAGAGTGCTGTCTATAATGAATGAGTGAAAAATTATTTAGTAGATGCTTACTGCATGCCAATCAGCATGCTATCTGTTGGGAATAAAAATAAAAAAAGGAGACAGTCTCTGCCTCAAGGAACTTGTATTCTAATAGAGAGGAACATCATATTTAGGGGACCAATGGCTGTAAAGCCAATCAGCAGTAGATTCCTGAGAGAATGCTACTGTGAACAACTTTTAAGATTTGGGTTACACAGTATTAGTGAACACTCTGTTTATTCCATTACAAAATCAGATTCAGTACAAAGTTCGCAGTTTCAACAGTTCACAATATTATATACAATCTTCAGAACAAGGAAAGTCTCAATATTATATCTTATTACAGAAAGGAACAAGGAACAAGAGAAGAATCAGCTGGTTTCCCTAAGGGAGAAACAAGCTTCACATTTT
>CM053599.1:118980178-119014198 GCA_028646575.1 Pseudocheirus occidentalis | reverse complement strand
GTTTTTTAGCGTGTTTGTGTGGGAGCTGTGGTGCTTTGCTGCTTCTACGCAGCCATCTTCCATTGTACTGAATCTTGATTTGTAATGGAATAAACAGAGTGTTCACTAATACTGTGTAATCCAAATCTTAAAAGCTGTTCACAGTAGCATTCTCTCAGGAATCTACTGCTGATTGGCTTTACAACTCCTTGGTCAGTTCCAATGAACTTTTCTTCTTTTCTTCCTGAAGTTTGTCTTCCCCCTTTTTGACTGTCCCTAGGTGCTGCCTCTGATTAAAGTTTCTATCTTCTCTTTCAGAACAGAGTACATCTTGCCTGTCCCATGTCTGAAACTGTGCAACTCCTTTAGGAAAATTTTCAAGATTTATTTGGGGTTTTTTTTTGCTTCTAGTAAAAGTAAGTAAAGAACTAAAAAGTCTTCCTTTTGCTTCAGTTCTTTCTTCTCTTGGATAGAATTCAAATTAATATTAAGGCTAACTTGAGAAAAAATAATTGGGAAAGAAAGGGGCTTTTTTTTTAAAGACTATATTGAAAGAACAAATAGAAATAATTTTTGGATCATGTCTCTATCTATCTGTGTGCACATGCACACATTTTCATTTATACACACATCTATCTATCTATTTCTATAGAAATAAATCTATACATCTGTGCATGTGAATGGATATTCATTTATTTATATATTTGTTTGTTTGTTTATCTGTATATATAGACATAGATATAGAAACTACCAAAAACAATATGGGAGAATATCCCAAATAATTAATATTAATAGAAATGCAGTTTTCACCTTATACCCCTGCAAACTGGTAAAGATCACAGAAGATACAGTGCTGAATGGGTTGTGGGAAAATGGGTAGGAATACCTTGTTGGTAAAGAGCTGTGAATTAATACAATCATTCTGGAGTGTAATTTCTATTTGTTCAAATAAAGTAACTAAAACATCGTTGGCCTTGAGCATATCCATCTAAGCAGTTAGTACAGTGAAAAAGAGCACTAAATTTCAAATCAAAGGACCTGGGTTCAGATCCTGCCTCTGTTACTCAATACTTATATGACCTCAGGAAAACCACTTTAACTTTGTGGACATCATTTTTCTCAGCGGCAAATTGAGATTGGACTCAATTTCTTGGGTTCATTCTGCCTTTTTATCCTAGAATTGTAGAGTAAATGGAGTGCTGGGTTTAGAATCAGGAAGACATGAGTTCAAAGGCTACCTCAAACATATACTAACTGTGTGACCCCAGGAAAGTCACTAACTTCTCTTAGTCTTTGTTTTCTTATCTGTAAAATGGAGAACTCTAAGTTTAATGAACCCTAAGATTCCTTCCAGTCCCAAATCTGTGATCTTATGATCTAGATATCCATTGCAAGACATATATTTCATGGAAGTCAGTGACTAAAAGAAAAACCCTATATACTTCAAAGTATTTATATCAGTATTTTTCATAGTAATAAAAGACTAGAAACAAAATAGATGTCCATTAATTGGGGAATGTCTATTGTGGCACATGAAAATAATTGACTATTACTTCATTGTAAAAAAAAATGAATATGACCAGTAACGGATAAGCATAGGAAGACACATCAACTGATACAAGGTTAATTTAGAAGAAATGAGAAAGTCTGAGTGCAATTTTAATCTGTTAAAGCTTAAAACTGCACTAAGACTTCTGAGGCACTCTATAGACAATGATTACCATAACATTAATGTAAAGAACGAAGACAAAAAAACAAAATCTGCATTCTATGAAATTATCATGATCAAACTTGACTTCCATGTCATTAGCTCAGTGCAGAAAGTTGCAAAAAAGTAATCCATTTTGACTGGCAATGAGTGATGAAAATTAAAATCACTTTATAACCCTAAAATTTCTTTCTGTCCTTAAAAATATCTACCTAAATTATAAGATCATGGATCTGGAGATAAAAGAGACCTCAGAAGCTATCATTTTCCTTTTTTCTAGTGGGTTATGAAATGGTTACACAGGTAAGAAGCTTCAAAGGCAGGATTTGAACCCTGGTCTTTTGACTTGAACTCCAGCTCCAATGATTTTTTTAAAAAATCATGTTTCCTATGAAATACACCATGAGTTGAATCTGTCAGGTGTTAATAGCATACGGCTTAGGGGGTTTAGTTTTGTGGGGGGTTTTGTAACTGTATTCCTTTGAAAGTCTGAAAACATCAGCATTTTAAGGGTTAATGGGTAAACCTGCTTGATGGCCTATTTGTACTCAGTGTTTGCAATCAGCTTTTATTGTTAAAATAATTACTCACTTAAGTAGGGCAAGCAGCCCAGGAAGGCAGATTCCATCTCTCAGACTGAGATGGTATGAAATGGAACAAAACCAGGCTGATACCTTTCCACTTTAGGAATTTGTATTCTTAAGGAGCAAAAGATTTGGCTGACTCAATGGAGCTATATTTCCAGGTGGGATTTTTCACAAGTTAATGTCAAACCGTGATTTTCAATAATGGTTATAATAATAACAATATCTTTTAGAGTTGGAATTTTGTCTCTTACCTTGGTGTTTTTTGCATGAGTTGGCTCTCACACCTCAAATGTGCTCTTTCCTCATTTAGGTCTCTTAGAATTCTTCCATTCTTGAAAGTTCATCTCAGGTGCTACTTCCTACCAAATTCTTTCCTGATCCCTTCTGGTTATTAGTGAATGCTCTACTTCAAATTGTCTTGTACCTACTTATCAGTGTAAATGCTAAACATTTGCCCAGTAGCATGTAAGGTCCTTGAAGACAAGGCAAAGTTTTGATTTTATCTTTGTATTCCCAGCACCCAGGACAGAGTAAGTACTTAACAAAAGTGTGTTGATTGAGGACTGTTGAGTTGAAAATGCAGGTGCAAACTAGAAATACAGACAGAATCAAGGAGGGTTTTGATAAATTTGAGGTTGATGGACTATGATCAGGAAGATTAGGGATGTCATGGGAGAATATTACCTTGTTCTTGAAAAATGTTTTTGGCACCATTGACCCTGACTATGTTATGGCTTAGATAGACCAGTAAACAAACCCCAGGTGGTATTTCTTTCCTACTTAAAAGATACTTCTGACTGCCCCTCTTATCTATGGGAAGAAAAACAGAAGGAACAAGATGAAGTGGGTTGTCTTTTTCTCTATAGTCAGAGACCTGCTACAAGGGCTTTGGGGAAATCTCTGCACTCTGTACTACCTGAAATTGCGCTACCCAAAATTTTTTTTATGGAGGAAGAAAAAAAATCAAACCAAGCAAGGCAACCTTCTATAACAGCTTAAACAGTTTTAGAGACATTTTTTCATTGTTTCCACTTGGGAACTTACCTTATTGCAAGTAATGGGTGGAAATATTTTTAAAACACTTGAGTTTCTTCCTAAACTGGAAGAAAATATTTGAAGCAATCAAAACAAATGTTTTATTTGTAAATGGTTTGACTATTTAAGACAGCATCAAATAAAATATATTCTATGCATATGCAGGAAGTCCTAGGTTATTTCACCCATACTCCTTCTGTCTCTCTAATCCTATTTGAACAACAAGAGAAACCAAAGTATATAACCTTTATTCATTACTAGACACATACCCAATGGATCATATTGATAAGAATAAAAAAAGCAACACTGCTATAAAAATATTCATAATAACCTTATTTGTACAAGAAAAAAAAACTGGAACACAGCCCATATACCCAGTGATTGGAGAAAGACTGAACAATCTGTGATGTCTTGCTGTAATGGAATACTATTACGGATTTAGATATGAAGTAACAAATACAGAGAATACAAAGAAAAACATGCGACAAGTGCAGTGTGAAGAAAATAGGAACCAAACATGTGTGTGCATATGTGCATGCATGTATATGTATGTATATATAATATGTGACTGACCAGAATTATGTTAATGATTATTATAAATAATATTAATAATAAAGAAATCTGGGAAAGTACTCAAAAGGAAAAACGTTCTAAAGGGGAGACAAAAAAGACTTTTAAAAAATCTTAACGTTAGATAGTATAGATAGTACAGGTTTTCAGTTTCATGTGTAAATAGATTTTAAAGTTATTGTTTAAGTATTAGAATGTTTTTTGCAACAGACGTTCCACATATTATGGAATTTCCATAGGCTTTTATTGCTTGAGCCCTCATCTAGTGACTCTTTTATGAAAAATCCAGGAGACAGATGTTACAAGTGCATACCTACCCAGTGACTCACATATAGAAAAACTGCATTATTCTTAGAAGATAGTGTTGCCTCAGAAGGAAAGGAGACATTCTTACCATAGTTGTCATATGCCTCTGAGATGCCATAAGAGTGTCAGATATCAGAAACAAAACTGCTAGAAAGCTACAGCAGGTCAGCTTTGGAGGCTTTGGAGGTGATGCATATTCTTGAGCAGCTAGATGGCACAATGGATGTCTTGCTGGGCCTGAAGTCAGGAAGACCTGAGTTCAAAACCAGTCTCAGACACTTACTAACTGTGCAATGCTGGGCAAGTCACTTACTCTGTTTGTCTGTTTCCTCTCATCTGTGAAATGAGCTGGAGAAGGAAGCAACAAACCACTCTAGTATCTTTGCCAAGAAAACCCCAAATGGATTCTTGAAGATTTGAAAATGTTTGAAAAATGGCCAAGCAAGAAGTAATTCTTGAGAAAATTCTCCATAGCACATTCATACTTGAGGCTTTTGGATAATCACCCCAAGACTATGAAAAGTCCTGAGAAACTTTATAGCAAGTTCTTAATCACAAGGCAAAAGGAAAGTTTAAATTTTTACCTTAGAGTAGTGACTATAAAACAAACTGTTGTAGGCTTGCTCAAGGTTTGCAGGGATGTTATATAATGCATTGTTATTGTGATAACTATGAAAAATATCTCAAGAGCAGGAGTAAACCACTAACAATTGAGGAAGATAAATAGAAGGTAAAGGAGAAAAAAATAGAAAGGAGAAGAAGAAGATAGATGAGAAAAGGCAGCATAAGAGGGAAGATAGAGGAGAAAGAAAAAGACAAGGAAAAGGAAGAGAAGAGGAAGGAAGAAGAAGAGGAAAATGATGATGAAGATAAACCCACAGGTCAATAAAGAGTTTTTAGAAGAAATCAGACTTAACCCATAACAGCCAACATGAAGGTAGAAGTGACTAATCAAGTCTATAATTCTGGGTGTACTGCTCAATTTTCTAATTCTGCTGGAATAAGGGAGGTTCAATTTTTCTTGGGGGTCAAGAAAGCCAACCAATCAAACAGTTTTTTGGCAAACTTTCAAGGATGGGTCAGCTAGTCTTCTATCACCACAGTGAATACATTTACATCAATTCTCTCTCTCTCTCTCTCTCTCTCTCTCTCTCACTCTCTCTCTCTTTCTCTCTCTCTCTCTCTCTGTCTCTGTCTCTGTCTCTTTGTCTCTCTCTCCCTCCTCCCTTATCCCTTTGAAGTGTCTTCCTGATTCATATAGGTTGACTTGACTCAATTATGATGGATCATTACCATCCACCTTAGAATGTGCCCTAGATAACTTCCTGAACACTCAATGGATACTATCAGATGACCATGGCAAAAGAAGATAATTTTTTGAAACCTGCTTCCATTTGTCCAATGAGTGTTCTGATTTGATCAAATCTGATTTGATGCCACAAGGAGTTTACAAGGAATCATCCACTTTTTTTGGCTTACTACTTTGAGTTGCAGATAAATCTGGATGACCTGGTTGTGTTTGGAAAAACATTGGAGTACTGGAAGATGAAAATCAGCTATGGCTTTGACTTGGAGGAGAGATAGAGAGAAAGAGAGGATAATGACCAAGTTCCCCAGGGAACTCCCATCAGAACACAGAGTACTGTTTTGTAATCTCTATGTCATTGTAAAGGACAAGCTAGGTGACTTATGGGAAATCACACAGAGTTAAGTAGTTAAGAGATTTTTAAAAGTCTACTTGCCTATAAAAATAGCACTAGAAGGTAGTCAGGGTTCTAGATTAACAATGCATCATGATCATTTGCTGTCTGCAGGTGAACTGATTAAACCATAAACAAAAGAATACAAGTAGGACAAAGAATTGGAACTTGCAAAGGGTTCGTCCATGTATTAAAACCAGCCAGAAAGCTTGTCTATGGAGAAGATTCAGTGTGGAATCTTTTGCCAAGACATGAATGAAAATAAAACCAAATCTGAGTAAACTACTAGAGAATACAGAATATCACTACTCCTCATTCTGTAGGAAGCCAATGGCTTGATGGAGTAGAGGAGCTAAATCCAGAGACAACCACCTGTCTGTCTCCAACACCCCTTCCTTCCCCACTCCCCACTAGCAAGAAAAGCCTCAGAAAGGCAGCAACTCACTTAGCAGCAACATACAGTTCCATTAGCCCACAGATCTCCACAGGCCCAGAAATGAGGCCCCTGCCAATGTGTCCAAAAACAACTTCTTCCACACAAATAATGAAATGAAATACCCAGAAATGACAGTAAGCCACAGCAAATCACATTGTCTAGGCTAGCACCTGGACTAATGCATTATAGACTAGCTTTGATGAGCAGAAAAATCAACCACATTGCAGAGTGCCTACCAGCATGGGGCAATATAATATATCCTGGGAAATATGATAGCGTATACTTAAATTTTATTATATTTAATTCAATTAAACAATTATTAAATGCCTACTATTAGTAAGGCACTAAATGAATTTATTTAGCATAAATATTGCAGGAGAATGTGTTTTATATGAATGCTATATATGATTTCTGGGTTAATTTGCATTCATTGCTAAATTTTTTGACTGTGATGAGAAATATTACTATTATTTCTAAGATATTTGGCCTTTCCCCATTCTTTCCACCTTCAAGAAACTGTGGGAAAGGGGTTTTGGTTGTTAATCCAAAGGCCCTTGAATAAAAGTATTCCAATGGTGGCATTTGTCAAAGGATATTGGGGATGGGAGGAAAGGGCAGATTATATAGCGCCCACCTACTGTGTGCTAGGCACTATGAAAAGTGCTTTTTATAAATATAATCTCAAATATATTCAGCCAAGTATAGGAGGAATGCAGAAAATTGGTGGAAATTTTCAAAGAAAATCTTTCAGATAAGATGTGATTGGGTTGGAATGGTGTTGTCGTGTAGGAAATGATAATCTAGGTGATTAAGAAAAATATGGGGAGAGGCTAGGTGGTACAGTGAATAGAGCACTGGCCCTGGAGTCACGAGGACCTGAGTTCAAATCCAGCCTCAGACACTTACTACTTACTAGCTATGTGACCTTGGGCAAGTCACTTTACCCCAGTTGCCTGGTCTTCCTCCTCCAAAAAGAAAAAAAAAACTGTGGGAAATAAAATCTGTACATATGGTAATGGAGGAGTCCCAACTAAAAGAAGACTAAAGGCACTGGAGAAAAGAGAGATCAAGGATCTCTAAGTAGCGTAGTGGTAACTGAAGAGAAAAGAAAGACCCTGGCAGATTTTCATCTCAAATTGCTAGAAAAGATAATAAGAAGGATTCGCCTTTCCTGAGAAACTCTTCCTGCTCTGAAATTCAGAATCCTCTCTTTGTATGATGTTGTCATTGTGATGTTAATGGCAATGGAAAGGTCTTTCCCATCCATTAATAGGCCTATAATACCTGCTTTGAGTCTGAGTCACATGAGCCTGTGATGGAGGGGCTTGCCAAACGGGTGGAGTGGAGCAGTAAGTATGGCTGAGGCAGAGCCTAGGAGAAAGTGAGACAGAGATGGGAGAAAGGGAGCAGGCAGAGCAGCTAGCATGAATGAGGGAGGGAGTAATTTTGCTTAAGGGAACTTGCTTTGCTGGAAGGCCTAAAGGGAAATACCTTGGGATGTGGGTGCTCCCTGGATTGGTGATGTGTAAGGACTTTGTCTTAAAAAGAACACTTGGGATGTCAGTGCTCCCGGCACCGGCAATGTGTATAGATTTCTTTGTTACTACGACGGATTTGGTTTTCGGTGTTTGAATAAATGTTTTTGTTTTGTCTTCAAAGAAGAGAATCTGTTATATCTTGTGATTCACATTTGGAAATATACCTGCATATTCATAGCAGCTGCTGTGGGTATCACATTGGTGATACAATCATCTGCCCCAACTTGCCTCACATGAGAATAAAGATGAGAAAAACTCGGGTTCCATACTCTCAAACAAAAGCTTGTGTATTAAATCTATTTTTCATAGCTTACAATGTCCCCACCAATCTGGTCCCCTTCCCATATTCCCTCTGCTAGTGCCTTCCCTAAGAGATTACTTCCCATTTACACTGTAACTTTCCTGCTTACATGTTATCTCCCTCACTTGAATGTGAATACCCTGAGGGCAAGGACTGTGTTTTTTGTTTTTTTTTTTTTATCTTTCTTTGTAGTCCCAGTATTTAGCACAGTGCCTGGCAAGTAGTAGGTGCTTAACAGAAACTTATTGACTGACAACCAATTAGTCTACACCAGGATAGCTGGACCCAATCCTCCCAGAGACACAAGGACAGGATACATCTTCCTTGTACCAGGTTCACATGAAAGATGGAGAGGGGCATGCCCCAATTTCAATAAGAAGGACCGTTGTGGGAAGGATCTCAAAAATATTAGAGGGGATTTCCCTCTTTCATATGGTCCTAAATGACTACCCCAGCAACAAAATAGTATAGAGATCCTAATCTGCAACAACACCACCTCAGAAGAGGTGAATAAAGTAGCCAGCTCAATCATCCACATCAGAGTCTCTGTTGCTTATATACAGAAGTTAACTGTCCCTAGTGGCAAGGAAGCTGATGATACATACTTAAGTCATGTTGCCTAAGCAGCATCTCTCCCTTTTGTGTTGCATCTGTGACCTTGCACTGTCTGGGGCCCTCCACTGTCTGGTAGGAGAGGCTTCAGCTAAATGCCTGAAGTATGACAGTATTGTTTTTGCCTCCTGCCTGGTGTCTATATCCCAGAGTCTCTGGGTGTTTCCTTGTCAGCTACAATTAATTTGTGCTGTTGACGGTGTTTATTTTTCTTATCCTAATTATACCCATAGTAATAAAATGGCTAAAAAAAATTCACTCAAACAACTGGTTATTTCATCTACAAGATGCTAAACAACTGTTTGAATTGATTTCCCCCCCTGAATTGGCAGATTTTTTTAGCTACTCAGTTTGAGCACCACATAAATATGGAAGTGCTCTTGCTTTCTGACCTCCTTTGCACATTAGGGCTTCTCCTGAGCAAGTGCTCTCACAAAAGTGATCTTTAGATGTTTAAATGGGCTAGAATTGCTCAACAACAATGAACTCATTTTGTAGGTATTTGGGTAAAAATCTGTTCTTCTGCATCTGCTTGTCAAGTTGGAGGCAGGGAAGGAGCTGAAAATAGTCTTAGAGTTTGTATGGTGTTATTTTATTGTTTTATTTGATAGTAAGAAGAGATATAACCTTGCTGAGAGGGTGACGAATTCAGTTATAGTCAACCAGTACTTGACAGGTTCTATCAGAAAACCAAACAAGAAAATAGTATGTATGTCTGCTACCGGCTGTCACTGGATTGAACAATGAATGTTTGATGAAGCCGACCTGCAAATACACACATCTCTGTGGAAGTCAGCCTTAAGTAGCAACTAGGCTGACAAAATTAACAGGAAAAGGCCTTGGTGGACACACACACACACACACACACACACACACACGATGAAGAAGAAGAGGAGGAGGAGGACAACAAGGAGGAGGAGGAAGAGGAAGAAGAAGAAGAAGAAGAAGAAGAAGATGATGATGATGATGATGATGATGATGATGATGATGATGAAGAAATCTTCATGTTCCTTTATTTAGGTATGTATTGAAAAGAGCCTCTATGCCAGGCAGGATTTGAAAGGAAGTTGCAGTTTTGTTAAGATAACTACATGGTCTTCATCTCAGCTGAAATTGAAAATGCAGTTTGGATAATTGTCAGATTTTCCAAATTAGTTTTGCTATTTTAAAAAAAGGCCCTAAAGTTACGTCTGCTGGAAACCTGAGGGTCTGATTCTGTTTTAGCAGCCGTTCTGGCTTCTTGCTGACAGGGCAAATGATGGATAAGTCAGTCAGCACCGTGCAGAAGAAGGTAATTGCCCAATTGCCCTGTGTCAGGCAGGCCAGTCACAGATTTGGTTTTCCTGTTCAAATACTTTTTTTTATTCCCCTGAAGATTTCAAAGGAATAAAAATCTCCCTAAATAAAGGCCTTTGAACAAAAATGCCCTTATCATCTGCCCTTCTACCCCAACCCTTCCAATTCCCTGCAAAATCAGTCACTTTTCCTACTAATAATATTTTAAATGGCAACAAATATGTTGATATAATAACTTCCTCTCAAGCACTCATGATATTCCTTGAAAGTGAAAGTATAGACCATCAACATCTGGTTCCCAATGCACTTTATGGGAATCAAATTTAAGGATAGATATTCACCAGCTCCAGCATGTTTAGAAGAAGGTAACCAAGATACTTACAGGACTCAAAACCAGGTTTTATGAGGATCATCCGAACGGGCTGACAATCTTTAGTCTGGAGAAAAGAAGATGTATGAAAAGCATGATGACCAACTTCAAATATTTGAAAGATCATCTAACAGCAGAGGAAACAGGCAATCACCTGGCCCCAGGGGCCAGTGCTAGGAAAAGTGGAAGTTAGAAAGAGAGAGAGAGAGAGAGAGAGAGAGAGAGAGAGAGAGAGAGAGAGAGAGAGAGAGAGAGAGAGATTTTGATTCAATTTTTTAAAAAAATCTAGTAATAGTCATACCTGTCCAAAGTGCAATGGGCTGCCTCTGTTGCCTACCACTAAAAGTCTCCGAGTAGAGACTAGATGACCACAGGTAGGGGTTATGCTTCACCTATACTTCTCTCCTTCAGGAGACTTCTCCCACCCTCCAGAAACTTCCATTTTACAGACAATGCCCAGGCTAGCCATGTTCACTCCCATATTCCTCTCCAAACTCTTTCTAACTCTCCAAACTTCTTTCTTTACCTTGTGGCCATCTCCAGTCATCCTGATCTATATCTTGCCACTGGACACAGATGGCTCTGGAGGAGAGAGTGAGGCTGATTACTCTGCACAGCCCTGCTTTACTTAAGTCCAATTCACTTGCAAGTCATGATATCACCTTCCTGATGTCATGATCCTCTCTGAGAGTGAAGGACAAACAACTTCACTACACCCATGCCTTTGGGAATCTCCCCCCTCACCTTTAGAATCCTTCTATGTGTTGTCTTACCCCCATTTGAATGTAAGCCCCTTGATGGCAGGGATTGTCTTTATTTTTGTTTCCATTTATACCCCTAGCTCTTAACATAGTGCCTAGTACATAGTAATCACTTAAATATTTATTGACTGTTGCTTGACTGCTTGACCACAGGTTGTTCTCCATGACCTCTGAGTCCCCTTCCAATTCTATTTCCATTGACAAAAGAATAGGTATTCTTATGACCATATTATAGATGGCAATATCAACATGTAGAAAATGGAAGTGATACTGACATATCATTAAGCAGGCTCCTGAGTGACCCAGGAAGAGTCACAGGACTTGTAGATCTAGAAAGGTTAACTCAATGCCATCTACTTCCCAAAGATGAGGAAAGATAAGGATGAAGATGAAGATGAAAACAGATAAGAAAACTGAGGCCCGAGGAGGTAAAGCAGTAATTGTGAGAAATTTGGATTTGAATCCAGGTCCTCTGACTGCAGGATGCTATCTTGTTTCCTCCTGGTATGTTCCATTAGTTGATCCAAAATCCCTTAATTTATTCCTCAAAATGTTGTGTCAGAAAAACAATAAATGTATGATCTAAGTGTCTATGAGGACCTTTCTCTGCCCTACCAATTCATTCTGGTGAGGATTACCTCACTGAAAAGAAACAAG
The DNA here is from genome assembly GCA_028646575.1 of Pseudocheirus occidentalis. NCBI lineage: Eukaryota > Metazoa > Chordata > Mammalia > Diprotodontia > Pseudocheiridae > Pseudocheirus > Pseudocheirus occidentalis. The sequence continues at coordinate 119,002,342 of CM053599.1, read as the reverse complement.
ATTAGAAAGAAAAAAAAGTAGAAACACAATAGTAAGAAGTCCTATAATACTTGGAAGAAAATCAAAGAAGGACATTCTCTAACTTAAAACTTGTCAACTTGATTTGCATTCCATGTTATTCAATAGGAAAAATCTATGCTTATAACCCAGAGTGGTACCTTCCATATAACATCAGCATAATTAGACTATTCTTTAGCACAATGCTGAATTTCAACTTGTACACTTTCGCCTTTCAAACTTTTTGTACTGTTCATATATTTCTGAGCTCATCTCATGATACCATCTAGTATTTTGTGGCAAATATAGTGTTGTTATAAATATAAATGATGTGTCCTGTCAATCTGAAGTCACAAATATCATCTATCAGGAACTCTAGCCTCTTATCTCTTTTCCACCAAATCTTCCCAATCCATATTGAGTTAAAGAAATTTGAAGTTATTTTTTAATCTGTTCATTTATTTGTCTATTTCCAGAGTGGTGAATAAGGCTTAATCTTGGAAATAGAGGTTCAGAGATGAAAAAAAAGCCCACCGTAGATTCTATTAGCAAGAAGTGTATGAGGAGCTAAATTAACCTTCATGCTGTATAGACATGGGTTTCTGTGTCATCTCAAAAGGGCAGAAGTTGACTGGAGTTAAAAAGTTTTCTATACAGATTTTTGAAGGAGGACTGGATAAATGGAATTATAGCAGTAATTGGATAGAGGTGGTTGTGGGGAACAATGAATAAGCAAACAATGAAACAATTAAAAAAAACTCAGTAGCAGGAGCAAGACTCAAAGGCAGGGGTTAACTGGAAATTGCTGTGTGCCAGAAACAAAACCATCTCTAGGCTTGCTTTCTCTCCTTGAATACAGGGGAAAGAAGAGCTGTTGAGACACCTGATTCAGATGAAGTGGCTTAGGTATCCTTATTGTCAACATCAGGTGCAAACCCAGGGGAACATCTAGGAGGACACTTAGTCAAAAGTCACACTGCTCCCAGTGAGAGCTGCTATGGAGGGAAGCCAAAACTAGATCAAGTCTAGTGTTTTATTCTTATTTTTCTGCTTCCTACCTAATTGGTGCATGTGCATGGCTATTCAAACCATAATGTGAATAGTTTTAAGCAAAATTCTAATAGGATCATTCATATAGCTTCCCCTTCCATTCTCCCACCCTACTTGCTCCCAGCTTACATACTTAAAGGGATTTTGAAGCTATCAGTATAATTTGACAAACATTTATCAAGTATCTACCATGCACAAAGAATGCAGCAGGCAAAGATATATATGACAGCAATTTTGTTTTTCATCTGCATATACTTATATAGATACATGTTGCCTCCCACACAAAATGTAAACTCCTTGAGGTTGGGGACAGTTCCATTTCTGTCTCTGTATCCTTAGCACTTAGGAAAGCACATGGATGTTTCCTATAATGAGTGGTTGCTCTGCTCTGATCAGACCACATCTGGAGTGTTGTGTTTGCTTCTAGGGATCATTTATTAGGAAAGGTGGAGACAAGCTGCATGGTAAGCTTACTAGAAAGCATGTAAATAGTAATAATACTTGGCATTTGCATAGAACTTGAACTTTGCAAAGTGTTTTACATGTTACATCATTTAATCCTCCCAATAATTCTGAAATATAGATATTTTCCCCCATTTTACAGATGGGGAAATTGAAGTCGAGAGGTCCAGTAAGTTGCCCAGGATCATATGGCTAGTATCTGAGGCAGAAATTAAACACAGCTCATCCTGACTATCAGTCCAACACTTTACCAATTATACCGTCTAGATGCCTATGCTTTTGCTACATTGATTAGTTGAAAGAACTGGGAATGTCTAGACCACATCAGGGAAGATTTGAAGGAGACATGGCAACTGTCTTCAAGTATTTGAAGGGTTGTCATAAAGAAAAGGGATTAGATTTCTTCTCCTTGGCCACAGAGAACCAAACTTAGACCCATAGGTAGAAGTTGCAGAGCTCTGTGTAAGAAAAGAAAAAAAAACTTTCTAATAACTAGAGCTGTTCATATGGAATTTGCTGCCCAGAAGATAGTAGATTTCCACCTTTTTCTAAAAGTCTTCAAGCAAAAGCTGGATAACAATATGTTAGGGGGTGTTATTCAAGCATTAGTTGAACTAGGTTGCTTCTGATGTTCCTGAAAACTCTTAGATTTTGTGATCTCTAGTGAAGCAAGGTCTATATTATCTTCAAGAAGCCAGGTTTCCAATAGTACAAGATAACAGAAAGTGTAAGAGGATGATATATAAAAATATTTGTTCAAGATAGAAAAGAGTTCCAGATGTCATTGAAAGAAAGGGCAGATTGGGCAAGTCACTTAACCCCAATTACCCTCCAAAAAGAAAAGAATGAAAGAAAGAAAGAAAGAAAGAAAGGGCATAACAGGATAGAAACTAAGGAAGGGTATGGCTGAGTTCTCAAGGGTGTGCTGCAGCCAGCTTGAACTGGCTCTAAAGAACCAGTGGGTAAATTTTTGGTATGAGCATTTATACCTTGGAAATCAACCGATTGAGACAATCTATTGTTTTATTGATTTTCAAGATGTAATAAAATGATAGAGAAAATGTTAATAATGCATATTAAACTTTAAAATGTGTCATGCACAGTAGGTCCCACCTCTTACTGCTTCCTGTGCCCTGATTGCTGATTGCCAAGCATTTAATAGTAAACCACTGAGGAACATCAAACCAAGAGAGTAAGCAAAACAACTGAAGAGAGCAAATTTTGCTTCAGCAAATAAGGAGATAGAATTTTCCCATTTATAGGTACTGGATATATAAATAAATATATAAGGCAGACATTTAATGGTCCTGCAATGACAGAATGAATGAATAAATGAAAGAATGAATGATGAATGGAGGAATGAAGGAATGAATGAATGAAAAAGTGATTATCAAACACTTACTAAGTGCCAAGCATTGTGGTAAGCACTTGGGATGCAAATCCCAAAGGGACAGTCTACTTTTAAGGAGCTAGTAATCTAACCAGAGGATCCTTGGAAAGGAATCTAGGAAAAAGGGAGAGGATCCAGATAGTTAAGAAAGAACAGGAGAGTACTGAATGGGTACAGACAATGTGGTGGGTCTTCAGTTAACAGACCTTGTTTTGAGTTCAACTTATATGACCTTAAGCAACTCATATTGCCTCCTGGTCCTCAGTTTTCTCCTCTGTAAAATGAAGGAAGTTGGACTCATCTCTGAATTCCCTTTCAACTCTGAGTAGGAGAACACTGAAGACAAACTTCAGTGATTTCAAAATGTTGCCTCAACCTGATAACACTGCCACTCAAAAAAAGAATAAGAAAAGAAAACCAAAAAGGCATTAACTGATTAGCAAAATGTATCAGAACCCAACCCCATTAATGGCAATAATCCTAGAAGGTACTTCCTACTTTTAAATACAAGTTAAATGAAACCTAAGAAGAGAAACACGTGCCTGACTTGATATAGGATACATGGAGAAAAATCTTCCTTTACATCATATAGTGGTAGGAGAAAAAAGTATTCAAACATTGGTTTTGCCGTTCTGACAGATATGGGGATTGTTGTGCTGTCTGGTTGCTGTAAATCTCTGTCCTGGTGCTGAAATGAAGTAAGGATGACCTGAAACATATTCATCTTGATTCAATGTTTGTTTAAGGGGGGAAAGGGTAGTGGCACAAGAACTTACACAGTTTCTTGATGTGATAAAGCATGGGAAATAGTGAAGAATGGAGTTCTGGGCCAGAATTGGGCAAGACTGAGAAATAGGAGGACATGGTGATGTGGTTTTTTTCCCCTCGTTTTGTATTTAAACTTAAATTTTAAAAAAATTACAAAAACAAAGAAATAGAGATTTGTCTCCAGCTCCCACATCCTCCCTTTCTCCCCCTCTCCATTACCCTCTCCAGCATTCCTTCATGCAACCTCCCTTTGCTGGGAAAAAAAAGTTGCTCTCAACAAAGAAATGTCATACAATAATATAACTGATATGTGTTTAATATGTGACGCTTCCACAGTCTATATGCCTTTCAACAAGGAACAGTTTTAGTTTTAAGACAGAGAAATGAATCTCAAATGTTGCAAGTAGACATCAGCCACCCGAGGTTTAGGAAGTATTGGGGAAGTGATAAAAAGGCTTTCCAAATACCCGAGATAATTCACATTAGGCCAGTATCTAGTCTACATGTTTATAAAGCCAATCCCAGTCCTAGAAAAATAGTTTATTAATATTAAGGAAGGACACTTTGGTATCCCTGCCTACCCAATAGGAAAATGAGGTCAGACAAGGTGGAGGTGAACAGTAATAAAGTACTCAATAATAAACAAAGTGAAAGGCACTTGCTCCAGTTTCTTCCTTTTCATTCGTGAGTTAAATGCTATGTCATTCCTGAAGAGTCTTAACATCCCATATCAGATTGGACCATAGGATATATTTAATGTCTGTGACTCCAGGTTTAGATGGAATTGATCAAACTGACTTCCCAAGGGCTGGTAGGGATAAGGAAGCTGGCCCACTGTCCCAGCTGACGTGCTTTAGTAGATTCAGATTTCAAGGTATACTCTGATTTGAAATTAGTGCCTTTGCCTTTTCTGACCTCTGTTTTAATATACACTAAAAGGTGGAGAATAGGGGAAAAGGGGAGGAATGGAGAAAAGGGAATTCCCCTTTATATGGTTTCAGAAAAAGCCCACTGATTCCTGAACCCTTCTGCTATACCTGCAGAAGAGGGGAAGAGCATTGACCGTAGAATAAAAGCATCTAGGTTCATATCCAGCCTCTTTTACTCTATTTTACTATGTGAACCAAGGTCACCTTGTGACCTTGGGAAATCCATTTAACCTCTGTAGACCTTGATTACCTTATCTGAAAAATGAGGGGGCTAGGCTAGATGTCCCCTAAGATCTAATCCATTCTCTTATGTGTAAAAATGTTACAGGGAAAGCACGTGGTATGATTTTTTTTCCCATTTCAAAATATCTTCATAGATGTCCCTCTTTATTTTTTTAAATTACTTTTGAGGGCAGCAATTCAGCTTGTCTGTGTGACTAATATGTGCCATCTTCAAGCACTGGATGAACACCTTCTAGGAGGTGTAGAGGATGATATGAATTTGGCTGAACATGAACAAAATTTAAAGAGGCTTCAAGGTGTTTAATTACTTCAGTACATGTCAGAACTTGCCATGGTCATGGGGCATTAAGAAAAAGTGAGCACTGTGACAAAATCTGGGAAAGACTAATACACTGTTTTGTTCCTCATTAGAGTATACTATTGTTAAATTTCTCTGACAGCTCTCATTATATAGAACCCTATTTTCATTTACTCAGAAGCAGGGCTGACTTTGTAATGAATCACAAAATCTCAGGAACTCAGTGTTAGAAGGTACCTCAGAAATCATTCAGTCTAACCAAGGATTCATTTCCCCAGATGAGTATGGTGAGATCCAGGAAGGATGAGATTCACCCTAAATCATATGGGCATTAACATGTGAATTGGACCTAAGTCTTCCATTACCAGTGCCATGAACTATTCCATTCTTATCTTTGTAATCCTAGTAATTAGCAAAGAGTAAGAGTGTAAAACATGTATACTCATTGATTGATAGATTAGTGGAAAGAATACCTATCCACAGAATTATAGATCCTTGACTTTCCCTAACTTTTAGAAGCTTTATTGCATTAAAATGATATTTCTATATCCTTGCAAATGTAAAACAGAGAAGGGTGAAGGTGAATGAGTGGTCTAGTGATTCTTATAGGAATTGAATATTAAAATAATGGACATATACCCCTCCATAAAACTAAAGGGAAGGCAAATACAGTATATCTTTAGATTTTTATTTCCAGAAATGGAAATATCTTGCTTCTTAGTCTTATGCTTCCAGATGACTTGAGTTTATCATTGCCTCATCCAAATCAAGGGGCACCTTCTGTAACACAGGACTTCAAGGTACTGTTCAGAGAGCATATCTTGTGTGTTACATTTTGCACATATATGTGTATACACATATGTGTGGCTAGATAAATATAGATACATGTGTGTATACACAGGTCCCATATATACCAAAATATTTATAGCAATCCTTTTAGTGGTAGCAAAAGAAAACTCAAAGAACAAAAGAGAGTGGCCAATTAGGGAATGGCTAAATAAACAGTGGTAAATGAATGAAATGGGGTATAAATTCTATAGTTAGAGATTACATATATGAGGAAATTAGAGCAACTTGGCAAGACTTGAATGAGCTGATATTGTGAAAGAGTAAAAAGAACAGGGTCACACAGCTGGAAATTGATGATGATATAGTGGGGAAGATGCTACAAAACATTTGAACTCTGATCAATTCAGATCAGTGCAATAACCAATTGACTGCAAATGATAGATAAGGAAACACACTTCCCTCTTCTCAGTAGAGAGGTGTTAGACCTCAGGTATGAAATGAGCCATATGCTTTCAGACAGTGTCAATATCAATAATTTTATTTCTTTTGTTTAACTGTATTTCTTTCCTACAAATAAGGGTTCTTCCTAGTAAAAGAAAGATATTTGGGAATTGATAATTATGTTTAAAAGAAACATCAACAATTTTAAAAATTATGCTTCATATATTCACCTCTAAAACAAACACAACTGTTGAAGAATATCCCTATCTACTGACACTGTACCTAAATCCCACCATCTCTTTCACCATTTATGTTATTTTCTCACACCTTCCGCAACTTGTGGATCAATGCCTATATTTCTGCCACAAGTCTCTCCATGGTAGTCTGTGCCTGAAGTCTCAAAGTATGGGGGCTATTTTCTCAGAGTATTGAAAATATGAGCCAATGTCTTGTTCTCTGCCAAATATCTTCTTTCTTCTCCAAGAGAATCTTATCACCAACGATATTGTAGACAGGTTTCTTGCTTTGGAAGACCATAGGCATAATGTGATTTCAGTTATTCATACTTCTCAAGGAGATTTTTTTTATGAGATGTGTTTTTCTTTTTGTAAGCAATCTGTAGTTATCATTGCAAAGTCTTGACAGAGGTTGCATCATGCTATTACCTCTTAAGAATTGTTTGGTATTATTCTTTGCTTTCTTTTACATTGTCTTTATGATATCCATATATTAAGAATTTATGTTCAACTGAAAACTACTGTATATCCACTCATATTATTCTATTATTGTAGTTATGAGACCCTTTTCCTTTATTCTATAAGCCTGTAGATTTTATTAACATGGTAGAATTCTGCCACAGCTTCAAATATAGCCTCTGAGAATGACTCCTAAATATATATATATATTATATATATGTATATATATAATATAATATATTTTATATATGTATGTATAAATATATATATTTTATATATGTATGTATGTATAAATATATATAATGTATGTATGTATGTATGTATGTATGTATATCATTATTCTCTCCCAAACCCTTTCTTGTAAGCTCTAGACATGTCTTTACAACTGCCTGCTAGATATTTCCAATTAGATTTTGGAAGACAGCATGGTAAAGTGGTTAGAACAGTGAATGTGAAGTCAAAGAGATGTGAGTCCTAATCCCACTTCTTTCACTTAATATTTGTATGACAATAGGCTCCTCTCTAAGCCTCAGTTTCTTCATTTGTAAAATGATAGTATACTTGATCTTTAAGATACCGTCTAGCTATGATTCTGTTCCTCACATTTTTCAAAACTGAATAAGCCATCTCCTGAAAACTTGCCCCTCCTTTTCAATTCCCTAATCCTTTCTCTAACTTCCATTCTCCTTCCAATTAGTGCTATCATTTCTGCTTCCACAGAACCTTATATCTGTCCTTTTCTCACTATTCATTGCTGCTAGACTAGTTCAAGGTCTCATTTTCTCTTATTTGAAGTAGAGCAATAGCTTCCCAACTGACCTACTTGTTTCTTGTATCTCTTTGCTTCCTCTGTTCTACAATATACCGCTCTGACTAAATAAATCATCTACAATATCTAAAATTATCTGAAAATTATCTAAATTTTTTAATTTAATTATCTAAAGTATCTAATAAAAATATCTAAAATTATCTCCTCTAACAAAGCATCTCTCATTCACATGCAAAGATTATATAATATTTCTTGATAGATGCAACAGCAAAAATACCTTTTTAAAAATAATTGTTTCTTTAATATTAGGAAGGTTACAAAATAGGAATTAAAAGGCTCACCAAAGGTGTTTGCCTCTCCCAAAGTGAATGTCCTGGGCAGAGTCCAAATGGAAGAAGGATTCCATATAAGTGGCAACATGATCATAATGCTCCTTTTTGCATGTGACACTGTTATGATTACATCAAGCTCTGGAACATTGCAGGACTTCCTAAAAGAAATTTATAATCACTCAAAAGAGTTCATCCTAATAATCCACATTAGAAAAAACAAGTATATGGATAATGCTTCTTGTCTATACTATGACGTACTGTTGAAAAAAGTTATCAGTGTGTGTATGTATATGTAATATCAACTGTGAATCATAACATATATTATACATATATACATTTATGTGTATATGTATATGAACACATATACACACATATGTGTTACATAAAACCCATGAGATGTTAGCATCACTGATATAAAAGTGTATAGAGAAAAGATACACATTCACAATATATTTCTTAAATGGATATGGAAGATGGACAATGAACTGAGGCTGGAATTCAATAGGGGAAAGAAAATTGACTTGATTGTGTTTGGGAAATTGCGGTGTTTTCAATGATCCCAAGAGTCACAATGAAGCAAAAATCCATCTTTTTAACACCGGTATTCTTCGAGTGATATTATATTCCTATAAATCATGAAATAACACAGTCACTAAATAATCAAAATTGTGGGTTACCCAAAAAACAAAGGATATACAATTGTGGTGGATATACAAAGAATGCAATACATTATCAATGATTACCTTGGTACAAGAAATTATGTAGAAAGATATTCAAGGTATGTGTGACCAAAAAGGGAGTTGAACCACTGTTGAGAATAAAGGACAATAGAGGTTGTGGTCGTTCAGTTGTTTCAATCTCTGACCTCACTTGGGTTTACTTGGCAAAGATACTGGAGTAGTGTGCCATTTCCATTTCCAGCTAATTTTGAAGATGAAGAAACTGAGACAAACAGGGCTAAGTGACTTGCCCAGGATCACACAGCTGGTAATTGTCAGAGGCTATATTTGAACTCAGGGCTTCCTGACTCTAGGCCCAGCACTCTATCCATTGTGCCACCTAGCTGGAAAATAGAGGACCTACCTACATTTTACACTTGTTCCCACATAATGTTAAGAAAGCTCAAGAAGAGCCTCTACTATATTATTTATATTCCCTGTGAAAAACTTATGATGGAACATGAACAGAAATCACACAATATGAAAAGATATGGATGGATCATATTCCCTTTTGAGGGACTACCTAAATCAATGAAGTTCATGTACCTATTGAAACAATCAACTACAATGTACTTTAATTCTGAATTATTCACTGTAGTATTGAAATATGCAGTAATGATCATATCATACACTCAAAAACTTTCAATAGTTCTCCACTGCCTAATAAAATCCAAACACATTAACCTCATATTCAAAAGAATTTGAACAATTTGGATCTCACCTATCTTTCTACTATTATTTCCCAATATTCTCTTTCACAAACTCTATGCTCTAGAAAAATGGACTACTCACTGTTCCCCAAACAGACCTTGTACTTTTCTTTGAATGTAAGGAGGAGGGGGCACTTCTCCCTCTTGGAATACTTATTCTCTCATAGTTCTTGCCTGTTCAAAATCTAGCCATCCTTCCCATGCTCAAAGACAGTGTTAGCTTTCTTCTTTCTTTCAACCACCTCTCAATTCTCATGAATGTTGTTCTTCTTTTATGACAATTTCAAATTCTACCTAGATTTTGTGCCCATGTTATATTCCCTACTTGACTCTAAGCTCCATAAGGGCAGCAACTGTATCTTTTTATTTTTTATCTCCTAAAATACCTAATACAGTATCCTTACACAATAGTGTTTGTTTAATAAATATCTATTGAACGAATGAATGGTGGGGTACTCTGTACTGTGTGGTCCCCTTGTATTTCTACAATAATTATAGTGGAATAGAAGAAAAGGGAAAAGAAAGAGCAAAGAATCAGAGTTTTTTAATCTATCTATAAACATTAATTTAACTAATGGTATTCTAAATGTGAGATCCATGTCTAACAACCAGTACATTCATATATTACTGGAAGAAATGAACCATATCACTATTGATATTCTTGGTATAAATGAAGCCAGAAAACATAAGAAAGTTACAGCTAAATGACGCAGCTAGAATAGCTCGTAGAATCTCTTGGAGAGGCAATTAAATAAGGGAAATGACACCAGTGGTTTCATGATTCACCTTTTTTGGGGGGGTAATCAGGGTCATAGAGCTAGTTAAGTATCAAGTGTCTGAGGCTGGATTTGAACCAAATAGTGCACTAGCCACCATGCCACCTAGCTACCCCTTCATGATCCACACTTAAGCAACAGGAAATATAATTACATGGGGGACTTGGTCATCTTGCCTTGAATGCTTATGAAGGACATAAATACAAAGACTGACATGATGTTAATTGTAGCTTACTAATTAATATTTGTTTCAGAAGATGAAGAGTTAAAGAAATCCTATGAAGAAATTGACTAGATGCTCTAAACCAAAAAAGCATACACATCAACAGCCATTAATTTAAATGTGAAGGATGAGAGAATGGTCATCTTGGAAACTGATTCTGGGGTAAGACATGAAAATGAAGAGATCTATAACTGCTGAGTCAAGTACCTACTTTCTCTTCTCTATTAAATATTTTCAAGTATGATGGTATTGAGACTGCCCTTGGTAGAGCATTGGAACAGGAACATAGAGGCTTGTATAAACAATATTCCATGGCAAACCTATTTAATTGGTAGCAGTGTAGCAGAGAGAGCATAGAACTTTGAATCCCACCTGTGATATTTACTAGTGATAGGCAAGTCATTTAAAACTCTCTGAGACTCAGTTTCCTGATCTCTAAACTAAAGAAAATAATACTTGAAGAGAGAGTAGGTGTAAATTTTGTCAAACTTAAACAACTATACAAATGTTGACTGTTATTACTTATTCAAGTACTGATGAAAGAGAGGAGGAAATATTTGATAACGTAGAGAAAATGTCTGCCCTTTTCTTATCAGGTCCCCGCACATGTTACAACTAAACAGAGGTAACTAGGTGGCACAGCAGACAGAGCATTGGTCCTGGAGTCAGGAAGACTTAAGTTCAAATCTGGTCTTAGGGGTTTCCTAGCCATGTAGCCTTGGGCAAACCATTTAACTTATGTTTACCTCAGTTTCCTAAATTGTATAATGTGGATAATAGCAGTATATACCTCACAAGGTTTATAGGGATCAAATGAGATTATTTTTTAAAATTTATTTTAAACTTAAATAGAAAATGAGAAAATTTAAAAAAAACATTGCCATGCATACAGCAGAGCATAAGAAAGGATTCAATATAAAACAATAAATTTCCATTTCAAGAAAGCCTACATAATAAATACTACACATTGTTTTCAAAACTACCCAGCTTTTCTTTGCTTTCTGGTATTTATTCTTTTGTTCTCTGCTGCATATTTTGTAGTTTATTTTTTCCTTTCCCTTACTATGCTCCCCCTGCCCTAAAGAAGGCTACGGTTAAGTATGACTATATACACACGTGCATACATACATATATACATATGTAGATATCTATAAACATATACAAATATATACATATACACTTATACACATATGTGTAAGACCATATGATGCTTATTTCCACCTGGCATCCATTTCTTTGAAGATAGATAGCCTCTCCCTTCATAAATCCAGGTCTTTCCATATTTTTCTTTTTTGGGGGGAGAGGGCAATTGGGGTTAAATGGCTTACCCAAGGTCACTAGTAAGTGTTAAGTGTCTGAAACTGGATTTGAACTCAGGTCCTCCTGACTCCAAGGCTGGTGCTCTATTCACTGCACCACCTAGCCTCCCCCATATTTTTCTTAATCACCCAGATTGTCGTTTCCTACACCACAACAACATTCCAACCCAATCACATCCTATCTAAGAGATTTTCTTTGAAAGTTTCCACCAATTTTCTGCATTCCTCCTATACTTGGCTGCATACACTTGAAATAACATTTCTAAAAAGCACTTATCGTAGTGCTTGGCACACAGTAGGTAGGCACTATATAATCTCCCCTTTCTTCCCATACCCTAAATCCTTTGACAGATGCAACCATTGGAATACTTTTATTAAAGGGTCCTTGGATTAACAACCAAAAGCAAGGCATCCTATCACAAAAGATGTCCTACATAGATTCCAGATGGAAAGGAGTCTATCTACAGATGGAGAGGTACTCCAAACACTTCTGCTCGTGGAAGATACCACAATGAAATTTACTCCCAAACAAAAGCTAATACTTGCTAGGCTGACTTTTATGTGAAAATGTGAACATAAAAACACTTTTCAGTGTTTTTTTTAAACCTAATGTAAATTATTTGCTAGTTTACCTACTGCTACTTTTAGCGTAATTTAATTAGGGTAGCTATTTGGAGTATAAATTGAGAGTTTACTATAATTGCAATCATAGAAACAAGAACTAGAAGAATTTGGTGATTATCTTATCCAATTATTATAATATTAAAGTATCTATAGCTATGTCTTCTTCACCATTGGAATGAAAACTCAGGGACTGTTTTTCCTTTTTATGTATATCCTCAGTACATACTCACAAACATATGCTTTGTGCCAGACACTTTACTAAGTGCTAGGAATACAGGATTAGTCCCTGATCTCAAGGAGCTCAAAATCTGATGGGAGAGACAGCAAAAAACTACGTAAAGCAAGTTCTGTGGGAGAATCCTATTAACAGAAGATAAATTGGGAGTAAGCTCAAAAGGAAGGCACCAAGATTAAGGAGGTCTAGGAAAGACTTCTTACAGAAGAAGGGACTTCCAATGAGACTTGAAGGAAGCCAGGGAAGCCAGGGGGTAGAAATGAGGAGGGAAAGAATTCCAAACATGGGAGACAGCTGGGGAAAATATTTAAGAGTCAGAAGATGCAGGGTCTTGTGCAAGAAACAAGAAGGAGGATAAAGTCACTGGATTGTAGGGTAGGTGGAGAGGAATACTGTGTTAGAAGACTGGAGAGGTAGGAAGCAGTCAAGTTGTGAAGGATTTTGAAAGTTAAACAAAAGATTTTATTTTTGATCCTGAAAGTAATAGGGAGCCAAAGTAGTTTATAGAATGAGGATTGGGGGAGATGATATGGTCAAATCTGGGTTTTAGGAAGATTGATTTGACAGCTGCTTACATAGTAAGTGCTTAAATACCGATTTGATTGAATTATTGGTTGATTGAAAGAGTTGTAGGTGTAGAGAAAGCACAAATATTAAACCCTATTTAATATTTCAAAGATGAGCTGCAGAAAGCAGTTGTCCTTTGCCATATATACTGCTATCTCTGCTGTGTCAGGGACAGGGAGGACAGGGATGAGGTTGTTAAAAACCTTTGTTTGAAATATTTGCTTGTGACACTTTGGACAGTGGAAGTAAAAATCAGGCCTTTTTTATTTGACGTTGTTGATACTTCAGGGTACATTTTTAAACATAGCATGGGGATCTGGAGTCTCACAACTCCAGGGAAAGTCAAAGGAATAAGAGGCTTTCATATGTACACATACATGCATATATACACACACCTTTGAAAACCAGGAAGGCCTCCTAAAGCACTTCTACTAATATTCCTCTGGCTGTTTTAATAGTTAAAATATTTTTAGTGAATTCACCTTGAAAACAGACCAAAGAATGCCTGTTTCTCCTTGCCCCACCTCCTTCCTTACCCAATTATGGCTCTGGTGCAGAGAAAGGGAACAAAGGACGAGATTTAACAGCCCACTCTACTTAACAAAAGAATCTGCATTCAAGAAGCTAATAAAGGCTCTCTTTAGGAATCTCTTGGTGGGAGAGGGGAGGGGAGGGCTTGGGGAAAAAATGTTTGGGGGATTTTGGGGAGGTGGGCAGGGGAATAATACATTTTTAGTGGCACAGAAGAAAAAGCACCAACTCTGAAATCAGAAGACCTAGGTGCAAATCCTATCTCTAACAATTAATACCTGTGTGACTCTGGCTAAGTTGATGGATTTGCCTATCTAGTCCTCACTTTCCTTGTCTATAAAATGAGGGGAACAGATTGCTTCTGAGGTCCCTTCCAGCTCTCCAACTGTGATCCTACAATTTTCTAAAGTTCTACATTTCCTCCATTATATTGAGGTGAAGCGGGATGCTGAAGTGAGTTCAAATATGAGTTGCTTCCAACTAGATATCCAATCATCAAATCAAGCTAAGCATAAGACAGATGCTTATCATTCACACTTTACTCCCTTTATTATCTATGTGCGCTATTTCACTGGCCCCTCAAGCTGAATAGAAACTTAGTCAACATTGAAACAAACATTCCCTCTGCTATCATTATAAATGTAGGCAAATGGACCTATCCATGACTGAATTCAAGAAGCAATTCCGGGGCGGGGGGTGGGGGGGTGGGGACGGAAGCCTGATTGTTGCTGCAAAATACTTGTACAGAAAATAAAACTACATATGCAAAACCAATAGTTCCACACCTCAGTTTGACAGGATTTTCAATAAAGATGGCTAGAAAAGCATATAATCATAAGATAATATCCTGAATGCATAATAATCTCAGGGAATCAGGACAGATGATTATATGCCACCCACTTGATAATGCAGAATATCATAATTTATTCCAGTAGCTCAGTTCCTCCCCCCTCAACGTTTCTGCTTTACCAAAACGAACATTAGTAGCCTTCAAATGTTAGGATATTATTTCAGATTCAAGAACTCACAATAAGAATCATGCAAATACATGTATTTATAAGCATATCCATTCATTTTCATACTGTATGTATATATAGTCAACTGTTAAATCTCCTAAGTGACACCAGAATAGAGCATTGGACTAACAGTCAGAAAACATAGAATTCAAATCTTGCAACAGATAATTTACTAGATGCCAAGTCCCTTAACTTCTCTTTCAACTTTGATGTCCTTATCTGAAAAAATAAAGGGCAAGACTTCATGACCTCTTAAGTACCTTCCAGGTCAAAATATCTGAACCCATGATCTGTGACTCACTCATGGGAAATGTGAAATTCCAAGTTATCTTCTCCCTCTCTACTAGAATACTTTTGAACCTTCTCCCAACCACTATCAATGTTATGTGATTAAAGAATTCGTACTCGTTTCAATATTAGATTAAACAAAATTAGATTAAACAAAACTAGATTAGACAAATCTTCTAGACCAGGACACACACACACACACACACACACACACACACACACACACATACACACACACCTAAGTCAAGTAATCATGCCATATTGAAGTGGGCAATTCTAAACAGGAATATAGATACTAACAGCTTGTAGAGATAAGTAAACACAACAAAATGAACTCTTGATAATGAGGGCCTCTATTCTGGGACTAAGAGGTCACATTTTCATTTGCAAGCACTGGCCTGTCACATTTTAATAAACCAGAGAGGTAAGCACTTTCTCCATTAAACTTCAGCACCTTCACTATAAACAGTCAATGATTTAACTCCAAAACTCCAAGTTTATTTTTGAAGCAAACTTTATGTTCCATGTAGTGTGTATGTTTGAGAAAGCTTTTAGACTTTGGGAATTAATGTTCATGTAGGAGATGTGCTTTGTGAACAAGGAAATACACTCTGAGGTGTGACCTTCAAATTTTGATGGTTCTGTGTAGACTTGATGGCTCATATTTCAATGGGACTGCTGATGTGAAGTCCAAGCTAGTACAACCGGGGTTTCTAAATGGCAAATTAGGGAGATTTACCCCAAACAAAAGCTAATAATTGCTAGAATAATTTTTATGTGAAAATGTGAACATAAAACACTTTTCAGTATAATGCATTCAAAAACTAAGCATAAATGATGTGTTAGATTATCTACTGTGATTTTTAGAATAATTTAATTAGGGTATCAATTTGGAGTAGATAATTGAGAGTTTATTATAATTACAATTATAGAAACAAGAACTAGAAGAACTTGGTGATTATCTTATCCAATGTCCTGACTGTACACAAGAGACTAAGACCCAAAGACATTAAGTGGCATTCATCCATTCATTCAACAGGCATTAAGAGCCTACTGTGAGCAAGGCACTGTGCTTTTGTTATTTAATTGTTCCTTCAGGTGTATTCAACTTTTCATGACCCCATTGAATTATCCATGGGGTTTTCTTGGCAAAGATACTGAAGTTGTTTGTCATTTTTTTCTTCAGTGTGTCTCCATTTTACGGATGAAAAACTGAGGCAAATCGGTGGTAAGCCCAGGGTCAATACAATTTCAGAGTTTGTATATCTGGTCTAGTAAGAAGGGAGTCAAACACTGAAGTTTTGTTGGCAAACACAAGCTATTATGGAGGATGGGAAATGTTGGATCCTGCTGAAAACAATTGGTTGATAATAACAATCTATATTAAACTAATTATTTTAAAAATATCTGGTTGACAGAATTAAAACCATTTTCCCCAAGCCACTTTGTACAGGTAGACGTATCTCTTCGTGGGCACTAAATCTATATACTTATTAAAAATAAGGAAAACAAAGGAGTACATCACATAATCAGTTTGCTATCAAAAAATACACAAGGAGACAGTTATCCTATGATGCCAGCAATGTCTATTATCTAGCAGTACAATTGAAATCATTTACTATTCCTGACCATCATTTTCTTCAACTCTATAAAATGGGTATGACAATATTTTCATTAATTTTCTCATGGGGCTATGGAGAAAACCTTTCTTATATATGTTAAAGAGTCATATAAATGTCAACTGTTGATACTGTCCTTAGTGTTACCATCATCATTGCCACCATCACTGTTATCTTATTTTTTCTTATCATTTTGTTAGGATTCAGATAGATCTGAGGGGTCCTCTGTCTGCCCCCCTGTGCAGAGAGCCTACTACTATTCCTGCTATTGCCTCATAGCCAGTTCTTCAGGTGAGAAGACTTCAGACCACAAACTTGTGCCTTCCATCTCCTGCTGTATCCAACAAGGAAAAAATGCAAGGGTCCATGGCAGGCCTCTTCCGTCTACCCCAAGGCAACAAGTTGCATCTACAACAGCACAAGAAAACTTCCTACCTCCTGCTACCAGCTCAATCTCTGTTGTGGGCTGCTCAGTGTCCAGCACTAAGCATGACTGGAGATTTGAATAAGAAATGACCAGTCCATGTGGGTAGTTCAAGGAAGAACCATGAACTCCATGTATTGCTGCTTAGAACAAAGTTTTTATTGCTGCTTAGAACAAAGTTTTTAAGGATCCAAAAGACAAAGACCCAAGTATTCTTATCTTAATCATATCCTAGAATATTATTACTAATAGAATAGTCTGCCATACCCGGGAAGTAGCTTGGATAAGACAAGTCTTGTTATCAAGGATTCAGGAAGTCATGGAGAAGGTCAGTTGTCTCTTATCAAAATGTATATTCAGGACAAAGGATGCTCCCTGAGAGCAGGCCACAATCTCAAAGACATCTGCATAGAAACTGACCCATCCCCAAGAATCAAGTATTTTGACTTATAATAGTCTTTAGTCTGTTATATCTTGAAAGTAGCATAATATGATAAGGAACATGTCCTTTTTGGTGCCTGAAGTTTGGGGGCAAAGGTTTTGATGTCAGGATATCAAAAAAAAGTCCTTTTAAGTGTACCCCTTGGATACTTTCGAGGGAGCCAGCCTTTGCAAGCCGTGTAACTTCAAGGGATATTGAGGTACACTATTTAGGTTTCTATCTGGGTCCTGGATCAGGCCTCCTTGGCTCCCCACAACTCTCCCAGTCCAAATTGAAATGTAGAAAACCTCTGGTGTGAAGAACCTCTTCAGGTCTCTCATTTCTTGTTGCAGCTGTCCTTTGAGGGCAGAAGTTGTGGTACCTTCAAGCTGTAGTCCAGACTTCCTCTACCATGCTCCAGCTCTTAAACCTGACATTTCATTCCAGTCCTTGAATTCATATATTAGAAGTATATTGGGACCCCTGGGGACTTTCTCTCTGTTTGGATGGCTCCTCCCAGAACCTCCATTTAACAATGGCTCCAGGCTGCACACTGGATTTTCTCTACCATGGTGGGTTCCCTTTCTCTCCCCTTCCCTCACCCCTATCTTTTCAGCTTCCTTTTAGGAACTGTCTTCCCCATTAGAACGTAAGTTCCTTCAGTGAAGAGATTGTCTTCTTTTCTACTTATATTTGTATTTCCTCAACTGCTATATAGTAAGCACTTTAAAAATATTAATTGACTGACTGACAATTTCCCTGAAAGCTCTTCAGAACAACTCCAGTATCAGACTAGATAATGAGAATGACAAGGACCTCATTTCACCCACTCAAGGTTAAAAGGTTTTGCCTCTAAGACCCTATATTGGAAAAGCTGTTTCATACATGTATGTGGAGATTATGTGTATTTGTATTGCAAAATCTATTTTTAAATTATCTAAAAATTTTTGTAGATGAATATTTTGACTTAAATTCTAGGTAATAGTTGTCTGTAATGGTGTTCTAGCTCAGTAAAGTTAATTTCTTGGATTCTCGAAGATATCTGGGTGGGTTGTATTCATAGTACAGGGAATTCTTCTGTTATTTTATAAAAGACTGCAAATTTCTAGCCATCTATGTATTTCTCAATATTCAATAGATGATGTTTTCAAAGGGCAGTGACGTTGAACATTTTCTACCACTTTGATAAATGATTAGCATCTGTCAATGTGTCCAAGCTCCTTAAAAATAAACCTTCCATAATTTCTAGTGGCAGTGACCAGATCATTAATCACTATGATAAACCTCTTTATTTGAAAAACCAAATCTTCCAGATGGCCACTTATTTGATTTTTCTTAGTCAACATGTTGGTTGAATTTGTATTGATATTAGCCATAAAAATTCAATCTCTTCATTCCATTTTTGGATCTTAGCTATTTCATAGAGTCCATCCAAAGATAAACAATTTTCAGTTGTATTTGACAAATCCAATGGTAAATATCTGTTCTCAGCCTTTAGTATTGCTTGGGGAAGTAGTCTGTTTCTAATGTATTTCTAGACATTTTAAATCTTTTTATGATGTGCTTTAAGAACATCTGTCAATCCCCTAATTCCTTTTTGTGGAGGAAGTGTTCATCTTTGTATGGCTGTCTTTGATATATTCTGTTTTCCTTTAGTATTGTGCAGTTTTTTTTGTTTGGACACCTAGATCTATTGTCATCCATTTTACCATGACAAAAGAATGTTAAGACTGGTACTGTGTGAGCTTTAATTATTCTGAATGCATTCTTCCTATTAAACTCATATTCACTGCTTTCCTCAATTTGTCACTTAACAAAACAGTCCTAACATATTCAGTTACAACTTTCTCTTCCAGCTTGCTGTGTCTCACCTAGAAAATTATTTTTCTCTCCTTCCTCCACTGGTTTGCTTTGACTTCTGTATTCATGCTAAAGACTGTCTCTAATCTTCCTTGGTACACATGAAAATGTTCATGTTTATCAAGTCCAAATGACATTTTTATATTGTTTCAAAAAGTTTCTATGAGATAAGGTAGCTATTTAATGTGCTTTTCAGTGGAGCCTTATAGCTTAATATCATCCATTGACTTCAAATGATTACTATGATGTTTTGGTATGACTCCTTTAACTTAAAAGCCATACTCAGTTGTTGCCTTTTTTTTCAGAAGAGATAACACATTTAGAGGTAGGCAAATCATGGC
The DNA here is from genome assembly GCA_028646575.1 of Pseudocheirus occidentalis. NCBI lineage: Eukaryota > Metazoa > Chordata > Mammalia > Diprotodontia > Pseudocheiridae > Pseudocheirus > Pseudocheirus occidentalis. Next base: position 118,982,506 of record CM053599.1, on the reverse strand, counting down.
AGACTTAAGCTCTTACCCTGAATACTATGTGTTTTATGTCAATGACTCTTAACATTGTTGTATTGTCGATGTTGTAAAAAGAGAAGAATTTTCTATATGGATATAAAATATATTCTCACTCTGTCTGGACCACTTCTATATATTTGCAGAACATAACCCAGTCATGAGTACAGAACAGAATCAAAGATTTTGTGATAGTCAAGAAAGGAATATAATTGATATGGTGCTTTATGATAGTTTTTTTCAATAATCACTAGATCAATAATGAGTTATTATTTTTTATTATTTATTTATTTGCTTTTAGTTTATAACATTCAGCTTCATAATCCCTTGAGTTTCAAATTTCCTCCCCCTCCTTGTCCTCCCCCTCCCTCTCCCCTCCATGGGAGTATGCAATCAAATATAGGATCTACAAATAGCTTCACATTAAACAATAATGAGTTATTCTTTACAACACTGGGGCTTTGGACTGAGAAGCTATCCTGTTAGAACTATGATTACCAACCAGGCTCTAGGCTCCAGAGTTTGTAGCCCTCTTTAGGGAATTTTGATTTATACCATTGGTACATATTGGAGGAAAGAGAGCTAATGCACAGAAAGGGGGAAAAGAGTCACATGAGATTAGCGAGGCAGATTTGGTACCTGATACTTAGTCTAATCCCCTTGTTTTACAAATAAGGAAAGTAAGACCAAAGAGGGGAAATGACTTCCCAAGGGTCAAAAGTCGTGGAGTCAGAATATGAATTCCAGTCTTCTTTACTTTAAAATCAGTAATTCTTCCACTATACCACATTTCCAAAGATTTGTACCTTCAACAGATATGAAAGCTACAATAAGGAAGTAGTTTATGTGCTCAGACCAGGCTTCTACACATAAAATCATTCATTCATTTAGTTTCTCCCACCACAGACAACATCCTTTCTGCTACATTAAGAAAGGATTAAAGTGGGGGGGGGGGCAGAGCCAAGATGACGGCATAGAAGCAACAAGGATCCGAAGCTCCCACACAACCACCCAAAATATCCATAAAATATGACCCCAGACAAAGTCTAGGACTCTCAGACTCATAAAAATACAGAAAACACATCTCTCGAGGAAGGCAGCTCGGCATTAGGGGCTCATCACAGCAGGACACGAGCCGAGGCCAGCCCAGGCTGAAACCAAAACACAGCCAGGCCCCAGGGCATCAAGAGGAGCTGAGCCACGCCACAGCCAGTCTATAAGAGAGAAGATCTACCTCAACTCCAGCAAACTCCACATCTAGTAAGACGTGAAAAACAAGAATTAGAGAAAGTTAGCTCGGCAGGAGGGGCTCATCCAGCAGGCCGGCAGGCCGGGAGCCAAGACCAGCCCAGACCGAGACCAAAACCACGGCCAGGACTCAGGGCAATCTGGGAGGAGCCAAGCCACCCAAGCCGCAGCATGAGACTACTTCAGAGAACATCTACTGCACCTAGGGGGATCTTCACATCTAGCAAGCCAGAATTACAGAAGGTCAGTGAAAGTGGAACTTTGAAACTTAATTTGGGGTAGGAAAAAGCAGTTTGCCCAATCTGCCACCAGGGCAAGGAAGCAGTGGGGGAAGGGCAGGAACTGCTTTAAACAGAGGCTGCCCCCACTGGGCTGCTTCAGAGCTCCTGGCCTGCGGACCCTGCAGTGGGGCTGAATCCACTGATCAGGGCCAAGTGCTCTTGCATTGAGCAGCCTGGATCTGGATCGTGGTCTTGGGTGGTGGTCCTGGGGTGTGTTCTCAATAAGCCAAAACTGGGGTCGGGGGTTGCTGCAACAGGGTAGGTCCGGCAGCTGGGAAAGCCCCAGCAATTTGGAACAGAGCTTTCCCCCCTGGAAACAGAGTTCCACAAAGCTGAAAAAAACCCAACCAATTAATTGACTGGCCAACATGAGGAAAAGGAAGCAAAATAAGAACAGCAATAAAACTCTAGAATCCTTTTTTGTGGACAAAAAGGATCACAGCATGAAATGGGAGGGAGACAACACAGTCAGAACTCCCACACCAAATGCTTCCAAGACACTGGAAGAATGCCTAGAAGCTATACATCAACTGAAAAAGGACTTTGAAAATTAAATAAAAGAAGTGGAGGAAAAATTGGGAAGAGAAATGCGAGTGATGCAAGAAAATAATGAAAAGAGAGTCAATAACCTGACTGAAGAAAACAACACTTTAAAAAATAGATTAACTCAAATGGCAAAAGAGGCCCAGAAATCCAATGAGGAGAAAAATGCATTAAAAAGTCAAATTTCCCAGATGGAAAAAGAATCTCAAAAGCATTCTGATGAGAATAATTCCTTCAGAATTAGAGTGGAGCA
>CM053599.1:118962385-118979678 GCA_028646575.1 Pseudocheirus occidentalis | reverse complement strand
GAGTTCTATACTTAGCCCCAAGTTACTAGGTGCTACTTAGCCCTAAGTATCTGATCTACTTAGCCCTAAGTATCTGATCTACTTAGCCCTAAGTATCCTATCTGCTTAGCCCTAAATATCCAACAAATTGATTACCATTACAGGAGTCAATAAGAACCAGGAAATTTCTCCTAGTCATAAAGAGGATCCTGGAAAGATGATGGAATAGATAAGAGCATTCTAAGTTTTCCTCTGCTTCTTCTAGATTTCCTGTACAAACAGATAGAATATTGCCTCAAAGTGAACACAGAGTGGTAAAAATAAAGTGATAAAGCAGTTGTCCTTCTCAGGCAACTTGAGATGATGGGACTAGGAAACCCTAGTCTTCCATAGGTCTCCACATCAACACTCTTTGCCTCCTGACCAAGCTCCTACAAATAGGTATAAGTAGAATTAGAGTGGATTGGCTGGGAAGGTAGCAGCTTCCATCTCACTGGATGGCTCTGAGCAGAGGTAGGATGGTTACTTGTCTGGTGTATTGTAGAGGAAGCCATTTTTTTTAGGTCTAAGTTGGACTAGGTGGCAGCTGAGACCCCTCTAACTCTGAAATTCTCTGAATTCTCTATCAGTACTCATTCATTCATAGCAGGAGAGGTAGATCAGAATCACTTGTGAAGTAGAGGTTAGTTTAAAATATTTTTTAAAAAATCATTGATTGATTCTTTGATGTTTGGAATGTTACTAAACACTTACTTTGTACATAGAACAGTGCCATTCATGGTTGGAGAGAGATATAAAGAGCTCTTTTTTGGGGGGGGAGGGCTAGGCTGACTAGACATGAATGCATGAAAAGTTAAATGAGAATAGATGACAGAAATCAATTGACAGCAAGTTTCAAATGAATAGCATGGACAGTAAATGCTATGAGTTCAGTGGAGAGAAGTAGAATTGTCAGAAAGGTTAGAGAAAGTTTTATGGAGGAAGTGGGTTTAAGGCTGTTTTTTAAAGGCTGTGTTAGCCTTTGTTTGATTAGAAAGGATTAGGGAATGCAGGAGGGTGCTGACACTAAGAATCACATTTTCATCTATATCTGGAAATTTGGCAAATGCTTCAAATCAGGGCTTGATTTATTTTTTGTTTATTACATAGATTTAAGAAAGTGATGAATAAAAATGCAAATAATGTATATTGACCTTAAAAGCGATTTGTGAGCATCTTTTTAATGAGCTGGTTATTAAACATTTTACTAGCACATTCCCTGGAGGTGGTGCTACTGATGGCAGGAGCTTTCTTGAACTAAGACATGGAGATAAGAATGCATGATATGTGTTTAGGGAATATCTTAGTCTGGATGAAGCAAGGTTTGAATGTTGAAGAGAAGTATCTCTTCCTGCACTCACCTACACTCTCATTAGAGCTGTAACTAGGGCGGGGGCAATCAGGGTTTGTACCCAGAGTGGCAAAATTTAGAAAGCACTAAAGCACTTGGCAACAGTATGGAAACAATGGAGTTTAGTGACTACTTAGCAGTATTAATTAGCTAAAATTGGAAGCAGATAGTAGATTTCTTTCTCCTGGTGGTTGATTAATCAACAGATTTGGGAGTATTTTGAGCTACATGCACAAAATTGCTAATTATATCTCTGTGCATCACCATTAGATTTTATGCTCTCTGAGAGCAGGCTCTGTGTACTATCTAGCTTTGTTTCTCCAGAATTTAGCAAGTTGCCTTGTTCAGAGAGAGTGCTTAGTAAATATACTTTAAGTCAAATTCAATTGGATTGGATTGAGGTTGTACAAAAAAGGTACAGTCGGATAATGACAGGGGAAAACTCTAAGCAATGGAAATGATTGCTGATGTGGAATTTCTCCCTCTTAGGAAGAATTAAGGAAACATATAATAAAGAGAAACCATGGTTTGTTGGGCACAAATCAAACACACTGCAAAATGTGTTCTACATTTTTCCTTCTTCCCTATGCAAAGTGGGAAATAAAGAAGACAGGAGAACAGGATTATTTCATTTCCTTCCTTGCTTCCCCAAAACCTAGTAAAGTGCTTTCTATATAGGTGATGTTTAATGAATGTTTGCTGAATTCAATTCAATCATGATTCCACAATGAGCTGGATGTCTTAAGATAGAAGTCTTAAAGTTTAGCTGTTTATTTATTAATTAAATTAATTAAAAATTTCTTATACTAGATATAAAAATACTATTCCCTCCTCCATTGCAACAACCAAAAAACCTGAATGAACTTAAATAATTCATAGGATCATAGATTGAAAGCTGGAAGGTCATTTAGTTCAACCCCTCACTTGATAGAACAGGAAACTGAGGCAGAAAGACAGTAAGCAACATGTTCAATATTGGGTATAGAGTCAGGATTCAAGTCCAGATCCTTTGACTGAAAAGGTAGGCACTCTTCACTGCATTCCATCCTTCTCTTTATAATATGATCAAAGAAAAAAATATGTAAACAAAAGTCACATATGCCATCTGTGGGCTAACCTTAAGTAGTAGGAAATTAATCAGAGAAGTTACAAGCAAGTAAAAATGTAGAAAGGTTAGAATGGAAGAACTTTGAAAACTTAACGACAGCATTCCCCACTTCAAATGCTGTATAATAGAATCTCAACCATCTCCAAAGGATTGGAAGCTCTCATAAATGGTTAGTACAATGGCTTACTTTTGTCACCTGAGACAGGTGACATGCTAAGAATGCTGCCCCATTCGGGGATGAAAACTATCACTTACTGAGAGTTTATTTGTAATGAAAAGGGCTTTTCCCACAGGAAAGCACATGCTTAAAGCTCCATTTTCCCCCAAATGTAGATGCAGTGAAGTCTCCTATGTGCTCTTAACAGTTGAGACCTTCTATCTTGTATTTACTAGAGAAAAGTCCCAATAGCTCTTCTTCCTCATGCTCCAATATGCATTTTCTTCTGGTAAGTAGACCTGAAACTGGTTTATATTTTCAGTTGCATTCTTACTGTTGCGTCTCCCTAGGTAAAACAAAGCATGTAATTTAGCATGTTCTAGTCTAGGGGTGGAGAACTTGGGTCTTTGAGGCCACATGTGGTCCTCTAGGTCCTCAAGTGTAGTCCTTTGACTGAATCCAAGGGGATTTGTTCTGTGAAGTTTGGATTCAGCTAAAGGGCCACACTTGAGGACCTAGAAAGTCACATGTGGCCTCAGATTCCTCAGCTCTGTTCTAGTCCATTAAATTACCTCAGAAGCAAAAGAGGACAAATCTCTACTCAGTGAGGATATTTTTCTTAACTTTGCCTTAAGTATCAGCATAATTTCAACTCCCTATTGTATTAGGTCTTGACATGACTGTCATTTCTATGTCATCTCCTCCAAAGATAGCACTGGTCACATGACAATACCTGTTGATTGAATAGTTTATCTCTGGAATGATTATCTTTCAAAAACTGAGCTGAGAGGATGACTTTTCTAATCTCATTTTAAAAAGTGATGGGTGTAGAAGTGGAGGGACTAAAAGAGTCTTAGAAAAGAATTGTCAACAAGAAAAGCATGAAGGTTTTTTTGGGAGCTTTTCTTACTGTTACTCCTTGTTGGCATATTTTCATAACTGTACCAAAGTCCACAGTATTACGGCAGATTTAGGGTTAGGAATACTCAAGTGACTTTCCCAGGTTCACAAAACCAGCATAAATCCAAAGCAGGACTTAAAACCAGGTCTTCCTGGTTGTCCATAGTATTCTTCATTGTTGTTGCTGTTCAGTCATTTCAGCTGTGTTTGACTCTTCATGACCCCATTTGGGGCTTTCTTGGTAAAGTGACTGGAAGGGTTTGCTGCCATAGCCTTGTGATGGTACCATATGTGATAACAATAGCTGACATTTATCTTATACTTTAAGTTTTGCAAAGCATTTTGCCTAGGATATCTACATTCAGAGAAAGACCTAGAAAGAACAGCGTTTAAATGGAGACTGAAGCAAGCTACATGCTATTGTTCTTTTTCATGTTTGGTTCTCTTTCTTTTTTCCCATTGTTCACTCCATTGGTTACAACCCCTCTATACAACCAGACTAATGTACAATGTGAAAATATTTGCGGATCCTATACTTGATTTCATGCTGCCATGGTGGGGGCGGGGGAGTGGTAAGGGAAGGGGAGAACATTTGAAACTCAAGAGATTGTGGGACTGAATCTTGTAAACTAAAAGTAAATATGCAAATCAAATTAAAAATAAAAACAAAATTAAACAAAAAAGGATGCTGTAGTGGTTTGCCATTTCCTTCTCCACTCCATTTTATGAATGAGGAACTGAGATTAGTTCCTGGAAATCCAAATATAGGTCTGAACTGTCAGAGTTTTACTATAAACTGGGACTATTTTATTTTTGTTTTTGTATCATAGTGCCTTGACAGGTGCTTAATAGTAATATTGATTGAATGATTTCTCATCCACCATACTCTCATATAGTAATAGGTGTTACTCAGAAGCTCTCACCATTTAAAAATACCTTTAATTTGATAGTTAATTCTCTTCCCAAACTGCTCATGTCCTTTTATTGATTTTTAATCATCTCATAATTACACTAGTCCACATATCATATTTTTATAAAAGGGTGGGTGTGCTATTGAGTTGTTTAGTTACCCTTAAAGTGACTTAAAATGGTAAGATGCACCACCCTAATATCTTTGTCAGATGAGAACAATACGCCTATAAAAGGTTTGAATTAGTTGTGAACAAGATCTAGATAATTCTACTAATCAGTCATAGGCTTTAGATTAGTGCAAAAATTAACAATCAATTTAGAAGTCCTTGAAAGTCGTCAGATGAAGTTAAACGAACATAGGAAGTGTGTTTGAACCGCTTGAGGCCACTGGTCATGTCCTGTGGGTTTTGCATAAAATAGTAAGCACATTTAGAACCTGGGGATCTGGCAGTTTAGTAATGCAAGCCTAGTCTAGACAAACCCTGGAGGAGGAATTGCTCAGAAGGAAGGAGATGAGTTAGACTTCCTCCTCCTGCACAAATTGGATCAGAGCATGGCCTAGTGAACTTTGGAGCACTAGGGAATTTTGAACTTTCCATTGACATTCTAGTCTTAGTAATGTCCTAGGAATAGTAGGCAGCTAGGTGATACAGTGGATAGAGTATTGGATTTAGAGTAAGGAAGATCTGGGTTTAATTCTAGTACTGGATACTTACTAGCTGTATGAACCTGGGTAAGTCACTTAAATTCCATTTGCTTCCTTGTCTGTAAAATGGGGATAGTAATAGCAGCTACCTGCCAAGGGTGTTGTGAGAATCAGATGGGATAATAATTGTAAAGTACTTAGCACAGTGCCTGGCACATAGTGAAGTGTTTTATAAATGTTAGCTATTTTTGTTGTTGTTATTACTATTATTAATTATTAATAATTATTAATTAATTAATAATAATTAATTAGTACCTGCCTCCAAGGATTGTTGTGAAGATCACATGGTATAATACTTATAAAGCACTTTACAAAACTTAAAATGCCATATAAATGCTATTATGATTATTATTCTTAGTTGAGTCAGCATCTTTATTAGGAGCTATAGACAAATGACAACTAGACACACAGAAGAAAGGCAGTTTCAAAATTCCAAAAAATCCCAGGAAGGAAGTTATACAGTGCCTATGGAGAATTTCATCAATATCCTCAAAAAAGGAAGAAATGGACTTCTAGCCACCAGAAGCTGTGAATGGATCCTTTGATATATGTACTCTCTAAGCTTGAGCCCACTTTCCCCTAAACTTTGTATGTACTGTTGGGAGAATGTATCATAACCTTTTGTTGTGGTGGTAGCAGTGATGGTGGCTGGGAATGTCTTATGCCAACTGTACTTAATATAATACATTATTAAATATTCATTTCTAATAAATGTTGTAGCTACTCTCTGGGGATCCAACCCGCCAGAGTGAGTGTGAGTACAAACAGTATATCCAGATCATAGACCATATTTATATAAAAAAAAGTATGTGATAAAAACTTTAGAAATACCTTCTTGGAATTTTAATCTTTCTTCTTTGAACAAAGTTAGACCAGGAATGGACAGGGAAGATTAAGAAATTTTCTAGAGTGGATTGAGGGATCATTGTTTTCCTAGGAAAATTCAGTAGAATACTGGTAACATATTATAATTACATTATAATAATGGTCTTCCTGGCAGAACCTCTTGTTCCCTTTAGTGTTTCTAATTCTATGTTCTTGGCTATATAACTCATTATGTTAGTTATATGAATAAACTCAATGCTTAATAATTGGATAAATGTATTGGAATAAGTAGGCAGTGAAAGTCATTTAAGAAAATGACTTTACTTGAAATATTTTACTACAAAAGTCACTTTTTCCTGCAATTGTATACATTCTAGACTAGAAACAACCTTTGAAATGCTATTTTAAGTATAATGGCATGTTTTTCTTTCTCATTACTCATCCTGCATTCTCCTTTCCCATTTCTGTCTTTTGTCTCCTCCTTAAAATATATAGTTACGTATGGATTTTTGTAAATGTGGGCTAGGTTAGTGAGTGATCAATCATTTACTTTGAAGATGTACTGTGGTAAGCTCCTGCCCTCCCCGGGGAGGATGGAGTTTATAATTTCTTATTGTAGTTTATGGGTCCCTACTGCTTTGGGTTCTTACCCCATAGGCTTGTAGGGAATGAAAAATGGTAATTATCCATCCTGGTTAGTTAATCCAAATAAGTAGAAAAAAAACCAAAACAACTGAGAGCTTCTGTACCTAATTCAGATTTAGATATTCATTTACTTACCAGCTTGTACAATAGCAAAGGTAATGCAAAACATTTAGTTGAGAAAGAAATGAATAAAAAACAGCAACAGACAACAAACTCTGTTATATCCTTCAGTGAGGACAGTTTCAGTTCCTTCTTTTCTGCTGTAGTTTGGAAATGTGTCCCTGCCAAAGAAAGGCTTGAAGAGGACAAGGTATAATCATAGTTTCTTCCTTAACCAGAATATCAAGGTGGGGAGTAGTGATGGTGATATGATAGATAGCTTTAGCATCACTGATTAAAAAACAAAAACAAACAAAACCAGTTCCTGTCAGTATCAGTTGTCTATTACTTGTCACTCACCTTCCTGGTTCTGGTCTCTTTGGTAGTTTCTGACTTGGCTTGCTTTGCCTTAGGCAATGACTCATTTTTCTCATTTTGCAATCAGATTCCTGCAGCTGGTTCAACTAGTCTCTCCCTGCTTGTGGTCATGAACCCTGACAGAGACCTCCATTAATTCTCCAATTTCTTTGTATGTGGGGTGGGAGTGGGAAAGAACTTCTTCCCTGGTCAATTTACCAAGAAAAAGAATGAGAGCTCCCTTTACATCTACTGGTGAGAACTTTCCTGTACCCCTATCCTCCCTGTTCAATGAGGCTTTCTCTGTCTTTGGAATAGGGAAATGGCAACAAGCTGCATATAGCCTACCCCCTTCATTAACATTCTCTGAACACTGAGTTCTCTAGATTTTAAGTCTATTCAGCATGGCATAGGATTTACTAGTGTTCACATATGTGCTCATTCACTTGTTTCATTAGCTACACTAAATGACAGTCCTGAACTTCAACCTAAAAGTTTTTTTTTTCCTTTGAACATTTCTGCCATTTTCAGGTTCTGCATTCAATATTTCCTCCTGCCGTATTGGAGCAGATGCTCTTACAAGATTTGTTGATGTCTTGAGATTCAAGGCTTATCTTAATGCTTCTGAGTTGTAGCATTTCCTATTATAATTCATTGAATCTCTTCTCTGATACTGCATAACACCACCTACTTGTCTTAGCCTGTAAAGCATTTTCCTTGCCTACATAGAGTAGAGATGAAATAAACAAAAATGTTGTTTCTAGAAGGAAGAACTCCATGAAAGGAAAGGTGACTGAATTTTACAAGGTCTGAGGTGCATTTTAGTTTTGAATGTTTGTTCTCTCCCTTATAAAACCTCAGCCTTAGGTAAAGATAAGTAAGAGTGAAAATGCCACTGAATTGTCTTCACAACCTACAAATTACCTCAGGTGGAAAAGCAAGGAGTCTTTTGTTGTAGGTAAGATGCAGAAGAGGGAGCCTGCTCATAGTAGATGTGAAAGATTTAAAAAAAATCAATTCTTTAGGATTCTTGTGTCTAGTGGTATCAGATGTGAACAATCAAATCAGTTTTGATTTGAATATTCTCACTTGAATTTAGGTTTATCTGTTGCTTGGTATCTTCAAGTTAATTGACCCATGGACAGGAAAAGGAGCATTGATTGCCAGTCAGTCAGTTTTGAAGATGAGTAGCATTATTTTATCCGATTCTTCCTAGTAGTCTGTGCCAATGGGTCCACATTGCTACCTGCTTTAAAGGCTATCAACCTCAGGGAGTAAGAGATAATGATTAGGGACCATAAAGCAGTACCTTAGGGCCCAAGGCAATTTTATCAATAAAATAAGATCTATTGGTACATGTTCATCAAGTAATACCTTAATTTTGAACATAATCATTAATCCCAGGGAAAACAAGAAAGAGAGAAGGAAAAAAGTGAACAACTAACTACCTGAAGGGTTCAAATGTATCTCAGATCCCTCTTAGTTGTGTGACAATGGACAATTCTTTTGAGCCTTGGTTTTCTTAGCCACAAAATGAGGATAACACATATGGTTCCTAGCTTGTAGGCAGGTTGTAACTTAGGTAAATTGTTTTGTAAACTTCAAACTATTCTATGCTATATCCTTTCCTTCCCTGTTATTGTCATTATTTTAAATTAGAATGGAAGCATGCCTAGGAGAGACTACGGAAATTTTTATAGACGAATGAGAAGAAGTCGTAGTTTTAAATGACTGTTCAGAAACACTACATTACTGAAAGAGGTCTTTCACCTTAGGGATCCTTTTGTGGATTCAGAAGATTTATGTGCACTCTTGTATATCCCCTTCTCTTTTCTGTGTCCATGTAGAGCTCAAGGAATTATTCTGAGAATAATCCTCTGTTGATACTAGCCCCATTTGCCACAATTTCCTCCATCTCCACCTTTCACACTGTGTGCTCCTGAGTGCTTGATGCCTCTAGCCTATAGGGACCTCACTTGGTTAAAGATACAGAAAAATGAAGCTGTCATAACAAATATTCATAATTCAGTGAAACAAATCCTCCTATTGACCACATCTATAAATGTGTGTCTCATTCTGTATTCTAAATTCTTCAACTCTGGAAGAAAGTGAGCAGCATGTTTAATCTTCAATCCCCTGAACTGGTGCATTATCATTAAACTGATCTGATCAAAAGTTCTTTCAATGGTGTGCTTCTCTGTATTGTTTTAGTGATTTAATAAATTATTCTGCTTTTGCTCACTTCACTGTATATCAGTTCAGAGATTCCTATTTTCCCCCTGAAAGTATCCTTTTCATTGTTTCTATTGACACAATAAGATTCCGTTAATTCATAGATTATAACTGTCTAGCAACCGTTCTCCAATAGAAGTAGATTCCTTTAGTGTCCAGCTTTTGACTACCATGAAAAGAGATGCTGTAAATATTTTTGTGCATATTTTCTTGGATCTGTTTGGGGTATGGGTTTCAAGGCTCATCTTAAAGCATACCTTCTTCATGAAGTTTTCCTGATCACACTAACTAAAGGAAACCCTGAAAGAAGATGGTTCTTCTAAATTCATAGAGCAGCAAAAAGGGAAAATGATCCACATGTACAAAAATATTTATAACTGTTCTTTTTGTGGTGTGGCAAAGAATCAGGAATTGAGAGGATGCCCATCAACTGGGGAATGGCTGAACAAGTTGTGGTATATGAATGTAATGAAATACTCTTGTGCTATAAGAAATGATGGGCAGGCGGATTTAAAAAAAATATAGAAAGGCTTACATGAACTGATCCTGAGTGAAGTGAGCAGAATCAGGAGAACATTGTACACAGTAACAGTAACATTGTGCAATGACCAGCTTTGATAGACTTGGCTCTTCTCAGCAGTAAGATTTAAGACAATTCCAAAAGACTCATCATGATGGAAAATGCTGTCCACATGCAGAGAAAGAACTATGATGTCTGAATGCAGATCTAACCATACTATTTTCTCTCTTTTTATTTTTGTTTCTTGTGGTTCTTTCTTTTTTATTCTTATTCTTCTTTCACAACATGACTAACATGTTTAGTATGATTGTACATGTATAGCCTGTATCAGATTGCTTGCTGTCTTGGCGAGGTGGGGTGTGAAGGAAAGAGAAAAAAATTGGAACTCAAAATCTTATAAAAGTGAATGTTGGAAACTATCTTCATATGGAATTGGAAAAAAACCAAATTGCTATTAAGTGAGAGAAAATAAATTCATAGAGCACTTATTGTCTATATTACATTGGACATTTATGTATTATTGTCAATTCAACAAATTTTGTATGCTGTTTTAATTTGATATCCTATGTATATCACAAACCCCCTGAAGAACAGGGAAAATGTGCCATATTTCTTTTCATATTCTTCACATTTAGTATAGTAAAGAGAGCATTGGTTATTAGTTCACTGATTATTAATATTAATTGATTAATGTATTTGCTGATAAAATAATGATTTTACTGATATACCTTATAGAACTATAACACCCTTCCAGTTTGTCTCAAGGCTGACATACTTACCATAGGACTAGAATCTCCAATTAATAGAATGCATGTCACTAGAAAAATAAAATTTAATAATAGGACTTTTTATTTGTAGACAATTTAAAAATAATATACTTCTCCCTCCCCTTATCCCAATCTGTGATTCATTAGTGTAGGGTGACTCCAAGTTTAGAAACTTCAGCACTGTAAATCAGCAACTCCTTTGTGATTTATAGGCTGAGTGTTGTTTAGGGGTGCTGAGACTACCTTGCCCAGGTTAATATGTGTCAGTGACAGGAAGTTAATCACCTCTAGACACTATGATATCTTATATATTACTTGTTCCATATTTTAGAAAGTTGTACAAAGGCTCCTATGTAAGTGAGTATGTGTATGTTTAATTGTCTTCTACTCAACTTATGGAAGCATGATAACTATAGGATCTTCCAGACATAGAGCAAAGATAGACTGGTAATATCTTAAAATGGCCTTTTAGGAAGGTCCCATAAGTGGCAAATATATGGAGAAATAAAATGGGAACTTCTGAAGTTGGGGTAATTAACTCATTACATAATTTTATAAATTAAGTGATAAAATGTTTGAATGTGTTAAGTCAATCAAAGAAGATACTGGCCAGATATATAATGTGGAGCATAAATGTAGTAAGATGATTACAGGATTCATACTTATCTCTATACATGTGATATTCTTCTCCTGCCCCAGTAGAATGTAACTTCCTTGAGGGCAAGAACTCTGTCATTTTTATCTATACATTCCCAGCACTTAATGTAGGACTTTGCATAAGATAAATGCTTAATAAATGTTGAATTATATAGAAGTAACAGAGGGATCATGGTAATTACACAAGCAATGGATTAAAGAAGAAAAGGAAAATTATGGTGAACTTTATGTAAGAGGGAAGGACTGAGATAAAATGAAGTCTTACTGGTAAAGAATATTAAAGTACAAAGGCAATGGCAGAAGAAAGTTGCAATGGCCTTGGAATAAGTCAATATGAGACCAAAATAAATGAAAGAAATATTATTTATCAGATATATCCTGAGAAAAATCAAATGGGGAAAAAGGCGAATTCCCTCTAAGAATCTATCATTAGAAGGAAAGACTGAAGCTTTATAGGCAAAATCTGCCTAGGAGGTAGAAAATCTAATAAAGCTCTTAAAAAAAAGGGAATTCTGCTCAAACAGACTCATCACTGAGTTTTATAAAGAATTTACTGCCCATTTATGGAAGCCCCTGACAGAAGTAGGTAATGCAATTTGGGGAAATAAAAGATGTCCATGCTACAAAAGCTAGTGAATAATTTGTCTTTTTTTAAGGAGAGGAGAAAAGCATTAAGAATTGGTGTTCCATGATGCTAATGAATTAGAATGTTATAATATCTCCAGGGATCAGATTTCTAGAACTTATAGTCAAAATGGTTAGAATGAATTACAGAATCCTAAAACTAGAAATAAATTTAAAATCACGAAACTCTTTAGAATTTTTTAAAGAAAAACAGACAAAAAAGATAAATATAAGAAAAAAAGGAATGGTGATTGTGCCACTTGTTGAACCTAGACCAACCTGTGATATTTGTTAATGACAAAGCATGATCAGATTGACCATTCAGTATAACAAACAATATTTATTGAGCCCCTGTTGGTCCAGGTTAGATGTGACCATGGTTTGAAGAAGAGGAATATGGCTTGGTAATAGGCATTGAGGAAGCATTCCAGGTAAGGTACTAAAATGGAAAAAAGTTCAAAGGCATGAGGGTAAGGGAAGATTAGACATAAAAGTTGAAAATTTAAGATCACATAAATACGAATGCGTTTTTAATGAAATTTCCATTATTACTCCAATGCCTCATCTTGGCATAGAGGTGAGCCTGGGTTCAGAAAGACTATTCCAGTAAAGTCTGAGCTCTAGTAGGTTTTACTATGCTGGAATAACTCCAATTTAATTATACTGTCATTGATAGACTGTGTCTGCTGTCTGAGGGCCAACTTAACTAAGTGCAGAAGTGCTCATCACCAAAAGGTTAACCATTAGGTGATGAGTTCTTTGGTCATGGCAATACATGAAACAAAGGAAAGTACAAAATGACCCTCTATGAAGCTGTCTCTTTCTACTTCTATAGCAATGGTAGCAAAGTGATGGGAATGGCAACAGAGAGTATAAAGAACCACCCGATTTTTACATCATTGTTAAAAATGGATTTTGACTGCTAGTATTCTAAATATCCTACAGCCAGTGAGTTGATATATTGCTGGAGGAACTGACACATAAATACTGACATTTTTATATAAGTGAAACCATAAGGTACAAGGAAATTATAAATAAATGGAAGGATGAAACAGATTCTCTTTTTATAAGCAAATAAACAAGCTAGTGAATTAGTTTTGTAATGTCTATGAATTCATTAAGAAACATTGGCTCTTGAGACATTTGGACATTCTTCCTTGTAATGTTCATTATAAGCTTAAGTAAGGACTATTACAAAGGTACTTTTAGCTTGTGGGTTGCAGAGCCCAAATTTATCACTTTCCTCACTCTACTATTCTATGAAGAGCTTGGTAGGATTTTCAAACCAAATCATCTTAAAAGTTGATCATGTTAAGTGAAATATTTCTTAAGTGCTTTGAAAATCAATTATTGTGATAATAATTGTCATTAACATCAATATTATCAATATCATCATCAAAGAGGGGCAACCTGGCCTAATGAATAGAGGACCAGACTTAGAGCCAGGAAAACTATTTCTTATACTCTGTCTTTGACACCTGCTAACTACATGATCATAGGCAAGTCACTTTACTCTTCAGGCTCCAGGCAGCTCTCCTAGAATACGTTAGACAATTTGTCAATTTCCATTGGTGGAAGTGATTTTCACATCAGGAGTTCCCCAAACCAATAAAATCAAAATGAGAATTGGATTAAAAAAAAGACTGTAATTTCTCATTGCCTTCAATGAAAGGAAAAGATGACAAGAGTAGGTTGGAAAATATCATTAAGAATAAAGAAATGAAAGAGGTCAAAATCACATGATTACTCAGAAGCCTCATCTCAATGAAATCAATATATCTTCAAATGATTTGGAGAATCCTGGCCATGATGATCCCTGTGAGCATCATCATACATTAAGATGACTCTATAGATCTGAAATACTTGGTTATCAATGTAGAACTAAAATCTGAACAAGTGGTTCATGTATAGACAGATTAGTGGCTAGGGTAAAAGACAAAAATCAACATCAAATTAAATGAAAGGATAAGAATGAGAAGACAGTGGATAAAGATAGCATGACTCCTCCATCTTTGCTTATTCAAAGGAACTCTTCATGCCAAAAAAAAGAGACATGGATAAAGGAAAAATTGTAGCAGATCACCTCTTCACAGTCACACAACCTGTAGAAGGCCATAGAAGATGTTTGTAGTTTGTTTATTATATGTAGATTATATAGGGTTTGTTTTCATAGAACTAAATGTGCCCTTAAACACTGATCCCTGAGAAGATACCCCCATGCCTATGTGGAAATCATGTCAGACTCCTTGATAATTTAAATCATGGCTTTAACTTTGTTAAAAGTTGACTTTTTTCCTTCTTTTTCATCCTTTTAATTTCTTTTTCTTTTTTCTTTTTGCTTTTTGGAGGGCAATTGGGGTTAAGTGATTTGCTCAAAGTCACATGGCTAGTAAGTGTGTCAAGTGTCAGAGGCTGGATTTGAACTCAGGTCTTCCTGACTCCAGGGATGGTGCTCTATTCACTACGCCACCTACCTGCCCCACATCCCTTTAATTTCAATATCAAATGAGACATAAACCAGAAAGATAATTAGGTATCAGAGATAGTCACCATTGTCCTGGAGAATGTCCTGTGCAGACATCCCTATAGATGATGAAACCTTCTGCATATTCCTGTTTGTGGATAATATTGAAGCAATTTAATTGAACACCATAACATACATAACAAAATTGAGGGATAACAAATGGATGGGTATGATCTTGCACTGGTATTAATGGGATGTTGAAAGACTCAGAGGAAGGCCTCTATTGAGTAAATCTTACATGGAATAATTATGGGAGGGTCAGAACGGGTGGGTGGTTTACAATTCATATGACTGGAGCCACTTATCACATCAATGAGATCATAGGTTCATCTAAAGAAGAAGTTGGTCTACTGCCTCCTCTAAAAAAAAAAAGAAATTACTCAGCACCTCCCTGGAGATCTATTTTTTTTAATGCTTAACAGTTTAAAAAAAAATTTGCATCATTTCAAAAAAAAGACGCATCTTAAATTTAATAATTCAGTGTAAATTTATGTTTTTTGCTGCATTGAAATTTTGATGATGCAATATTGTGTCATGTACTCATATTGTAAACAAATCATTACATGCATATATTCCTGCTGATGCATGCTGGCCTTCCCGACATTGTACGACATGCTTGCCTGCCAATATTTGCTTGTTAAGACCTATCAACAGACTTAATCACTGATTGGTTATAACTTGCATTTTGTGGTTTATTTGGAAAACAATGTAATTACTATGATGCTAACTCTGTTATGCAACAAATGAAAAACGTACGAATGGTTTTTCAAAATTTTCTTATATTTTCTTCTCTTCTTAGACTTCCACCACCCCATTCTTTTTATTCAGTGGCTCCCCCAATTGCACCTGATGCTACTACCAACCACTGGATCATTCCAGCATCTCCCAGGGGGTGATGTTGCCCACTTTGGGAACCGATGAAAGCAATGTGGTGCTATCAAATAAAAAATCATTGAATTTGGAGAGACTGGGTTTGAATTCTAGTTCTGCCACTTGCTAGTTGTGTGACCACGGGAAAGTTATTTAACTTTTCTGGGCCTCAGCTTCCTCAACTGTACAGTGAGGAAGTTGGTCTAGAAAGATGATGTCTAATGTTTCTTCCAATGATCTTTTGATTCTAAGTATTGACTGTAATAATCCAAATAGGCCACATGATTTGTTATAATGATTGATTTCTCAGGAGTAATTGAATCACGTTAATGGCATTTTGAATTGGTTATTTGTATCTATTTTTCTACACAATGAGTTTAACCATTTTTACTGAAATTAAATTCAATTTGGTCAAATCTCCATTTAATTCAACATGAAAAAAAGTATACTCCTATGCTTGTATGAGAAGACTGAAAGTACTACAATCCACTAGAGGCAGCATGGCATAGTAAAGAGTTGACCTTGGATTTAGGCAGACCCAAGTTCAAGTGCCACTTCTGACAAATATTAGTTTTGTGACCCTTGACAAGATATTTATTAGGCTCTTAGGCAACTCTATGACTATAAGTTGCAGAGAAGGTGTCAATCTGCATTAGTAGAGGAGTTTCTTCACTTGGAAATTCTCTGTCCCTGGTATTGACAACTTGAGCCAACCTTCTCTAAAATTATGAAGTATATAAAATTCTGATTTGGAATCCTATGAACTCTATTTTTTTACCTGAGACTTGCCAAAGTCCTTCATTGGCTAACTTGATATTGTAATATTTTCAAATTATTACTGTTGAGGTGTTATTTGATGATAACTTAAGCAAGTATCCCTCAGTGGATTACTAATATTTTAATAGAGGACTCGGAGACTGAAAAGCTTTCAAACAATAGATTTCAAGAACATTCAAGCTTGATGTTAAGGGAGTACTTCCTGATGATTAGAGCCACCTGAAGTGGAATGTGCTTTCTCATTGGATTCTCCTTACTAAAGTTTTTTAAACCAAGGATGAATAATACTCATTGGGTATATCCTAGGGGCAATTCCTTCTTAGGTACAGATCAGATTATATGGGCTCTGGTGTATCGCCCTACTCTGAGATTCTATGTGTTCTGTGTGACCCCAAAGGAATGAATTTCTAAGGATAGATTTCAGGTAAAAGGACAGGGTTAGGGAGCTATTGGGAATGATAACCTTTCTGATGCTTCCCTTCCCCATAGCACAGCATAGAAAGCCTAATTGTAAGATCTTGGCACCATACTTGATCTATTAATTATTATTCATGCAGTTATATATAAGAATATTAATAACATATTCCACTTTAATAAAATTAACAACAATAATATAAATGATATTATTATTCATACAGTCAAATTCAGATGCTAATCCAACTGGATCATTAAGATCCAAAGAACCAGTCACCAAAAGCCATTTGGATTATTATGACAGTCTTGAGACTGGATTAGATCAAATGTGCAACAATTTGTCTGATTACTCAGTTATTCTTTTGTTACTGGTTCTTTAATTTCAAGGGTCTGTGATTTCATCAGTGTAGGCATTTCTTCCACTGGTGCTAATCGCAATTCCTTCCACATCTTAATAAATTGCTTCATAACCTTCTGTGACTAGAAATTTTTATCACCTGGTAGCCAGCCTTCTAGTGATGAATCTTTCACAGCTTACTTAGGATAGTTCTCAGATGACTGTCTATTGTGAGAACTGTAGACTTTTTCACCTGGATATGACCTTGTCCTTGAGCTCACAAGGCCACATCTATGAGTCATTGGAGTAAGACTAAAATTGAGGCCTGTTTGTTTAAGCAGAAAATGGAGGCAATGCCATTTTGGAGTTCTATGAGTGCTGTGGCTAGCAAGTCTGGGCCTAGCTACCAGCTGAGTGAAATAAAGGGACAGAGAGAGAGAAAGAGAGAGAGAGAGAGAGAGAGAGAGAGAGAGAGAGAGAGAGAGAGAGAGAG